>JAUMHE010000061.1:11611404-11673588 GCA_032359235.1 Enteromius mattozi
CTCATGCGAGATCCCATATGTAACGTCTCCGTTCCCTCCTTCAGGGAACGTGGGTTACGTTCGTAACCTAGACGTTTCTGCATATTGCTGACGATCAGTCATTTAAGGTATGCAAAGTCTCACCTGGACAAGCCAGTATTGTTTTGGAATAATGTCCTCTGTCTGTTTTTGTTATTATTTACATTGTATTGTATCTGTTGATTAAATAAATGTTATTTCAGAGCTGAAATGTTGCTGTTTCCATAAGCTATGAATTATATCCAAATGAAGTTGCTACTTCGAAAACCCAGCAGACTATAAATTGAAATTATTTTATGAAACTTTTGCATAAAACTGTATATATATATATATATATCTATATATATTAGTGGTGTCAAAATTAGCGTGTTAACGCAGATTAATGCGTTAAAATTATTTAACGCATTTAACACAGGGGCGTGGCTTGGATCGGTCACCCCACTCACAGCTGCTGCTTCTGTCACTTTTTCTCTTGACAAGAAGTGCATTTATTTAGTCGCAGAACGTCTTTACTACATCAAATTGAAGACATTTCAGACGCGTGTTCCTCCTCACTTCAGCACCAGGTTAAAAGAGTTGAGAGTAAATAAGATTTGTGTCAGAACTGCGGTACATTCAGCAGCGGCAGCTCTTAAAGAAATAACAGCCAAAATAACCCATAATAACCAGCTGCTGTGATGTCTATTAATCAAAGGACAAAGAAAAAGGGGGATAGATTTATGGATTCATCTATATTTAATTTAGAATGTGTCTGATAACTTCAATTTCAATTTCTGTGTATTGTAAATTGTATATTGTCTGTAAATATGACATTTATTATAATGGGTTATGTGAAGATTGTTTTAAGTTCACTTAAATTAGAAGTTCTTTTTTTAAAGTCTAAATGTTAAAATTGATAGCTCTTGATTGCAGTATACTGTAATGTTGAAGACTATAGTCAATGGTTAAAAAAAAAATTTTGGGAGGGGGGACAATTTTATAAAGAAATCAGCATTGGTATCATGTGAAGGTTTATGTATAATGGTTTTATGTGAAGATTGTTTGGTTTAATGGATTATTATGAGATAGCTTTGTAATATTGAATGACTATTCAATGTTTAAATAGCTACTAGGAGAAAAAACAATTCCAGAGACATCAGAGTAATGCTGGCCTTCAGTCACAGAAAAAGATGCTATTATACAATTTACATTATACATTTAATGTTTTAATGTGAAATTATTGCAATATAAATGTATATTTAAAAACATTACTGTTAGTTGGAATTAATCGCAATCATTTTCTGAAAAATATGCGATTAATTAGGTTTTTTTTTTATCGATTGACAGCACTAATATATATACACACGCACACACATTTTGATTAGACTTTTAGAAAGAAAGTAAAATTATGTGTAGGCATCTAGTGTTGTTTAAAATGAATTGTTTTCTGAACTGGTTCGTTTGAAACTAACCATGTCACTGAAATGAATCAGACTTTCCAATGTTTTATGTGAAAGAAAGAAAAAGTAGCATTTGATTAACATTTTAACTACACAACCCTAAAATAAAATGTACAGTAATACCACAACTGTAAATAGGTGTGAAAATTTACATATTCTGATAAAAAATATTTATCAGTGTAGTTGGGGAGGCCAGGGGCATTTGTAACACACAAGATTTCTTCAGTAACAGTGATGACACTTTTCAGCATATGCGGTATTCGGGAGTGTTCTCTCTCTCAGCCTGAGAAAAAGAATCTTGTCACTTTATATAAAAAAAGATGACACCCAATATTTTTTCTGCTGTCTAAAGTTTGATGCTTTCGAGTTTAAACATATGTCTTCTTTACTGATATGTTGTTGGTTAAAAGTTGCAAACACTGTAGTTGGTAGCCACTGTAGAGTCGGCAAAAATGCAACAACACTAGTTCTAAAAGAAAAATGCTATTACTCAACTGTTTTTAATACACGATTAACATCACTTTAATAAAAATATCAAGAGTACTGTTCTACTTAGTTATACAATTACTTTTAGTAAAAAATCATTACTCAAATAATAATTACCTAGGTCTAACTATAACAGTACACAAATGATTTCTGACAGCTAAAATAATTAGTGTCAGAATAAAGGAGAAAACTGTTCAGTATTATTAATAAGTATTAAAGCATTATGATATTAGTTCTCATGTGAGGTGAAGTGGACAATCACTGTGATAGGAAGAATTGGTACTCTCTCTCTCTCTCTACACACACACACACAGACACTAAAACACAACTGATACATTTGTAATAGCCTGGGAGTTCAGAAGAAAAATGTAAAAATGTTTTTGAAGTGCAATTGCCTTGGTCTCCCCTACTTACAGCAGATTGAAATTGTTTAAGTAGCTTTGAATACGAAAGCAAATCATAGGCAGTTGTTCCACTAGCTAGTTCTGCACACAATGTCTTGTATTATGTAATGTATGTAATATAGTGGTTCAGCAACTTAGCTGTGAAAATAATCAACCAATTTAAAAATGGCAGCAATCTCTAACTCTAATTTATAATTCCCTGGCTCTCTCTTTCAGTTTCTAGTCCCAAAACACCCAAAGTGAAGAGATGAAAGGAAAACGGATTTAAAATATTAAAAGCACATCACTATTAATCACCTCCATATATCGGACAAGCCATGCTTATCCATGTGTAAAAACACACATGCTTTCTGTCACAGCAGAGACGGCCATGCACATTTACATTTGTAACGTTTTCCTGAAAGCCTTCTCATAATCACCCTGCTCATTAGTGTGCTTATGCGCTGGCTTATCTCTGGGGAGACACCAGAATGAGCAGAGTTCTTCTGTGCTGTTTACTGCACTGCACATCAAACACTGCACACACACAGAGCTGGAAGGTCTTCTGGGAACCTGGGCTTAGCTTTCCCATCATGCACCGCTGCCCACTGCCCTGCTGCTCTCTCCTGAGTGGTGTAGTGAGGCAGGGAGTCTGTGTCTGACCGCTGAGCGTACAGAGCTTCTGGGACACAAGCTCCACATAGAAGCCCCGGCAATTCTGTGGTGTTTGCATATTTTGAATAATGTATGCTGATATATTAGAATAAATTATGCAGGAAACTGTATCTGGCCTTTACTAACAAAAATAGTTATTAAGAGCATATTTTTGTGGGTCAAGGATTATACAATATTTAGTTCTGGTACTCTAATTTGATTTGCCAGTGGCGTCCCTGGATGGCTGATATACAGTTCAAAAGCATTGGAACGCTTCGCTGTTTGTATCACTTCACTCATCTGCTGGTTAATAGTGTTTTAGAGTATGTAGGGCTCCCAACAAAAAATTCAGTTTTATTTTTTTCCAAATTCCTTTTTTTTTTTCGTTTTCATTGTTTTGGATTCCATGTTTTTTCTCTAGACTCTGTTTTAATGGTTAAATTAAATTGTATTCCTCAAAAGGCATGTTTAATTAATTAAAAACATGAAACGTATTAAACGGCAATTAATTAAAAGTAAGGCCATATGAATTATTTTTTTTCCCCTTCTTAAAATCAGATTTATTCTTAATTTTCTGGATTCCATTTTAATGGTTTCATTAAATATTGATAATCTAAAGCATGTCTAATTAATTGCCTTTTTTATAATACACATTTATTATTATTTTGTCCCAGAAATATTGTGTTGTATATTTACATTTTTCTGCTAAATAATTGTTCTGGTAAATATTCCTTTAAAAACATTGTTTTAATAGAATTTTTTTTGTAGTAGTATTATTATTACTATAAAATTAATTGATTCTGTAAATGACTCTCCCATACACTCAGCAACCTGTTAATTTCAGGACGAGTCAGTGTTTTTAAAACACATCATTTTAGACGGGATGATTCAGTGACTCACACCACACCATCTACTGGCGTAACAGTGTATCTTACAGAAAGAATCACTGGGGGAAAAAAAAAAACTGTCAGGCTGTTATATCTTCTTTCTTGGAATGCTGTTCGTCCAAATTTGTCAATAAATTAAATCTGAAAAACAGAACTGAATGTTGTATTATGTTTAACTATAGGAGTGCTGCTGCCATGTGCTTACTCTGAGATAAATTAAATGAACTCTGTACGAGTTGATTTATCTCTTGTACAGATTTCACTATGTATAGGCCATGGCACAAGTCACCTACTCACATAGTCACCTTTGACAGCCTTCACCTTGCTTTTCCCTCTCACACCTACCCAGTGGTGCCACCTGTCATGGACAAATGGAGGTTAGTGGGGGGACTTGTGCGTAAAAGCATAAGCCTTTACTGTCAGAGGGATGGCGGGCACTGAACGCTTCTGTATACTGACAGCTCATGATGGCTGTACACACAGACATCTGTCACACAGTAACAGCATGCCCTGTCCTTCACCGGTCAGGATGACAGGCGCTTGGGGCAACTTTCTGCAATAAGCCTGTTTTCTGACCTCATAACTAGTATTGGGGAGTGAGAACTGATTACATTTAAAAAAATAAAGAAATACTGGAACTCAGTGGGCTTCATGACATTCGGTTTTGTAAATGGCTCCTGAATGTCTCCATCCTTTCTTGGCTGTGGAGGGAAAAGTGCACTAAAACACTCCGCCAGTGTTTCCTGCACAGCAGGACTGTGCTGATACCAAATCTACTGCAAAAGAAATCATGTTTGAGTTGAGGCTTTCAGTCTGAACTGAATGTGATGAAAGTAATACTTCATGTACTAAAAGAATTGTTACTGCAATTGCAAAGAGTGCAGGTTTTCATACTGTACATGCTAAAATATTTGCACTATTGCATTTTCACTTTAGTCTATAAAAATCCTTTTTGACCAGCCCAACATGGCAACTTTGGCTCAACCGTGAGGCATGAGGTTTATGGAAAGAACCTTATGTTTGGGCCACCCAACAGCAGGCAGGGGGTGTGTTGAAAGCAGTAATTCTTGTATAAAATTTAAATGCACAAATTCTACACTGTAGCTTTAAAATGAAAAGAGTCGTTAAATTCCTTACAATTTCCAGCCCTACTTAACGTACAGGGTCTTTATGTGTGAGAAGACCTACAAAAATCCAAATTCACAATAGGCTACTTAAACAAATTGAGATAAATGACGAGTACCAATGATCGCCTGAAACACACTGAGGTTATGGATTAAGTATATAGATCTGCTAATGCCTTTAGTGTTGCAAGAGCATTTTTACTCTGTCCTTTGAGCATTTTTATTATGCTAAGCAAATTAAAAGCTTTCACCTCCTGGATTACAGGGAAGATGAAAAAGATGATTTACTTCCAAAAAGGACGAAGCTAGAGAGTGCTACAGGGCTTACTTTTGTAAGACATGATGCTACCGAAAATCATTTTTGGTCATGAATATAGCACATTTTAATCTGTTCATAGAGCCACCGTGAAATGAACATTTTTTTATTTTCTTTTCTTTTTTAAAGTCAAGTACCCTGCCCATTTTTCATCTAGATATAGAAAGCTCAGATGACAGCATGCATGAGGCAAGCAAAACTGCAACAAACTCGTATAATGGATGGCTGCGCCAACACAGCACCTTTACATATCAGACAGTTGAAGTTTCTGAGTAAACTGTGATTTTTAGCGCTGCGCTTGCATTAATATCATCACAATGGATCTCCTGGTCAGTCTCAATGTAAGAGGTCTGAAGTAACATATTTGCTAAAGCAGGGACGATTGATGTTGAACATTAAGGAGGTAAGAAAATCAGGATTGAATGGCATAAAACTCACTTATTCTAAAGGAAATGCATTTTTTGCATTCAGTGAAAACCCTTTTGATAGATACCATAGAGAATATATCGCAGCATGCCTACCACATTGGGTAAATATATAAAGATTCTGCAAAGTTCATTACAGCTGTCTAAAATAACCATAATTGAACAGGAGAAAACCGAGGGAAGACAATTTGTTGCTCTGTTAAGAAGAGTTGAAAGTGTCTAGACAGATGACTTCCCCTGAGAGGAAAGGGAGACTGACTCATTAAATCCCCCTGCGAGGCGAAGACAGGGAAAACTTAAGACAGATTAATGCCAGAAACGAGACCCATTACTGCTCTGAACTCAAAAAAAAATTCAGACAGACTAACTCTCAGAAAAGGGTGCGTTTTAGAAAGGTGAAAGAGGACGTGACATGTGGCCAGGTATGGTTTCCCATACTAGGAATTTGTGCTCTGCGTTTAACCCATCCAAGTGCACACACACAGCAGCGAGAATTGAACAACCACACGCACACACACACACCGAATAGACTTGTCTTAGCACTTCCTCTGGAAATAATGACTGCCATGGCTGAACAAAGTGTTCCTGATGAAATTCAAGTGACAATTACAACACTAGTGGTCCGGAGGAGTTAAACAAGAGTCTGCCATGGCAAAAACATATTCAAAATACACAATCATGATGTACTGGACAGGGAACTAATCTAAATGGTTTTAGCATGCTAAAAGCAAACATCCTTAATTAAACTAAATGTCTCACATGCATTAGTAGAATATAAAAGGCAAATTATGTGCTTTCACAACCTCCGCTATGATAGTCCATAAATGACTTTACTTCAAATGGTATGAATTATTACGCCTTTCATTCATAAACAGGAAAAATCTCACAGACATCTCCCAATGCCACAAAAGTGTTCTTATGTTTCCTGAATGAGAGAAATAGATTATATAAAAATAGTTGATGTGGAGGCATATTAGTGCAGATTGTATGCTTTTAACAAACAAGGGGGTGGATTTCCACCTAGTCTCTAAAAAGCTTTTAACTTCATTACCTGTTGATCATGTGACAAAAACAATAAGTGGTTCGTAATATGATGCATGTATAAAGAAAGCAGCAAAAAATGTAAGAGCGGCTACCTTCCTGTTTTATTATAGATAAAAGTCATCTCAAATCTACAGAACATGGCAGCATTTAAACGCATCAGATGCTCCCGATGCGAAGGCTGTTAAAAAAGCTGGCAATTTAATTATGCTACCTTCTAGCATACTGTACTTTGTCTTAGTTACGTAGTTACTAAGGTAGCACTGTACATGTTCTTCATGGTGAAAGCAATTCCAGCATTCATAGCGAAAAGCTCAGTGTAAAATTAAATCAAAGATTCTGAATATGATGAAAGATATGGTGATTATTAACATATATTTCATGCAATACTCTGAGAAGCACTGAACTAAAAATACTTCAGTGTAATTAAAATGGATCACTTCATTAGTATTTGTTATGTTATTTGTTTGCTTATTGCACTATTAGCTTTGCAACAAGCTAACATCAGACTCAGCCAATAAGAACGCAGCCATGTAGATAGCAGGCTCGTGATACATTCAGAATTGACTTGATAATGGATTTAAAATGCTAATTAAATTTCAGAATTTGTACTGATGTAGCGAACAAGACGCAAATTTGCAACCAGAATTTGAATCCATGGAATTAGAAATTAATCAAAAGTAGTTGGTTACGCTACCAATTTCTCACTATTAACTAGTTGCTTATTAACATGCCTATTATTAACATATCTGCATGACCATACTCTACATCTCTAATGCGTCCTAATACCTAAATTTATCAACTACCTTACTATTAATAAGCAGAAAATCAGGAGTGTGTTTGGTTTGTTAATGGCAATAATTAGACCTTAAAATAAGGTGTGGCCAAAAAAATTGCCAAGACAAATTTTTTTTTTAAAGGTTTAAAAAAAACCTTGAAGTTTAATGATTTATTCCAACAGTCAGACAAATAGAAGACAGATAGACAGACAGACAGACAGACAAACAGAGAGATAGACAGATAGATAGATAGATGAACAGGGCAGCTCAAAACTAAGTGGTACAAGATTCTCTGTACTTGTCAAACAAAGGCCATTAATTGATATTTTATAGCACATTATCCTTGCAATGTGCTGATATCCTGCGGCAGGAACACGAGCATTAAAATCCTCGACACTGGAGATCCAGATAACACACTATTGTCTTTTACGAGGTCTTTTTGCACAAGGCAACAAACCCAGGACCCTTTAGCCTTCCCAAGTCTCCTGATGTACTGCAGATTTGGCCAGTTATTCATCATTTGATCTGCTCAAATCGCTCTGCCTCCCACACTCTCAAAACGTCAAACTGATTCATGTATTCATTATCCAGCGCCGAGGATGCATGCCTAAGCTCGCACACTCTCTTTCTCTCCCAGTCCCTATATCTCGCTATTCTTATTCGTCTTCTTCCTCCTCCTCCTCCTTATCTCCCTCTGTCTCTTGTTCTCCCGTACTCACACGAAGCTACTTTATGTTTCTGCTTGGTCTCATGTCTCTCCATAAGAGGAGGAGTTATAATGAGCCATGTCTCTGAAGACACAGTAGATAACAGACTTCTCCTGCGAATGTAACCGATAAGCTTAACCAGCTAGCGTACTGAAGCCTTATCAAAGGCGATCTGCTGCTTTTCACATGCATCTTGGGTAGAGCTCCTAACATGCTGCAGCACATGTTTCACAGACTTCACCGGGTGTTTGACCAGAGTAACCTTGGCGATAAGAGAACAGCTGCTGGGTTGATCCAGGATGGAGGGGAGTCTCCTTTGAGCTGGGTGTCCTCTCACCTCTTCTGTCTTATACGCCCCCCTCTTTCCCCTTAACTCCTGTCCTGGAGAGGAAGTGAAGCTCCGTCAGCTTCGCTGTGAGCACAGCTATATTTAACACCCAATGAAATATTTATCCTCAAGTTGAGACACAGGAGGATGTGCAGAGCCAGCATAAATGGGAGGGGACTGAGATACAAGAGAGTGAAAGAGAGACGGGTTGAGGAAGTGCAGGGAATGAGTGGTCTGGATCGCCTGCACAAATAAATGTCAATGAACAAAAGCAAAACTGACAACTGTGTATGTAGCTGTTTGATTTGCTGCACTTGCTCTACTTTCTCCTTTTCAAATGTTAAATTGTAAATATTCTATTGTTAACTCATAAGAAATATGTAAACTAATCAGGTGTTTCTTCAACTTTGCACACTCTAACCAGATCATTTCATGACAACATCCAACATTTTAAATGATGTATTGTGTTTAATAGAATCCTGTGATGAAAATAACATTGAAATTGAATGGCCAACTTGTTTGCTTTGCTAGCACATCTTAAATACACAATATTAGAGGAATAGCTTAATAACACTCGAAATGAAAATTTGCTTAAAATTAATTTACCCTCAGGTCATCCAAAACAAAAGATTCATTTGTTTCTTCATTGGAGCACATTTGGAGAAATAAAGCACTGTTTATACGTGAAAATAGTTCAGAACATTTCTAAATAATATTTTACCACAACTTCAGCTTGATAGGAAATTATGCCAAAAATGTAATGAAGTAATATTTGTAAATAAAAATGTATTTTTGGGTATCTTAACTAGTTTCTTATTAGCATGCATATTACTAGAATATTAGCCATTTATTATTAGTAATTAAGCACATATTAATGCCTTATTCTACATCCCTAATCCTACCCAATACCTATCTTACTAACTATTAATATGCAGCAAATTATGAATTTATTAATGGGAGAAGTCGTTGTCAATAGTGAACAAGTGTTCCCTATTCTAAAGCATTACCAAAATTTCCCTTACATTTCATGTGTCTCATATTATCATGGTACGCTCTTCATTAATGCTGTCTCCTAGGTAACCAAGGACACAAATTTTTGATTTTGGCTAAAATGCCACAGCTAAGGAATAGTCATAATTTGCATTGAAATTCATAAAAACCATATTAACACAATTCTGTTCAAAATGGTTTATGATTATTTCATACTAATGTAATCATTTAAAATATCCTAATTAAAGCAATAAGCCACTGGAGAATGTGTGGAACAGTGATTTTACTATAGCTAAAGGCAATTCTTATGATTTTACAATAACTTTAAATTAAAAAATATCAATCCCTTGGACATAAAAGTGCCTGTAGTTGAAAAAACACCCAATTATGGATTCAAATTCATCTTTTGACAGAAACAAGTGGTTTCTTATGCTTTTTCCCCAACCAGAGCATCTTGATTAAATGCACAACATGTTGATCCTTTGTTGGTCCTGGAAAAATACTCCACTGAAACAATCATATCCTTAATCCTAACCTTAAACCTTGCCCTAAATATCACCCCCTTCCGTAAAATTTGATTGGTTGATTCAACTACCAACAAGAGTGATTCAGGAGCATGTCCTACTTGGCTAAATCACATTAAGCTAGATGAAACACATATCCTTTTGAATTTAGAAAATCAGGTTTAAGATGAGTAACATTCAGCAAACAGCATGACCTAGATCTCGAGCTTCAGTAAAGCAGTATGTCTAAAAATCAGGAAAAATGAAACTGAAAGTCTGTCTGAATTAGGAAACCTCAAACCCTCTCCTGTTTGCTGTCACTGGAAGTCAGTTCTTCAACGGGAAACTAGCACAAAGGCGGCACTCTACCGGTCTATGCAAAAAAAAAAAGCTATGAATGAGAGATACTGAAGTGGAAAGATAGCAGCGAGTTACAAGTATAGGTGCGCTATGCTTATTTATTCTTTCAACCTGTATCTGTCGCTTTCCATTTTCTCTCAGAGCGCCGGACAAATCAGATGAGCGATTCCTCCAGTACCCTCCAGAGTGAAATGTGATTCAGCAGTGGGCAGTGAGGTTGTGTATAGTCTCACCAGTGTATGTGTGTGAGAGATGAAGCAAGCAGGGTGTGATGTACTGCTAGCAGGTGGCCTGGTTTTAGTATGCACGAAAGCAGGATGGGGAACGGAGTGTGTGCACGCCAGTCTCAAAGTCTCTCTCTTCCTGTCTCTTTCCTCCCTTTCCCTTGGCTCTGCTCCCAGCATATGGCTCAAAGATGGGCATCCACGGGGCACGCATTAGGACCCACTGACACATAAACCAACAGTCCTGATGCAAGACTGACCACACTGACCTTTTTCTACACTGTGGCCAGTGCTTGCTATTTGTTTGTTCGCGAACATTAGAATCATTGCAAAGGCCATTCATGTGGGTGAGGTGATAATATTAATGTTAAATAATCAAATTAATCACAATTAACTGTACTTGCATCAGTGTTTGCAGAAGAAAGCATGGAAAAGAAGATAATTTAAGTCATAACATTACATATCATGCCATCTGCTGGGTATTTTTTGCAGTAGGCCGCTGATGTCTAGATGAGGATTGTATAAGATCTGTCCGCAATCTAATCTCCATGTTAGTACTCTCATCCGAACTGTGGTTCGCTTGACTTCGTCCAAACAAACATAAGAGGTGCCAGCTCTCTGAATTCCAGAAAAGAGGATTACAAGGCTGAAGCTCAGCACACCCTCCACCCGTTTCCTGCACAAGCTGGGATGATCCAATCAGCCTGACACACTCTAAACAAGTGAGGGGTCATGCTCTTTGCCTCCTTGGAGTGTCTATCATGGGACCCCTGGGTGCTGGTGCTTTTGAGTGACACAGACTCTGAATGTGTGTGATCCTGTTTAACCTCTGTGCCCTGCCAAGTGCCAGGCTCCCTGCCTGTTTAGTATGCAGACCTGTGACATTCATCCAACCACAGAGAACGAAAGATGGACTGCTGCCAACCAACACAGACGGGGGGGGGGGAAAGAAGAGAGGGAAAGAGATGAAACAAGAGGGAAAGAAAAGGAGAGGGAAGGAGACAATGGGAGAGTAGATGAAAAGGTGAAATGAGACAGAAGGAGAGGAGATGAGACAAGTCAATAAGAGAGGAAAGGAGAGAAGCCATGAGGAGAACAGAGAACAAGGTGGATGAGAGGAGAGAAAAGCAGGAGGAAGAGCAGAAACTACAGTAGATGAAAAGAGGTCAAAGGGGAGACAAGGAGTAGGTTAGCGGGGATGAGACAAGGTGAGAAGAGAGGAAAGATGAATGAGAGGACAGATGAGAACAAATGAGACATGAGGAGAGGAAAGAGAAGTGAAGAGGAGAAGAGACTAGATTAGAAGATTTTGGAGAAGACACTAGGAGTAGGTAAAAGGTGATGAGACAAGATAAGAGGAGAGGAAAAAAATGGGAGATGAGGAGAGAACAGAGGATGAGGGATGAGAGCACAGATGAGAACAAAGGGGATATGAGGAGAAGAAAGAAGAGTGAAGAGAGAGATTAGAGGAGATGAGAGGAAAACATGGGAGATAAGAAGAGAACAGAGGATGGAGGGACAAGAGGACAAATGAGGCATGAGGAGAAGAAAAAACAGTGAAGAGGAGAGACTAGATTAGAGTAGTTGGGAGGAGAGACTAGGAGGAGGTGCAAGGGGATAAGACAAGGTTTAAGGGGAGGAAAAAATGGGAGATAAGAAGAGAACAGAAGATGGAGGGATGAGAGGACAGACAAGACCAAATAAGATACAAGGAGAAGTAAGGAAAGAGGAGAAGAAGAGACTTAATTAGAGGAGTTGGGAGGAGACTAAGAGGAGGTGAAAGAGGATTAGACAAAGGAAGAGTAAATGGAAAAAAAAGAGGAGATGAGAGGAGAACAGAGGATGGAGGGATGAGATCACAGACGAAGACAAGACAAATAAGACATGGGGAGAGGAAAGAAAAGTGGAGAAGAGGAGAGTAGATTAGAAGAGTTGGCAGGAGAGACTATGAGGAGGTGAAAGGGAATAGAGGTGATGGGAAGGAGGTAAAAGACAATTCAAGAGGAGAGAGGAGGAGCATGCAGGAAAGGAGTGAAGAACCAAGAATGGCAGATGAGAAGACAAGACAAGACAAAATGAGAAGACTAGATGAGAGGAGATGGGAAGAAACAATGAGATGAGAGGAGAAAAGAGGAATAGAGTGAATGCTACAAGCCTACGAGAACAGACAGCTGGGGGTGAGAGGAGAGAAGAAAGGACAAAAAATGAGAGGCAAAGAGGGAAAAAAAGGAAATGGAGAGGAGACAAGAAGGGAGGGAGGAAAGGAGACAGAAGAAGAGGGGATAATATAAGCCAAGAAGATAGGGAAGGAAAGGAGACAAATGTGAGAACAAAAGACAGGGTTTGAGAGAAGAAATAAGAAAATAATAGAGAATAGCAGAGGAGAAGACTACGTGACTAAGACTACAAAGACTAAGTGATGGGAAGAAGAAGGAAAGAGACAAGAGGTGAGGAAACAAGTGAAAAGGTCAGGAATAAGAAAGAAAAAGGAGGAGACAAGGAATTGGGAGGGAAAAGATTAGACAGTAGGAGAAAACAGAAGTAGAAAGAAGAGGATTAAGAGAAGAGGAGGTGCAAGGGGAGGAGATTATATGATACGAGAGGAGTCAAGATTAAAACAGATGAGAGGGAAGAAGACAAGAGGAGAAGAGAAAATATAGGAGGGGAGCAGCACAGCCTATGAGAAGAGGAAAAAAAAGGAAAGGCCCTTGTTGCTGTGCTCACTTTCTCTCTTAGTATCGCTCCTCTTCCCTCCTGCCTGAGATTTTCATTAACCAACAGCCCTGTGATTTACGAGCAGGAGCCCAGCTGAAAGTGGGGGAGTACAGCCTGTGTGCATATGCACTTCTGCAAACACACACACACACACACACACACGATTCCTCTGCTTAAACGCGCACAGATGTGCTGCTACAAACATTCCCTGAAACACAAACACACATTAATAACATTCTTCATCAGATATGCATCGTGTTTGTAAAATGCTTCTTTTCACAGTGGGCAGCTGCAATTATCTTCTCTTCGTTTTTGATGAAGAACCAAAGATAAGATTTAATCGAGAGTAGGTACAAATTTGATGAAACAATCTGTCTTCACTTCACACTAATTTAAAGGTGAAGTCTTTCATTCCTGACTTTCCAGCAGCGACAATCAAAACTGAAGACACAAGGACTGTTTGTAAGCCACAACACACACAAAAAAGATTTCCAAAATCTTCCATTTTTCAGTTGGGAAGTCCCAGGCTAAAACTCACACAACCGGTTGAGCCAGTGTTGTTATGTTCAATTGCAATTCTGTTTTGGTGCCACTAGTTCTGCACAAATTACACACTTCACCTTTATGCTGCAATCATTTCAGTGAGAGAGCAAATTATGTACTCAGAACTGCGAAGCCCATCTTACATGTTTTCAGCCAACATCAACCCTATCTGTTTATTCACATTTGAACTGTACTTATACAAAAACACAGAGTTGCTTTAACAAAATATAAACCTGGCAGAAAGTACTGACTGATGCAGCAGAGCAGGCCAAGCTGATTAGTTGGCCAACATTTGGATATTTTAGAGATTACAGGCATTGACTGCAGTCCGATGAATATCCATAGTTTAAGAAGATTTAAGAGTGCGCATTTCCTGTTTTGAAATATTTAAATGTTAATTCTTGAATATTTTTTTTAACCATTTATAAACTTGTACTCTGCATTGAATGATACTGTATTTATTTTGCTCATTCATATTATATGAGATGTATATCATTATAAAAATATGTTTAATTGCATATTTATTCACATACTAATATTGATATCAATACCACTATTAGTATTATTTCTGAGGATAAAATTAGTAATTACAGTATTTCCACTAAACATCCTATTCGAAAGCCATCATTTTTAAATATTTAATAGGCTTACAATGTACGTTTTAAAACCGCTGTTGTTGTTTACAATTTATTAGTAATAATTACAGAGCATGATCAATCTAACAGCTTTTAATTTAAACAATTATGCTTGGTTTATGTGATAATTGTTGTAAGTGTTTGTCAGCTCTCTCTGTTTCGATTAAAAGCCTGTTCATTTTGTTATTATGAAGCTTATTTTATGCATGTATCAGGACCGGTTGTCACTATTAACTAGTTGCTTATTAGCATGCCTATTAATAACATACTATCTGTTTATTAGTACATATAAAGCCCATATTCTTCATGACCATATTCTACATATCCAATCCTACCCAATACCTAACTATTAATGAGCAGCAAATTAGGAGTTTGAGGCAAAAGTCATAGCTAATGGCTTGTTAATAGCGAGAATACACTTAGCATATTTTATATGTACATGTGTTTTACACTATATATGAGTAGTATTAAACCAATGTAAAACATAGACAACATCTATTTTTCCAAAAAAAGTCAGTTTGCCACTAGAAAAAAATACAAAAAGTGGGATAGTAACCGATTTATAGAAAGAGCAGAGAAACAGAGACAGAGAATTTAGTGAAAGAGCGCAAGAGAAAGACACATCCTGGAAGGACATCTGAAAGCGTGGCCCTGACACACAAAATGTAGCTTCCGACTGATGGACCTGTTTTTCAAAATGGTTTCCACCAGAGTGCAGCACTCCTACTAGACATATTTATCAAAAATGTTCTGCTCTGAGGCATGTTGTGATTTTCGCAAAAGCTAACTCCACACTCAACAAAAACAGACGTTGAGGGGTGGAACGCATGAGTGACACAGGCAAATACGCCGGAGAGATTGTGTCTGCATCACCCGCCAGTCCTGAGGAGACAAATCGAGTTAATTAGCTTCCAATTTTCAAACCTAGCACCTGAAGTAGGTGTTTGCTTTCGTTCAGCATAATGCCAGCTATGAGTTTGCATGGGGTGCAACACAAACATCCCTTTCTGTTCCCTTAATCTTGTTCTGCGTGGAGCGTTCCTATTCCACCTGAGCTCAGAGGTCTGTATGTTCGCTCACAGCTGAGATGAAATAGCTGCACCGAAACGCTGTTTGCGAGCAAACAAATTATTTGGGGAAAAAATGAGATCTGTTCCTCAATTACATATCTGTCCCCCTTCAATCTGCTGCCTTCGGTAATTGCTTTCCTTTTCATATTTTTCATATTCACGCTAGGAGAGCAGCTTAAAGGTTTTGAAGCCTATTAGTCACATGATCTGACGATTCTGTTCAATCTTCTTTTCTTCACTATTACACTAAACTCTCTGACGTATTGTCTTTTTGATATTTCTGTTTGCTTGCATGTTGGGACAGTGATATCCAAGCGAACGGTGTGTAAACATCTGCTATTAACTCTACTTGTGTCTTTATTTTGTGTATTTCAAGAGTCGCCTTTGAAACATTGGGCTTGATTTGTTCAAGCATTAGTTAATGAAGGAGGACATGTTTTTTCTACACTGTGCAATTTTGTGTTCCCCCTTCATCTGAGTGGGGACGAGAGGTGATAATCACTAAATGAGACTGGCGCCGTCTCATTTTCTCTTGGAAACCCACATGCACACTCCCTGCGGCTCCCTTTACCCTCACCATTTCTATCTGTTTCTAGCAGAAAATCAGGGTGAAGCCTGGTGCCAGCAGCCTTTACTGCAGCCATCAGTTCACAGCTGAACTCACTGCAGTAGCCGCCCATGAGCCGGCTTTCATTTCTGCCTCTATCTGATAGGCTACACTCCACCGCAGCCAGTTCATATAATTAACCTGTCAGCAGGATCAACCTGGGTTACACTTCGCTGTCCAATCTCATATTGAACCCAAACATTCTCACATCTTCATTCAACCAGAGAAGGACACTTTAATTTCGTAGACCATCCCTGACCCGTTTTTCGCTTTGCTCTGCAGACATATGTGGCAATTAATCTATTAGTCAATAATCCAATAATCTATTAGTATTGGTCACACTTTATCTTCTTTGGAAGTCTGGAAACCATCTTTGGTGTTCTCTTTTCTCATTCCCTTTGTATCTGATCGATAAATTGTGAGAAATAAGATAAAAATTGGTTAATTAACCGGTGAAACACATTTGAAACTACAGTACAGACCTGAGTTTGGCTGTTTCCTTTGATCATTTTAAAAGAGGTTAAATGTGAAGTGGGTAATTTTTGAATGTTTATACTCAGATACACCAGTTTAATATATATATAAGTCATTATCAGTAAGCCATTAGAAGATTTAGCAAATTCTGCAACACTAATATTGTGAAATGTGTTTGTTTTCATGTACTTTAAAATGTAGTTTACTCCAGTGAGACCAAGGCTGAATTTTCAGCATTACTGAATTCAGAAGAACAGCATTTATTTTTATGCATATTCAAATTCATCCTTGTTCAATAAAAGTATTAATTTCCTTTAAAAATGTATTGATACCAATCTTTGATGCCTAATGTTATATAATTTTTTTTTTTTTATATAAATGTTAAACTATTGAATCTACAGTTTGTTGCAACATTATACTGTCATTTATTTTTCCTATACATGTAAGAGTCTTCTTGTAAATCTTATTACATTATAATAACTTTACAGTTACTGATCTCATAAAAATATTATTTGCGTTACATGCAGGATTTGCCACTATGTCTCTAACATCCATCAACAAATATTTGAAAAATAAACACTTTTAAGCTGCCTTTCTTTATTTAATGCACACTTGCATACTTGCTCAAAATGGAAATAATCGTGTGATTGTATAACATTTACATTTAAGAATACAATTGGCACATTAGAAAAACTCTAGTGAGTTTCACCTCAAGCACATAAAACAACATACCATAAAAAACGATTTATTTAGCCCCGCAAGATTTCTAGAGTTGATGTCCTATTCTATTTTATTTTTCTGCTGATAGCTATATGAGGAATGTCCACTAGCACTCATATTAGCCATTTGAACTGCATACTTGGTTTACGGTACCATTGGTTACTATATGTTAAAATTTGACATTGAATCAGTTTGCTCTGTGTAAATGTATTGTTCTGTTTCAAGGATGTGCTGTAGCTCAGCCTTGAAGGGGATATATATTATGTTTTATCTAATGGTGTATTTGCAGGGCTTTGTTCAGAAATATGACGGACATGTGAGCATGCCCAAAGAAACAAATCTAAAAGAATAAACAGCTGCCCATATGAGAAGTGTCATCGGAAGATTTATGACTCATTTACAACCCGCACAACAGTTACAAATAGAACTTTGTGTTTCTAGGATCCTGTCTTTAAATAACCACATTTACGTAAGGAAAGAACACCATGTGCAGATGTTTCTAGAAGTATCCATATGACTATAGTGTTTCTGTAAGTTGAGGCTGGCTCCTCTTACTTTTTTTCTACAGCCTAAGGAAGTGTGGAGAACTATCTTCAGTAAACTCTCTGTCAACTTGACTGAACTTTAGATTTCACTTCTGGTCTTCACTGAGCTTACTGGTCTCTTTATGGGGTGAAAACTGTATCCCCTTACAATATAGATGATATCAGATAACCCAAGTCCTCTGTAACACATAGTAACATTAAAACTAGAAGATTAAGTACTAAAGATAAAGTACTAAAATTGCTACAAAAATAACCATTACAACATAGGACATACTGTACTTATAAGGAAACTAAGACAAAACAGGTATGTCATTTCTCACCTTAGGTTCCTCTACACCTACGTCTTGCATCATACATCATAACCCAACTCTCCCATTGCTTTACTAATAATGGATGTATGCGCTTTTTAGAGATTCAAAAATTTTGGGTCCCATTTACTACCATTACGAAGCTGGGAAGCCAGGATATGTTTTATTATAACTCTGATTGTGTTCTTCTGAAAGAAGAAAGGCATATACATCTATGATGGGATATCTTAGGATAATTTGGGTGAATTAAGATCATTTTGAGTTAACTATTCCTTTAATAAATACAATGATAGTGTATGAATACTAAATATTACACTGCGCTAAAAAAACGTCATAAATGCAAATAGTTGTTGAGTATTTTCATTATCAAATACAATTTTTTTTGAGTTGTTGCAGACTTCCTCACTGGACCAGGGCAAGATCGCAACCCATGCAGGCAAACTCAAATTGCAATATGGGATGTGGACGAGCTGTGATTGTTTGTAATGGAAACAGTGTGCTCTGAAGCGTACACGGGCACCTATCAGAGAGGATGGCATTACTTAAGAATGCAAAGCGAAAGAGTGACAGGCGTCAGGGGACACGGAACGGCCCAGACGTGTACGGGACAGCCAACAGAGGCGGGAAATTAGCGAGTGAAAACAGATCCAATGAGGCGTGAAGGAGCCTCTCCTCTCGTTCGCTGGCAGTAAATGAAGCTCTTCCTCAGTCTAACTTCAGTCACGAGGCTCCTGGGCCCAGGAGGACGAATGAATGAAACGCCCGACAGGCAGACAGGGGAAAAACAGGAATGAGCCTCTGTAGGGACAAAGCACAAATGTGTTTGTTTGGCAACCATGTTTGCTCTGACGGTGGATAGTTATGAGAAGCCGTCCCCGTTGAATCTTCAGCAGGGACGGCTAATGTACATGAGGGCTTTCTATGTAATAGCACTCGCGGGGGAGATGCAACTTAACGGCGTCTGTAAACGCGAGCGGAGTGTACACGCATAAACGTGCAGGCAATCGTGTAATCACAGCTCTAAAGACGCAAAAACGCATGTCTGTGCACTTATGTACATAATCACATGCGCTTTCTGCTACACATTACGTTCATTTATTGCCACTGATTGGCTATTACACTTTGCAGTCATCATTATGCAGCTGACAGCGAGGAATCTCTAAACGCAAACAATGCAGAGCTGGAGGCAATTTATATCTTCCTTATCATCATCATCATCATCACAGTTATGATTGCTCTAACCTTTAGGGGCATATGGGGGGAGAAGCGTAGTACTTGTTTTAATTACATCCACAGGGAATTTGGTTAACCGCTGTAACTATTGTTATTTCTGTACTAATTTTTTTACTTCCACCCCCAGACAATAAGAAATGGGTGCCTCTTAATCTTTCATCTTCCTCTTTGCATTGTTTCTTTTTATCCTCTATTTCTCGTGTTCACTAAGTGCCTGTTCACACTTTCACACAAAACACATGGGCACAGTCTCTTAGTTTAAATATTTGAGGAATTCATCTTTGTCTGGACCCTATCCATCATTTTCAGTAAGTTGTCAGTCTGGCAGGTCGATGACAAATGGTAGACACAATGATAGGCTGGTCGTTCATGTCATATGACGTGTATGTGTGTGTATGTTGCTTTTGTTAGCAACAACTCTCACTCAGCCTCTTCTGGCCTAAAGGAGACAGGATAACTTTTTTCTGTGATTCACCCAAACAGGATGGTTCAACATCATTGATAGTCCTGGAACAATGTTACTATCAACTAGGTCTTTTAATTATACATTATCTGGATCAATATTTGCTAAATGAATAATGAATTAATATACATTACACTGGTAGATGAATAAAGCAGCAAACAGACATTACAAAACATGACTTGATAAAGTCAACATGTTCTAGTCAGAATTTTAGGGCTAAGGTTGGGTTTATGGCTAAAGTTAGAGACCTGAACAACATTGTCATCAATCTATTTCTATCTGATTTTAGGGGAAGGTTATAGAAAGGCCTTCCATGACCAAAAAAGGATGTTGATCCTGCAGATGTTCTACTTTGGTAAATCACGTCATGACAGTTTTGTGACCCGGCTCAAAAAAAAAAAAGAGAGAGGACAAAAACAAGCATTAGGCTTGTGCAGTACCAGAGTCCTTCACAAGCACACACCTCAGTGCTGACTAACACTGACAGTCAAAGTGATTTGGGCATCAGCATCGGCTGTTGTTTTTCAAAAGCGGCAAAGCACAGATGTCCCTTATCATTGGCAAAATGTGTACTCAGATCTAATTCATTTTGATGTCTGTAATGTTGCATCTAAAAACAGTGTTTTATTACTTAAAGGGATACTCCACCCCAAAATGAAAATATTATCACTGATCACCTTACCCCCATGTCTTTCCAATCCCATAAAAGCTTTGCTCGTCCTCAAAACACAATTTAAGATATTTTGAACACAGTTTAAGATATTTGACTGTCCCATTGACTGCCAAGTAAAATACACTGTCAAGGTATGAAAGTATGAAAGACATCGTCTGGATGCTCCATCTGTCATCAGTGGTTCAATTCTAATGTTATGAATTGATGAGAAAACTTTTTGTATGCAAATAAAAGAAAAATAATGACTTTATTCAACAATTCTGCACCATAACTTCACCATAGCACCATTTTGGAGAGCATCCCCTGGACAAAACTTTTAATTTGAGGTGCAGTAACCCTTTAATGAAAGCAATTGACTATTAGCTCAGAACCATATTCTTATTATCTCAATATTTACAAACGCTAAGCAAAAGACACAATTATGTACACTTAAGTAAATGTGCTATGACAGGCTTTAACTACATCCCCCTCCAAGCACTCTTTGTTTGGTGAAGATTTTAATTTCAAATGCTGTCATTTGTTGCAAACTTTCATCTATTTAAGATAATTTTCCAGTTTTTCCTATTGTTTTCAAATAGCACTCAAATACAAATGGATGGACGGATGCAGAGAGAATATCAAATATACAGAATGATACAGATGGATAGAAGGTTTGACAGACAATATGATAGGACAATGATAGATAAACAGAACAACAGATACTTAGAACAAAACAAGACAGATAGATAAATAGATAACCATAATGAATAGCGGTCACACTTTATATTAGGTGGCCTTAACTACTATGTACTTAAATCAAAAAAATTTATATTGCAAAACACTTTTACTGCTATTGAGGTGGGATACCGGTAAGAATAGGGACAGGTTTGGTGCTTTCGGTAGGTTTAAGGGTGGGTTAAGGTGTAAGGGATGGGTCTACAGTGTAATTACATAAAGGTATTTTTAAAAATATAAGTACAGTGTAAAAACATGTAGGTACACAATAAGTTTATTGTACCAAATTTAAATGTAAGTACATAGTAGTTCAGGTCACCTAATATAAAGTGGGACCTGAATACCTAGACAAACATTCTGGTAATAGAAGGAATGACAAAAAGATCAGCTGACAGATAGATGGATAGTTTGAACAAAACAATGACAGAATAAAATGGACAGATTGACTGATGGACAGAGGAACGCTAAAGACAACAGAAAAATAGGATGATACACAGATTATATACATAATGATAGATAGTCAGAAAGATAGACAGACAGACAGATAGCCTGATGTGTTTATGTTTTATTAGAAGGCTTTTGGACTCTGCTGTGGCTACAGACAGGCCCCAATGACGTGAGAACAGGAATGAAGTGACAACCACACTGACACAGACATGCCTCCAGTCACAGTACTCCAACTCTGAACCATAACGAATCAGGCAGCTGTAACATGTTACCAGTCAAACACACCTTTAGGGGCCAGAGCAGACAGGTTCATGACCAACGGACTCGTGGGACAATATATGACGTGTACAGGCTGACCAGAGTCGTCGCTAGAGTTTGCCGAATCAAAGAATGTCAAAGATCAGACACAGAGACTACTGCCAGGGCCAACTGGAGCAGCGCTATGGACAGGTCCCAGATCAGCTGGAACACACTGCCTTGAGCCACAGAATAACACTGCTTACTACACTGGATTACTTTGCATCCCAAAGGTGCGGATTTGAGGCTTTGTATGAGAACACACCAAATCCTCACTGGATTTTCAGGACAATACAGTATGTACTCATCTTTTCACCAACTCATAAATTCCTCTTGCAGTGCACAGCAGAGAAAACAACCTGCTGCCGTGCCACTGCTGAGTCACACTTGAATTCCTGTTAACATAGTTCTCTCATATTGCTGCTGTATATGAACCAAATCAAAGTTTATGGGATTTCACAAATAGACTGATTCCAGTTGAAATATTTAATCTAGATTAAAAATCCTAAAGTCTGACTTGACTAAAGAATTTTCTTTTGGCTTTGCAGCAGATTTCATAATTATTTTGCAATAACACCCTTTTGACCCATAGTTCATTCTGTAATTTGCTCTCCCTACAGCTATGAACAGTATTTTATACAGTCATTTATAAAGAGAATTTCTATTGTTAACTTTTAATCTAGTTCACCTTGAATGTTTAACAAAAGCAGCCCTGGAGTCTCAGTGTTTTTCCAGTTCCATGCTTCACTTTCTGTGTACCGTTTCATCCACACAGCTTTCAAATTATACTCAACCGCAACACATGCCTACTTTACTCGCTCTGTTTCAACATTCACCTTGCGCATGCTCTGTTGTACGTGGAGAGTTGTGTGTCATGAGGACAGTGCACTGATCATTGCAGAATGTGAATGGCCAAAGTATACTTTGGGCTTTACAAACACAAATCCCAGTGGAACGGGATTTCTTCCGGACAACTTTGTTTTTCTATAAAATGTGATATACTGCTTCCTTCTATATTTAATACAAGAGGACTGGGTACTACCACAGATTTCATTCAAATTTGATTCGATATGGATTCATTTGGAAATATTTCAGATAACGTTTCAGATTTGGAAATATTTCAGTTTTTCTAAATGATGTAAATTATACAGAGAACCCTCTCACTTGGTACCTTACCATAAAATCCACTGTCTACTTTTTCAAAACTGTCTCCTTTTTAGACAAATAGCAACAATTTATTTCACTCTCTGCACATCATATGTGCTCTCTGCCCATCAGGGAAACACTGTGCCTCAGTAGACCTTATGAAAACTTATTTAATTCAAAATTAACTCACCTTCCATTGATTATTTGGAACCACAGTTAGCCAATTAGATTTTTCGGTCTATTATTTCGAGTGTAATCATATACAGATTTTATAAGGTGCAATGCACACTAAAATATCTTTTTTTCACAACATTTCTGTGACCTAGTATCATCCACTTGAAAAAATCCCAACCATAATTATATCACTGTCAGGAATTGTTATCTCCTTCTCTCTGGGTAAAGAAAATAAGTGTTTTATAGCTGTCAAATATTATGTGTGGTTTTATGTGTGTATTTGAGGGTGAAGGGGAGGAGAAGCAGTTTGCGCATATGTGCATATATGACATTTTTATCCGAGCCGAGAGGTGCCGTTCTTTGAATGCTGTCTTGGACTCAGCAGGAGGTAGAAAATAATTTCTACCCAGGCAAAGAAAAGTCACTAGTGTGTCTCAACCATCATCTCCATACGCCACAGTGTGACTCACTTTATCTGGTGACAACTTATGGATTTTTTTCATGACATTTGACATTAGCAGTTCCAGTGATAAATAATCGCCTACCAGATTTTAGTCAAAAAAAAGTTTGTAGATGATCATGACAAGCATTCAATCACATCTCACATCTCAATCATAATGTCTCTAGTCAAGGTTCTGCTGTGTTGTTGATCTGGTGCTGTTGTTGGTATGTATTTTGTGTGACAACTGGTATTCAGGGGCCTGATATAAGTGTGTTTGGGTCTTTTGTAACATCGCAGTTAACTGTGATTATAGCCTCTGGCTAAGCGCCAATCAAGCCAAGTGCTTCCAGACTGCAACCACAAGCTATCTCAGCCAATCAGATCGGGGCTTCTGTTTGGTACAGAGATGTATCAGAGCGAGAAACTGCACTTACTGCAAGGGTTGCTATTTTGGATTTCCAAGGAAAAATAATCCAAAAAGGAAGGGGAAAAAAACGAGATTAAATTTCATTGTGTGTGGAGAAGACTGAAGATGGGTGAGTCAGAGAACAGGAAAAAGAGAGAGAGTGAGGAAGACGAAAGACAGAAATAGGGGGAGATAAGAGAGGAATCAAAGACTGGGTGAGAGGAAGAGATAAGAGGAGAGAAAGAAAGAACTGCTCCCATTCGCTGAATCTCTCGCCAGACCTTTGGGTGAAAAATTACAACCAGTCACTGCAGGGCACGAGTGACTTCCTAACCACTTTAATAAACTGCGGGGAATGTGATTGCACAGTTAGATAGTCTGTCAGTGTGTTAATGAGAAACGGGCTTTTATCAGAGTCAGCTACTCTAGAACCACCTGGACACATAGCGTAAAAACCCATAATCACCCATCTACGGTCTCTTTAATGAAAGAACAAACAGGCTCCCCAGCAACCCTTGCACTTTACCTTCAAAAAGACAACAAGACAGAACACTTCTACCAAAACAAATGAGAGAAATTGCAGAAGTAAATACGGGAAGCAAAAAAATCCTGAAAATAAGAATACAATCAAAACATATTGGCTATATATTGATTTTAATGATTCTATTAGTATACTGTCTAATACAATTGATGGATAGATGGACAGATAGATAATATTTTGAGGCATCTATACAATGTATATTGTATAGTTGGTTTAATTTATAATTAAATACTGGGCTTGTCAACAGAATAAAATAATTAAAAACAACAACTCATGTGATTTTCGATTGTTATTAACAACTTAAAACATTCAGTTGTTTTTTTATGGAAAGAAAACAAAATATGTGCGAGTGTTAGGTTTGGCAATTTGTGTGGATGACACTTGTAGCAAAACACGCATATATAAAGACTCCATACAGGGGTGGATTTCTGCAGCAGTGCTCTTTACGCATCTCGCTCACACTTCTCCATAACAAAACAACACTCTATTTTTGCTTCATCAGATGACTCAGCCAATCAAGCCAACTAAATGCAGTTACAAAATACTAATTTTCTTAAACTGCTAGGATTTGAGAGAAAGCTACTTGGTAACTTTATAACCCACATAATCGATTGTCTTTAAGTGAGTCATTATAGTAATGGTCAGTTTTAGTGATATTACTGATGCTGAATAACGATACAAGTCCAGAGAGGGAATGCATTTCGTACTTGAAGTACTAACTTGAGCATGACTAGTGAGTGCACCAAAAAGCCAAAAAAGTTAGATGTCTAGAATCATCTCTACTTTCAGACAGATTGAAGGGCTCATATGATGTAACAGCACACAAAGCTTATTTTTGGATACTCTCTTTGGGGCGACCCTTGCCTAGACCTTCTAAAGAATCAGTACAAGAACAGGTTTTAGGAACATTTTTCTGGCAATGGGGGAATGAGGCAATCTATGTAAAGCACAGTCAGGGCCTCCCTAAATCTGCTCAGAGGTAGCACAAAATCCCGCTGAGACTGAAGAATGAAGCACAAAGCATGCCGCTAAATCACTGTGTTATTCCCTGCACATGCTTGTTTTATTGGTGCACTCGCTTGAATATAAATAGCTATAGAAAACGTCTGGCCACATTGTGCTCATCTTCAGTGCTCACACGTGTTTGTGTTCGCCATCTCTTTCTATTTCTCAAAAACCTCTTTCTATGCTGCTCCTTTGTGCTTTATTTTCATTGCGAGTTTAAATGAACCCATAGGAACATTGAATGTGCGTGCACTCAATAGTCATACGAAGCCCAATCTACAAGGACGCACCATTTTAGCTCTGATCAAAGAGGCCCGACAGGAACTCGCTTTATTATTCACATGCAGCATGGTCTCTTGTACCCGTTTTACACGGCCTCTAGTACCCATTTGAGTTACGTGATCCGTGTTCTGAGGTCGAGACATGATGTTTGGGCAGGAAGTCGGCGGTGGGTTAAAGGCCTGCGGGCAGGATGGGAGTGACAGAGGAGCAGGGGTGGTGGAGGTGGGGATGTTGAAGGCTAGAAATGAAAGTGAAAATGAATCCCACCAGTCTGCCAGAGCCAGAGTCGGAAGGTGAGAGCCTCTTAATCCATTTCCTGTGCCACCTCTGCCTGCCCTTGTGCTCTCTGCACCAGGTTTCAAAATGGAAGGTGACAGACTGTGAGCAAGAGCGGGCTGCGGAGAAGGCTAATCGGCCAGCCCTTCCCAACTCTGGCTCCTCCATCTCCCTTAGGGCCAGGAACAGGCCCAAGCCTCCAGCAGGAGATGGATATATATAAATATACATGCACGCTTACTCTGCAGATGCAAAGCAGCGGGTGGCTGATGACTTATAGGCAGATCTGGCAGCCTGGCTCCTTTTCTCCAATGCGCAGAGTTACTCATGTGAAGCTTGGGCTCAATCAGGAAAGTACGCTGAATACAGAAACAATCATCATTAATCACCGCTCCGCCGGCTCAGGGTGAGTTTCCAATTAGCATTTGGGCACTGGTTTCCCTGCCACCAATATCCCAGCATGCCGTGTTTGTCTTCTGCCTTACAAATCTATCTAGCTTCAGGCCGCGCACAGTTGCAGAAGTGCCTGCATGTTTATTTTACGACGACAGCCGGCAGCAAAGTGTGAACGGGCGAGTGCATGGTCCTTCAGGACCCATGACACAACTTCGAACTCATTTGGCTTCCAATAGCGAAATTAATGACGCAAGTTATCAAAGTGCCAATCAAGCGAACGCAAAGAAAAACACAACGCTGACTTTGTGCGTTTTTAACAAGTATCTAATAAAAGTGCTCTAGACGCGCCATAAAACAATATACCGTTACTTATAATAAACCATAAACATTCATTGCTTTCTTATTCATTCGAAATAAACCGCAATTGAGCAGAACGGTTTATGAAGATTGGCGTGTGATGGTTTTCCGTGGCTCCTTTGTTGCTTCAACAGTGGTGGAGGCGAGAATGGCAAGAGGTTTGTCGCGCTGAATGGAGCCAGTGAGTCTCTGTTTGGTGCTGAATGGCATAATGTACTGCACTGTGCCCAATCTAGTGTTCTGGATGGAGTCGCCCTTTGTCCGGATATATCCGTGTGTGAGCAGACACAATGTCTTTTCAGACCTCAGGTCTCAGCTGGGCTTTCCACTCTGTCTCTCTTTATCTTCTCTAGTGTAAACTTGCAAGAATGGCATGCCGGGTACAGTCACTTCAATTTGCTTCAGATAAAGCCTAACTCGCTAACAGGGATCATGAGCGTCTCCGTCGACCCTATCATTCTGAGGGGATCTCTTTGCAAAAACAGCATCTAGAGGCTATCTGATAGATACAAGCTACAAAAGTGCCAATCTCCCTATCAGCTCGCCTCGGTGTTAGCTTATGAAAGAGCACTGTGTAATCTTTGTGATTACAGTGTTGAATTATAGCATATGATCATCCAGTACGTTTAAGCAATCTGGCATTTCCCCACTAACAAGATAATGCTACCTAAACCATTCAAACGTGGTTAAATTATGAAGATGGATGGAATTCTTGAGCACTAGATAGAAGGGAGCTGTTGCCATGGAGAGCAACTTTGTGATATTGAATGCAGGTGTCAATTGTTTTTTGTTTGCCTGAGACAACGGGGAGCAAGAAAAAAGGATTTTGATGCAAAGTCAGTGAAGGACACTACCCAAGATAATATGTTTTATGACATGATTTATACAATGATGAAGGGGAAATCCACTGTTGACTATGCAGCAACCGTGACATGCTGTGAATAACAAAGATGGCTTGATGCCTTGCTTTCAATTTCAACATCCATCTATCTATCTATTGGGAACACTTTATTTTAAGGACTAATTCTTACTATTAACAAACCTCAAACTCCTAACTTGCTTCTCATTATTAGTTATTTAAGGATGTAGAATATGGTCATACAGAATATGTGCATTATAAGTACTAACAAAGTCTCTTTAAAACATGTCATGTCATGTCACTCTGCGGCCATTTTTGAAAAGCTTCTCGGGCATCCAAGCACAGCTCCTACCTCTTTGAATGGGGAAACATCAAATTCTCCAAAACTGTTCACTAAGCTTACAATTAAACTTCATATTTGAAAACACAAATGAAATCTGACAACAACTGTGTAATAAATGTTTCTTTTGCTCGAATAACGTTATAAAAAGCTTATTTCTCAGACGAGATCAGTCAGTGCACATGCGCATTCCTAGACACACGTCTCAGAATGCTAAATGTTTCTATAGCAACCCGAACTTTTAACGGCAGATGCATTGATGCACTGACTTCACAAATCAGCAATTGGCTATTTTATTCAGAAGGCGGGGCTTCCTGTGACTGATCAGTTGTTAATTAAAAAAATAGACTTTTTGTAGTTAAAATGCCTTTTAGGGACACCAGTATTGCATTCTAAACACAACATATGTTTATTACTGACTATGCTGGTTGCTTCAACAGGGAATATCTCAGGGCCTAATAAAGATGACTCAGATTAGCCCAACATGTCATGCTGCAGAGGGGAGGGTGGAGGGAAAAACATAATTAGCAACAAACAAACAGCGTTAGTTTGGAATGAGGAAGACGTAGTGTGATTTTCATAGAGAGTGCTTGAGTCTCAGAGGGATGTGTGTACACTGGGCCATTTGACCACTGTCAGCACCTCTCTCTGAGATCAGACAGGCCATATGCCAAGAATCAGAGAGCAGAGGCTGACGCAATCCTCTTAGTACACACGTCAGTCCACACTGCATACACATACATTGTCAAGTCTGCCAACTGGAACTACAAACACATTTCTAACCTGAGCATACAGAGAGGGCTTACAATTGGGGAACTATGTCACTAGCAAAACACAGCAGGTTATTGCTGAACAGCGTTCACAATACACATGCAAACAGACACTCGCTGCCTAGTGGAATCTATCCTAGTGTGCACACTAGCGCCAGTTGGCTCCTGTCACCTGGGCTCACTGGAGTCTTATGATCAGACCCCATTGATCTACAGGCTCCACAATTCCTAACCTTATGCTTGCTAACTATCGATTTATCCATCCAAAACATCATAAACTATGTAGTAAAACCATAAAAGGTTGTGATTAGGTTTCACGTCACACCACAGATGCCTGAAACATAATATAGTGTATTATCTTTAACAGTGCAGACATGTTATGACATTAGCACATCGTCCTTGTAACTTTACAGAACATTAACACATCCAACTTGATACTACATAAAGCATTCCATTGTCAAAACTGTTGTTTTTGTTATGTCATTGTTTTTGTTTTGATCTACAAAAGACTTAAAGATAACATAAAACAGTATTACTGAGAGAAAGAGATTGCAGGGTTGTCTTTGTATATTTCTTTGTGTAATTCTGCATTATGAATGAAAATTATGTCAAAGGCTACATGATTTGAGTAAATCTAAGTAATCAGAATGACAAGTGCTCTCTTATTGACTTACTTCAAGCATTACCTCAGAAAGGTCTTCTTTTTAAATGTATAATTTTGCCTTGTGTGTCATTTTATGTCTTGTGTGTCCAAAGATGAAGTCTTTCTATTCCAAACCCTTTAAAATAATTTGAATAATCAGTATTTACTTAATGGATTCTTTTCAGATTACTGCAGTTGGAACAAGGAAGGAAACTGCAGGTTAAATGTCAATACAGGTAAATGGAAGATCATAGCAAATTTCCATTTTCAACAGAAAAACTGAAAAACTGAAGAAAACGAAATATGTTGAATTCTCTGTCACTTTCTAAGAACATTCAGTATTCAAAACCCTATCAATGCAGCTTACTAGTTTAATGTAATTTAATGCTAGCATGTGATGTATCCAATCTGCAACCAAACCGCAATGTTGTTAAATGTTACTGGTATCAATCCATCCATTCACGAAGTCGTACCCCCATAGCTCTTCACTGCCAAACATAGAGCTTGAAAAACTTGCCTGTGTCAAGGGGCATGAAACACTCATTTATATCACTAGTATCACTCACATTTCCATGTACGTTCATTGCCAGTAAAATCAGCACTCTGGGTGAAGTGGGCTGTTTAAACTTCACTTGTCTCCGCTCACCTGAGAGACTCTTGACACAAATGTCATTTTGAGATTGCTTGTTGTTTTTTGCAACTGCTTATTTAGGCACCTTTGTTGTTTGGCCCAGACAAACCACCGAGGCCTACATCTACCGCTGATACATTGTGTGCTTGAATATGTGTCCGCCAGCACAGCTGAGGCACTTGCCAAATAAAGAAACCCTCAAACACAGATGTCAGGTAATCTTTAACCTCCAGCAAAGAGGGAAAACATAAAGCACGCCACCATTATATTTCCCATTATGCTTTGGTTGAACCCCCTGCATACAAATCAATTTATTTCATGTCTTTCAGAGTTCATTGACTGAGCAGACAAGCCATGAAAGAGCTCCTAGGAGAATATTCACTGTCTGGGAAATAAAGTAGCATTGTTTAGAGGCAAAGTGCTACTTTCCATTCTGAATACAGAGTGTCAACATTTGAAGCGGACAACATCTACATGCATGTATTGACTATATCTATATGCAGCAGATGAATGTGTTTGTGAGAACATGCCCTTGAGCATTTCTTTGTTATGGACAAACATGACATTTTCCCTCCTTCATTAATAAGTGCACCATCTTTTTTCTCGCTTCCTGTGTGCTCTCACCCTGACCCTGCCACTTCGCCTGCCACTTATTAAAGTGAAAAAAAAAAAAACAGTTCTTCTGAATATAACTTGGCTCCATAAAGGCTATAAATTAGTGATGTAGATGTACACTTTCCCTGTCCCTGTCCCCAAAAGTGGTGCTCCTCCATGCATGAGCGATTAGAGGAAGATGTGATCGCAGTCTGGCCCGAGGCTGACGGATACCTCTGAATGACGTGGAGAACGATGGCAGATCACTGAAACGTGTCACGGAGGAAAAATTTATCACGGCTTCTAGTATGAGCGCTGATACATATCGCTCTGCATTTCAATGAGCCTCTCAGAGGCCAGGAGGTCCTCCACCGCAGCGACACTGAGACTGACAGACTCCACCGAACATTTCAGATGACCTTCAACCTGTCGCTTCAACTCCTGCGCGGAAAGGCAATACTTTAGCTTCCATTTTCAGTGGATGTTTATCTGTGGAGCAGCAGTAAATTCTGCGACGTCTCACCTTGCGCCGAGCAAAAACAATTATTCCTGGAAAGCGGGAAGGAAGGAGGAGATTTAGACACACTGACAGACTAAAGAGATTTGGCGTGGCTCTGTAAACTAGGAACAGCATGCATAAACCGTAGCGGGTTGAATTAAAAACGAAACGAAAGAGTTTCTTTCAACTTGCGTGCTCACAAACACACGTGTATGCTGACACAAACAAACATACTAGCTTATAGGGAGTGCTTTGTCTTCAGCTGCACCAATAATCTCATCAAACACGCTTTCTGTCTGCTTTTCTGTTTTTCCTCTCTCTCTCTCACTTTCCCAAATAAACACATCACATAGACAAAGCCCATTTTGTGAGCTACTTCCTGAATTCATTACAGATTCGCTCGGAAAAAGTCCAAGCAACATTGTTGCAAAACCTATGTGAGGGATGCGGCCTTCTGCCACATTCTGCCTTAACAAGAGAATAATTAGACAAGTAATGCTTGGTAAACTTGTCTGCCAAACCAGTGAACCATGGGAAACCAAACCAGCCAGGCTTCATAATAGAGCATTTTGTCCTCGGTCTCCAAGGTGCATCATTTCATATGCAATACATCAGTTGTAAATGACTGCAAGTCGGTTCAAGTCTATAATTGAGAGATGATCACAGATTACTGTGACACGTAGCAAACTGGGTCTGCCAGAGTTTTGACAGAGAGACTGCAGCAAGGAAAAAGTATGCTGGCTCATTGAAATGCCCTATTATAATATCTGAAGGCACACAGGGTCTTATTCACTAATAAGCAAGTACTTTTGTGTTTCGTGAACTATGGCCACTTTTAGCTTTGTGGACTTTTTAAAAAGTAAACTCTTAAAGTCTGTGTGAACCAGAAGTTTGCGGCTGATTTCACCTCTTATAAGAGAAATATAATACTGAATGAGGAAAATAGAGGACGTGGCTTGTTTTTCTACTGCGGGTTGATTGGATGTAGTAAAGTAGGCAGTTCATTCAATAGTGAACACTGACAGTTAGGGTGTGGGGTGTGGTTAAGGATGTCATGCTCATGCCCAAGCCGTCAAACTGACGTCACCTGAGAAGGCCCATCATTTTAGAGGGGAGAAGTATTTTCAGATCTGAATTAAAGATTATGAAGACAAATAATTTTTTTTGTGGATTGACTTGCTACAAAAATAGCAATGTGAGCTAACAAAATAAATCTAGTCAATTTTTTTGCTTTTTGCTCGTTACATTCTAACTAGTAAATTGACTACTTTTTCATGCATGACCCCAATTAGACATTTTTAGTAATGTTCCTATCTTTGTGTGATGTCAAGCACATTAAGTGTTAAATTTAATAGCATTCTGTGATGGAAATATTTTTTTTTAATATAAAATGACTAGCTTGGTTTGTATCCAAACTGCAAAATTACATAATTTTTATTTTATTTTATTTTATTTTTTTGCATTACTTGAAAAGTTTGATTGAATGTAAAATAAAATATTGCTCCCAAAGCAATATGTACCTTGGTTCTTTGTTTTTTTTTTCCACATCTCATATTTTTGGTTTTGTTGTCTACTTGGCATTCAAGTTAAGTCATTGTACAAACAAAAATCCTTTATCAACCTAATCAATCTTTTTTACACTATAAATACTGAAACATTTCACTATGTTTTAGCTATTGCTAGTTTTAAACATGCGATAACTCTCATATTTTATATGTGATAATTCTCATATTTTATAGTAAAAAATGGGTCTGGGACAAGAAAATTTGAAAAATATAAAAATAAATGATGATGAAATGGTTTTAAGACTTGAAGGTTTAATAAAAATCAGTCCCTGAGATAAAAATGTGCCTGAAATTTATGTGAGCCAGATTCACCACAGGAGCATATGCGCACATACATTTGGTCTTTCTCTTAAAAGAGGTTGTACATGCCTATATTTTTGTAGTAATTATTATAATACATGCGCAACATATAAGGATGCTTACTCTCTCTAAAAACACTTACGTCAGAGAGTATGATTATATAAATCTTTTTATATAAACCCATAGGTTGATCTATTATGCATTTAATTTTTGTTGCAGTAAGAAATAGCTCAATAAATATTAAGTAAGAAATAAAAAATAACTTATCAGCGCCCTCTTAATTATTCAATTTCTAGTACTAACATGCACAAAAACAACATCTCAACACATTCCATGTTTCTAAGGAAACTGGAAATCTAATTTTTGTATATGTGTGGATTCTGTTGATTATAAATTTCATAGGATTAAACAATTTACTTGTAAAAAAAAGTTACTGTCACACAAACAAATATATGTGTACACACGGTCATTAAATGAAACCTGCTGTCTATCTATATCCAGTTACAGAAATAAGACACACAGACAGCGCTGATGAGGATGTCATTGCTTTGTTCCTGTGAACTCAGCTCAGACTAGAGATGAGCTCCATAAATACCCTTGTGGCCTTACAACTGCCGCCCCCTCCCTAGTCCGCAGGCTCATTAAAGACCTCCGTTACACCCATGGAGCTCCCAATCCATGACTTTCATCTAACATAACCACACAGCCAAAGAAAATTTGGTGACAGTTCAGAGTGAGGAGAAAGAGAGATGAAGAGATCAAAGACAACAACAGATGGAGAAATACAGAAATAATGCATAGCAGCTAGGGATGAGTCACAATGCTTGACATGTCATCCAACGATAAACTAGCAGATACGTAATGCCCGCAGGTTTATCTAGATTTCTACACCTTTAATATTGTGAAAACTATTTTAAATGGCTACTCCTGAGATATTAAAATGGCTGCCAGTCAGTGAGGAGGAAGTGCAGAGAGAGTGAGAAAAAGAGACACATACATACTGTCATAACGTGGCAAAATTCCCAAAGGATGCAGTGTGAGGGGGCGCTATTAATGAATGTGTGGGCTGAGTAGGACTCTTAATTTAGATCAGGAGTGAAGGTGAGAGTGTGGTGTCGAACATGTCGTCAGAAACGGGCAGGAGGCCGCTCAGTCTGGCGTAAAGCACTTGAAATGTGAGTGAAATATTTCTCATCACCACAAACCATGTTAATCCGGTGGATCAGCGCTCATCTGCCCCCCACTTTGGAGATGGCTAAGCACTTCAGCTGGCAACATTGTAATTCTCTGTGAGATGTCACAATGGACCCACTGAGCTCAGTGACGTGTTTCAGTTTTAATTCAGCAGGATAAATCTAGAAAACTTTTATTTTCTCTTTTAATGTACACTGTTTAATCCAGACTGCACTGGATCACTGTATTGTCTGTTATATTACATTATATATATATATATATATATATATATATATCTTTAATTCAGAGACAAATGAGGAATATCACAAGTTATTTATCATAAGAGCTGACGATATTTGCATTACAGAACAGCAAGTTTCACAAGGGTACAAAAGCTATAGGAGAAAAAAGCCGAGTTTTTTTATTTCTTTTTTTTAAAGAAGATAGAAAGTGCCTCTGTTCAAGGCTGTGTTTTAGTTAAGTGCTCGAATAAAAAATCTCTTTTCAAATGCTTGTTCATTTTTTATTACATTTTAAATAAATTAAAAATAAAATTCTAGACCTGCACTATTATGCATTTCTTCTCCAAAAAATAGTTATATCCCCAGGATTACAGAAACATTTAATTTATAAAATAAATCAAAAGCCATGTAAATTATTTTATGAGGGATATTGTTTCCATTATGAGAGTGAGTGTGATTGTGTTGTCGTTTTATTTGTTAGAAAGCTAGCTAGTTTACTGGATGAATGAGTCCGTAATCTTATTTAATGTTGTGTGAGAAATGCTACAGTAATTGTGAAATTAAATTGTTTAGTAGTGTTGACAAGAATTAACTGCACTGTATAAATGGTTATATTGCTTTCAACTCTACCGCTTTTACAAACAAATTCACATACAGCTGCTGAGGGAATGACAGTAAATTTGGCACCTTCCTCTTCTTACTGCTGCAATCCATCTCTCTTAATTTTTACCCTTTTGTACAGCAAAGTAGTTTTTCATTTGCTGTATGAGCAAAAGGAAATGCTGCATTGACATTTGCTGTTCTCTTATATTACCTTTATATCAGTTGCCCTGCTCTTGTTTACTTCCAAAGCAAACCCAGAAATAAAAAAGGGTCCATGCATGGAGCTACTAAGATGCCTGACGGAATAATTGACCCAAAAAAAAAAAAAATTGTCATTATTTACTCAGCCAAAGGTTGTATTCTGTGATTTTATTCCTATAGAACTCAAAAGCAGAATATCTAAAAGCATAGCACTGCTTTCTATGAGGAATACATCAAATTTTTGTCATTATTTACAATGTTGGAGCAGGTAATCTATCTTTTTTTTCTCTTATTATTTGGATAAAAATACAGTAATATTTTGAAATATTATTACAATTAAAAATGACTTCAAAATATATGTTATTCAGCAAAAATGATTTTGTAGCAGTCTCCAGTCTTTGTATTAATATTAATATAATCTGATACTTGAGAAACTTTTCATATTATTTTCAGTGTTGAAAAACCTGTGCTGCTAAATCATTTTGTGGAAACCGTGATACATATCTGTGATCCTCTCAAAATTTAAATATGAGATAACAAGCATCAAAGTTTAATTTAAACATTAATTTCTAATGTGGTCAAATAATTAATTGCTATTAATCACATCCAAAATAAAGGTTTTTGTTTACATAATATATATATGTGTGTGAGTGCTGTGTATATTTATTATGTATATTCAAATACAAACACATGCATGTATATATTAACAGAAAATTTCGTTTATTAAATGTATAATATAAAATATAAGAATATAAATATATAAAAGTATATACATGTAAATATTTTAAAAAATATATACTGTACGTGTGTGTGTATTTATATATACATAATAAATATACAAAGTGCACACACATATATTATGCAAACTTTTTATTTAAATTTTGGATGCTTTTAGTTGCGAATTGATTAATCATTTGACAGAACTATTATTTTCACTATGATTTGATGATGTACTCAGTCAGTATTAAATATATAGAGGTTACATTTTCACAGATGTTCTTTACCTTATGAAGGATGTTTTTTTTTTATGTAGAAAACAGTAAATCACCAAAAAATGACTTCAGCTGCATTTTCACAGCCAGGGTCACATTTCTTAAGGATCTCTGATGAACAGTAAGTCAAGGGGCAGCATTAATTTAAAAATAGATATGTTTTGAAACATTGTCGCTTTGATTAATTTAACACATCCTTACTAAATGAAATATTGAAAAATGCTGCACCATTTCTTCATCTGAACATGATCACAAATGAGATTTCAGAGCTTAAGGGCAAAGGAAGATGATAAATGAATAATTTAAATGATAATTTTTGTGTAAACTCTCCTTTAACCAGATCATTGCACCCTTGGGGCAGCAGCAAATGATGTCATTTGAACCTGACTCTTGCTTTGAAGATGGGGTGCCATTCAATGTCCCTCTCGAGTCACATAACAAGTGCTTCCTGACACTGTGGCCACAGCTGGACTCCTCCTGGACCTCCTTGTGGGAATACTTTTCACTAGAGGACGGATGATTTTCAAACCAGGAGGGGTTAAACAGTGGATCCAGACCTGCCTCTCAGTTTCATAAAAATGGATTCCGTCCTGTACGCCTGGATTCGTGGCAGCTGGCATGGCTTACATTGGCCTCAACTCCAAGGCCACAGGCTTAATCTATGATCCCTATTATTCATTTTTCTTTTTCTGTCTCTCTCTCTGTCTTTCATAACCTACCACCCCCTCACTTTTCACTCACAATTCTCATTTTCTCTTATTTTGGTGCGGCACTAGCCTTTGTGGTCATCTGTCCAGTAGTGATGCCCGGTCACATGTCCTGCTCCAGTCTGCAGTACTGATTGTAAGGGAAGATAAAGGAGGACGTGTCAGACAAAGACAAACATAAGAGAATCTGGACCAAGGAGGTCTATGATATCTGGAGAAACTATCTGTTAGTTTTCCCATTTATCTGACAGTTGCTCGGTCAGCACAGAACCCCCTGGAAGTATGCAATTTGAAACCTGCCATCTTCGTCCATGGGTAAACTTTAAGCAAATCACCTGAGCTGTAGATGTCATGTGATTAATCACTCTGGAGCTAAAGCAGAATGACATCAGGACATGCTAATTAGCCGATGGGAACACATACCGTCCCAAAATCTTACTATCATGAGCTGTCATATGACAAATATCAGACAGAAAATGTAATATACTGTAATATAGTATTATAAATTTTTATTACTATTATAAGCTGTGTAAAACATATGGTGAAAGTAAATATGGTCATATAATAATATGAATAAAAGTAATATAAAAAAGTACACAATATATTACTTTGATTGATATAATATTCAACTAACAGCATTTAATAGAAATCCTATGTTATAGGAATCGTATGTAACATTATAAATGTCTTTGTCACTTTTTATCAATTGATCAATAAAAAAAAAAAAAAATTCTATCTCACTGTCCCCACATTTTTTTAACATTAGTATATGCACAAAAATATCAAGCAGAAAAACAGTTCTCAACACTAATAAAAAAAAATGTTTCTTTGCTATCACAAAAATAAAATACATTTTAGAAAATATTAAAATTACAGCAATATTAAATTGTAAAAAATTATAATAATATTCCAGAATATTACAGTCCACCCTTGATGAGCATAAGAGACTTCTTTTAAAAACATTAAAAAAACAATTACACACTAAATAAATAGATAATTAAGTGGCTTGAAAACTTTTGTCAGCAACAAAGCTATCTCCGAATAGCCAGGCAAAGATGTTTTTTGGGTCTAGACAGTTTAATTACTGCATCTACCATCTGAAGCTAACAGGCCCGTGCTAACCAGCCAAACATTGACCGCTTTGGCTCAGACAGTTATAGCAAGTGGGAGTTTAGCAACAAAGCACGTGTTCTCTCGTGCCCGTTCGCAAGACCCCACAGCTGTGTAGCCGAGCTGACATTTTTAAACAGGTTGCTTTTCATAACCCGTCACAGCTCAATCCTCCAGCTGACAACAGACCCACGCTCTCGCAGATGGAAAGAATAGGCTCCAAAAAGAGCAGTGGGAGGAAAAGAAGGAGAGAATGATATAGGGGGATGGGAATAAGAACATGGCACCACGTGCCATTACTGTCTGTCCTCATTATCCTGAGATTGTCTGTGGTTGCGTGGGGTGTTCTTTTGAATCTGAATTGGAAACACTTTTGTCAGCTACCGTTGGAGTTTCGTCTCACACAAGGGCTGCAGACACATCCTCCTCACTACTGCTAGAGAGCAGCAGTTTGTCTACAGAGAACTCACTCTGTGTTAAGTGTACTCGACAAGACATATGCTGTGAAATTAGAGAGAAAGTCAATAATTTTCTTTTATTGGACTCCCAAGCACAACCATGAGTATACTGTGTACCCCATAAAGTGTACTTTTTAACACAGCATTGTGGAGTGGTCTCCAGCATTGAACCCAATACTCTTCCTTTCAATTTGCCAAATGGACATAATAATTACCCTTCTTAACTCATCCACCGCATGAGACACGTAACTGTCTGAAGCTCTTATTAAAACGACAAACAAATAAAACAAGCTCAAATGCAGAAACCAGCACTACCTAAGCATATGGCAGATTCTCTCCAGATTTGATCAAAATTTCATATTTCATTAAAGGTTTGACCTCTGACACTGAACTGTGCGACTTCCTGCCATATGTAATAGCATACTGAACAAGTTCCTTATTGATTTGGATGCTTAAATGGCGTTAAGAGCAACCGGGACCGTGCATGAAATGGAATTATGCACATGTATGTGTGATGCAATATTTAATAAGCAAACGTTGTGGTATTTATAAGTGCTGTGAGACAAGCCTGCCCTCGTCCATATCCTAAGCTGACATGTATAATCGTAAAGATGAAGCGCACAAAGAATGTTTGTGTTATATCAAAGATGCATAAAACTCATTCGTTCTGATTGTGGACGCCCACATAATTACAAAGACTTGTGTAGTGATGTGTGCAACATTCCATCACCCCGATGAACCTCAAGCCCATATCGCGATAATCGTTAATTAATAATGACACCATTATCTACTGCAAGCCAAGACTGTCATCTAACGTTTCATGTTTTGTTTGAGGTACCGTAATCATTTGAAATTGCTCCACAGAAATGGCTTGCAAGAGTGAGAGATCTAATTTGGGAAGAAAATGACTCTTAATTTTCCCCCTCAGTCCAGCTATTCACTTTGTCAGCTCCACTCCGACTGCCTGTGCATGGTAACCACGTCAGAAACTATTCCGCCTGGTCTCTGCCGGCTTTGAAGCCTCTGTGAGTTGCAAACCATAAATGCTATATGCTATTTCCACTCCCAAAAGTCTTTTCTTTCAAAGAGACTATTAATTCCAGAAAAGCTCTTTGGTCACCAACTGTGCATGTTCTAAAAGAGGGTAAAATATTCATGCTGCTCAGTCCAGTCATAAATATATATATATATATATATATATATATGGTGTATAAATATATTTATATATGCATTCACAGAAAACTTTATTCTCATTTTCTGTGTGGGTCTTCAAAAAGACGAAGACTATTCCTCCAAAGCCATAGAAATCTAAAGCAGCCTCATTTGTCAGCAGAACTGGTTGCCCATGGCGCACACGGAATACCAAAGCACTATATGGGTTTCATTTTCGTGCTCTGGCGGAATACCCTTGGTTCTTGGAAATATTTAAATGTGTGGGTAGTCGGCACAGACTAATAAGGTGGATATGGAGGGACAACAATGGCTTAAATCAAAGAACCAGTGTGGAAGAGCTTTACTCCAGGGGTTGAATGTGGTAGATAAATAAAGCATAGCACATGGCATGTAGCTGCTTGAAAACTCATGTCAATAAAAAGAAAGCGCATTCCTTTTGTGTCTACATGGCTTTTGGCATATAAGAGATCTTTGTACCTTTGAAACATCCTACAAGTTTCATAGCATGAAATGTCCTCCCTATTATAAAAAAGGCATTTATTTAAACAAAATCCAAAAACGGCTTGTTTTGGATCTGAGGGGCAATGTGGCATCTGGATGCAGTTGTTTGCATAAACAGGAATAGTCTTCTGCTCACCATAGGCCCCACCCACTTTATTACGCTGAATGTGAGTGTCATGTAAAACGCAAATAGAAATTATAATCACTGCTGCTATCTTGTCTATAATAGATACAGTATACAGATGCACATTCACTATCTGACACCGTTCATGTGCTTGAGTCTGTCAAATAGGACAAATGGAGTGAAAGAATGTTCGCTTTGGCGCATTTGGTTTAAATAGCTTGTTCGTGTCAAAAGGCATCCCAGATCGTGTCAGAGGACTGATGGAGCATTTTGTTTTGTAAACGAGGCACAATGTCATGGAGAGTTTACAAAGAAACATTTGTTGAAAGATGAAGCGATACTAGATCTGACTGCTGCGTTATCACAAACCTGGAAATTACCTTTATATTTTGATAATGTTATCAAAAAACTCACATCCAATAACGAGGGGACGTTGATACCGTGTCTACTGAGAAGCCTTAAAGGACCCGCCCCCTAAAGCAGGTCATTTTACACAGTGGGTCAGAATGAGGGTTGAAAATAATGTTTTCACATATTGATTTTATATATATTTTTTTTGTGCAAAAACTTCATTAACTAAACCTCAAGGAACATATTAACATTAAAAAATCCATGTCACAACACAAACAAAACTCATCTTTCAGAACGTCTACACAAATGTTTATTGCCTTTAAATACAGCTGTGATCAGTCGGAGCTAATTGCGATTGTGTTAGACAGCTCAGAGACACTAATTCACAGCACAGCTGTATAATTTAATAGGCTTGACCCACGGGTCATTGCCGCCACGCGGATCTCTTCTTGTTTTGTATGAATGCGGAGGATCCCACTCCTACAGGACTCCAACCAGTGAAGTTCATTATCAGAAATGGGCATCAACCATCATTCTCCAACACTGTGGGGCCTAAGGGGAAATAACACTCTTTGATCCCACTGTCATTATCATCTATCCCCACTCCCACACCCTGGCTCTTATTCTTCATCAAGTCAGACTTTTCACACCCTCCCCCCGCCCCATGGCAGCCATTACAGCATTTGGTCCTCCCATGTCAGGATGAGTAAGATTCTCTGACTCTGTACCAGTTCTTCTCCTGAATTTCACATCAGCTGAAGGTTTGATTCAGCTGAGAGTCTGAATGCATTGAAAAAGATGTCAAATAACTTACATTTTGGTATAGTTAAATTATTAGACTGAGTTCAATTTAAAAATCAAGCAAATAATGGCTTTTGAGTACATAACTAGAAATCAGTGGTTAAGTTGTATTTACAACACAGTTCCAGAACAATTCAACCCAAATATTAGAGTGTGTTCAGGGCATTTATGGAGAACTGATTCCTGTACCTTGAGAGAAGCCTATACTGGCTGTACACATAGGCAATAAAGTAAGGCAATTCCAATTTTGCAAGGGCAGTCTGAAGATTCTGACTCCTGTAAGAACTTTTATTTTCATATTTAAGAGATTTGCCACTAATTATTCAATCAGTGTATAGTGCTTCTTGTTTGTCATTTCTCCAATCACAAATGCAGACATGGTAATGTTTACAAGGCACAATGCAACGACATGTAAAAAGACAGTATAAGTCATTATAATCAGTAATTATGTCCCCACTGGATGCAACAAATGCCTTGTTTATTTATTGGTTTTGTATCACACGGCATCACAATGCACTGATTAGCTGGCCAATCAGAGCTCACCTCGCTTCTCTTTTTGAAACTCCATAAACACATTGTATTACGCCAAATACACAGCAACGCCATATGACCCCTTTAAATTCACAGTATTATTATTTTTTTTAATAAATAATACTAAATTATATGCAGCCTTCTTAAGCTTAATAGACATCTTTCACAAAAAAATTATGCTTTATTAAATGTACTAAAAATTCTTACAGACTAAAAACTCAGTACTAAAAGATCAGTAATATGCTCATTCAAATATTTAAACACATTGAAATTAAAACCATTATTCACCAAAAATCTTGCTTTGACAGCTTAGATATTCTGCTATAAATATTCCCTGTGTGTTCCACAAAAGAAGCATACTGGTTTTAAAAGAGTAAATAATGACATTATATTAATTTCTGGGTGAACTAGGCCTATTCTTTTTAAAGCACACTTTAAAATGTGTCTGGGAGCAAGTTTTAGTTTTAATGGGAATGAAACCGACTGACTGCAAGAGACGCAGGCAAATGAAGCCAGTCAATGCTGGATGTGCTCAGTATTTGTTAATGAGATGGGGCTTGCAGCACAGCGCTGAAATCCACCCCCTACAGATGGAATGCACCACGCTCGAGGGAGCAGGCTATTACTAATTAGCATTACATAAGGGCCAAATAAATACATGTTCTCAGAAATAAAGTGATGAAACCTTGAACATTAATGAATTACAGCTCTCAACTGAAATGTACCAATATCACCGATATTAAAAAGCCTGACATGAAAGAATCTCACACACATTCACGAAAACAATAACTACAGCTGAATATGAAAGGTGTGGAAATTTAATTGAAAAACTAGCTCACAATTGTCCTATTATACAACCCTTTTGCTGCGTGGGTTAGCATGTTAGCTATGATTCTCTTATCTTACTGAGAACATGAGGAAGAACACTAATACTGATGGCATACAGCAAGCCTCGCCTGACACACCTCAGGAATCAGTGCGGTGTTTCGACACACACATACACATACCCGCGCGTCCATATAAGCACATTTGTCATGTCTTTTGCAAGGCAGGGCTCGTGACAGCTTCGCCACACTCCACCCATGATCAGAGTCGCAACAATTCACGCACATCTGCTTATCCAAGCACACCTAAGACGCTGTCAGGCAGTTACGCATTTCAAAGCTGCCCACAGCACACTGACAATACCACCAGCTAGCCACTTTAATTGAATGTGGGTGATACATATGACGAATGTGGGCTGCTTGCCTTCGTGCATGTGTATATATGTATGAGTGTGTTTGTGTGGGTGAGAAAGTCAGATAAGATCTGCTTCCGTCTGTACTTCTCTGGTGGAAATGTCATCATTAGTCACATGCGGATAGTCAATGGTCAGACGGTTAAGGCTATTGATATGCACAATTATCAACCTGTTCCGACTTAGTTAACTTGTGTATTTCTAATACATGAAGTATTCTTTTGAGTTACTAATAGTAGTTCTTAAATTAACAATTTACTGAACTGAGAAAAATATCTTTCAACCATTTCTTGTTGACTTGAGTCTCCCATTTTTCTGAACTAGAGGCAAACCACAGAAATGTGCTGTATTTCTCATCTGTACTCAATGCTTAGTGGCACATTTGGTGTTGCCCACTACATCAGGGGTAAGTAATCTGGCCGAGTTCCATCAGGCCTCCATTTCCCTGGTGTTTCCTCCCTTGACGTTCGAGAAACAGAAGGCTCAGCTGTGTTGTCCCCTCTTCAGTTATGATGAAGAATAGACACTCCATCAGAGTAAAATGAAGAGATGATGGTGAGTGCCAACTAACATGCCAAGCAACATGTCTGCCACGGGCACTCAGGGAGCCTCAAGTCTCAACAGCCGATTTGATTTAGTCCAAAAAAAGGGAAAAAATAACGCAAAATCACTTCAAAGATTTACCCCCCCCAGTCCTTTGGGATCCCCTTTCTTTGCCTGCTCTTTCCACTTGATTGACAGATGAAGTCTTCTCTTTGTTGGGGTGAGTGGGACTGTCCATTCATTTAAGCGTGTCCACAGGCAAACACACACTGTGACACATTCTGATTACTTCATACTGACTATTTGGGCCTCTTGACAGAATAAAAACCAGATGAAATGGGAGAAGACTCGAGGGAGTCTCATTTTATGAAAGGCTCTAAAAAAACAGCAATATGATGAATAGATGAAAATATGAGCTCTCCATCCAGACATGTCTTGAAAATACCACATCCGCTCGTTTTATTACTGCAATATGAAATAAAAAATAGATTTGCAGTTCCTCAAGTACCTAGTCCGGCACTAGTGTTGGAAAAAAAAATAAAGCAAAGCAAAAGAATAATGATGCAGTTTTAGTTAAGATTAGGTTTTAGTATAGTAATTCGGTGGTTGGTAAAAAGAACAAAATGTGCATGTATTTACCAACACATGCACATTGAATATTTGATTATGTCTAGAGCTTACTGGAATTGGTTATAGATAATCAGATGACTTTATATAGCCCCAAAAGCATGCCAGAAAATATTTTCCTCAAAAAGTGCCTTCATACTAAAACCCAGGCAACAAAGCACATGCATTCTGCTATAGATGAAAGAACAGGCCAATCACATTTCAGTATAAAAATAAATGCACATGACAACCAATCAAATATGTGTATGCAAATATAATTGAGGTCAGCACTTATTGGCAAATGAATGACAAACTTTTGGTTCAAGTTTCTTTTCAGTTTTTTTTTCACCTCTTTGAAGAAACAATTATCCACCTATTTTGGAAATGTATTGTTTTAAATGGACTTTTCTAATTGTATAATCCTCCGTATTAGCCAAAACATTGAATTTTTTGTTGACTGACCCATTTCTTAAAATGTTTTATTACATTACCATGTTTTATTTTCAAAATACGCTGATATATTTTATTTGTTTAAAGACTATGCTTGCAAATGTTCATTTGTAAAAAAAAAAAAAAAGAAGAAGAAAAAAAAAAGGAGAACTTTAATAAATTTCTTGGAAAACAATGTATTCAAATAAAAAAAAAGACACAGCTAAGACTTTAGAAATGATTTAAAGGAGTTTGGATTAAGTTTGCATGTTAAATGGTTGAAGCTGAATTAATTGCAGAAATGTGTGGAGAATAAAAAAACAGGAATATCTATTGCCTTGTAAGCACTGTAATTAAATAGCAATAAATTAGTGTATGTATAAGACACTGCATCTGTTCAGACGGTTCAAACGGCAATCTAAAAATAAACCTCATTTTAGCCTCTAAATGAATATTAAAGTATACTGACATAGCTAAGGAGTGTTGACTCAGATCTTCCAGCCTGCTATGCTCACTATGAGAAAATTCTAGGTATTTACATGGAAATATACAGCCTAATTCAGGGACTGCAGACTTTCTGGGAAACCATCTCCACCTTGGTGTTGTAATATCTCCAGTCCCTCACTGAGTTATTAAATTATGGATTGTGTGCCTGTGAAATATGACATTAAAGAGCAGCATAGACATGCTTACGGGCAGCACTCTCCTCTTGATACTGACAGTAATTGCTATTCCATAGTGTAACATGCAGCCCTACACGTGTACTTAGGCTAAACTATTCATTAATGCTGAGGAGTATTAAACATCTGAAAGCGTTCAGTTCATTGCCGTCACTGCGGTCAATCAGTGTGTATGTGTTCTTACGTAAGTGGATCTTGTATGCGGCATTTTTCCTTGCAGTCGAAAATATCTTTCTGAGTGGACAAAAATGCATTATTCAGCTGTACCATATAGATACTCAAATGAGCAGTTTGCTGACATACACTGACAGACTCAACAATCCAGCCTTTAACGACACCCAGAAACACACACACACTCTCTTTTTTCTTTTAAATGGCTGACTGCACTGTCATATAGATTACTTATTTAGTGTGCTGAAGGTCTACCGAGCAATTCCAGAGGTTACACCCTACAGTGACTCCATTAAACTCCAAAATTCAGAGTTACGCAACCTTTTAAAGGGCCACATGCTTAAAGCATGTAAGGTTGAGTTCACATCGAGCCATCCAGCTAGACCAAAACAAGAGGGCAAAAAGAATGGCTCTGATGTAATGTCACATCTAATGGCTGTGACGCTTGCCGTTCTCTGTGAAACACACTGCAGCACATTCTGCGTAAGCGTGCAAATTCATGATTGGATTGAATAGAGGATATAGCTAGCAACACTCAATACTCTCACATGCAACTAATCTGGCAGACTAACAAGCTTTTAATTGGCCTTCTCTTTCAGATTAAATGTGTTCCCAGCCATGAAATGAAATGCTTTTAATCAGGCTAAAGGAGTTAACTTACTGTAGATTGCTCCATTATACTATCAACATCTGCATTTAACATTCTCCATGGATGTTGAACTAGACTTTAGGCAGAAGTGAATAGAGAACAAATGGCAAAATGGTGATTTTTAGAGTCTTCTGAATTCACATTGAGATTTCACTTTAGATTCTTAGGGCTCTGCCTGTTTATAATGCCTCTTACAAATTAGAGGTCAGTAAGATTCTTATTTTTAAAGAAATCAATATTTTTGTACATTAAAAATGAAATAAAATGATCAAATGTGACAGTACATATACTTAAATGCTTTATTATTTAAAAAAAAACATTTCTATTGAACTTTCTATTTATAAAAGTACCCTAAAATATTTTTTATGTAGTATCCTTAAATACAGTATATTAAAGTATTGAGCAAAGGTATATATATAATAAATATATTAAGGTATTGAGCAATTAATTGGTATTGAGCAAAGTATTCAACGGTCTTTAACACAATAAGCTGAAAAATATTAACAAATCAGCATATTAGAATGATTTCTAAAGGATAATGTTACACTGAGGATTGGAGTAATGGCTGCTGAAAAATCAACTTTGCAAATATAGAAAGAAATTATATATTTAAATACATATTTAAATATATAAAAATAGAAAAAAGTTATTTTAAAATTGTAATAGTACAATACAATACAATTTCACAATACACCTGTTTTATGGATCATAAGAGACTTGGACAGTTCACATATATATGTGCTTTGGATATCAGATTAAAAAACAAATATTTTTGTATTCATTTATTAATCTAGTATACTGTAAATATACTATTGTCCAGTGTTAATTCCTACATATGCCAGTAGATTTTTTTGTATATTAGGTGAAAAAACATGTTCTAATACCTAATGTACAAAAATGTACAAAAATCTGCAGAAATTTATATTAATCTAGATGAAATGTAAAAATACTGTTTCTGCCTTATTTCTTAGTTATACTTATAAATATTTGTGACAATGTGAAGTCCTTTGTTAATCAGATTTGCTTTCTTCCATTTTCAAATCACGCTGAAGAACATGATCATTGGGTTTTACACAAACGTATGGAGTTCATGTAGACCCAGCGCAGCTATCATTATATTCTGAAATCCATTTACATTTTTTCAACTTACCACTAAAACTGGTAATGCGATAATATAATTTGTAATAAAAATATTTCTATTAAATCAGAAAAATGGTCCCAGGCTTTTTGAGCTCTCAAATTCAACTGCTACACTGACATATTAACAAGACATGAAATACTATCCACTTTGTAGATGGTGCTCAAAAAACTAATGGAGAAAAATGTCCCTTCATCTCACAGGAAACAAAATTGCACAAACATGATTAGCTATGCAGATGATGACAGTCAGACTGTTCACCTTGGGGTATGAAAATGGAACCTCCTGACTCATACACAATGGCTTCGCTACTGTTTCAGGATGTCAGATGTAATTTCTTGCCTCAGAAGGTCATGAATTGCAGATGTAACATTAATGTCAACTTTCAAATTCCTTTTAAATCATTTCCAGAGCTGCATCCTGTGATCTCTGTTGACACCAGAGCCCTCAGAATCTGAAGAAGGTAAAATTGTGAAGCTCATGCACCCTGACTGTTCCTTCCTGCCCCTGTGAGCTTCAACTCGATTGCTGGCAAGAGATGTGTAGGAGAGCGAAAAAGAGGTGCACATCAGAAGATCACCATGACTCATGCTCATTCCGTGCAATCTATAGATACAGATGTGTACACACACATACTCAATACCCTGACTGGAAGATGCCATAGCTAAACCATCCAGACCCAAAAACATCTATCTCTGTTGAAAGCCATTCAAAATTTATCTGTCAATTCTGATGAAACCTATAACAATAACAAAAATCTATTATTCATACAAGCTCACGCAATTTACAATATTATATTCTTATGATTCTGTTTGAGGTCAGTAATATATGTGTAAATTACTACCTGGTCTCATGGCATAAACGTACCTAGGTGCACTTTTTAGCGAGACATAAAATACGTACCAACAAGTACATATCACTGCAGTTTTCAAAGGAATTGAACACTAGAGGCAGTAAAAAAAAAGTTGCATTTAATAAAACATCATTTTCACCCAATTACTTGAAAAATATAATGTTATGACTTCAAAACAGTATTACTATAGAGGGATATTTGAAAACTGATGCTTTTGAACGTTAGCATCACACATATTCAGCTTCATATCTATGGGTTTTCAGAGATGGTAGGTTTGTTCGGTAGCTCATGGAGTACAGCAATGCACTTGAGAGGTGAGGAGCTCTGGTTTAAATCCCGTGTAACTACGGTTTAACAAAACAGTTCAGATCTGTGTAAAAGGATGTTGAAGTGACATGGGTACATCAAAAATTGCCTTTTTATATTTTTGCATTTGTTAACACTACTGGGTAGGTTTAGGGTTGGATTTGGTGTAGGGCATATTTCCAACACGATAGAGTATTAACTTTTAGTAACAGTCCACGGATATTACAATTCTGAACTGCTGCGATACATACCTATATCAATGTAATAAAATGTGCCAGGGTTCACATATTGAAGCTGTGTTTTAACACCACTCAGTGGACATTTCTCTTTGAAACCGCATCGAAACATGCAGTAAGGCACATAAAAACAGTGTTGCATAAAAAGTGCACAGAGGTACATATTTTTACGAGACCAGGTTGGTAAATTAATTAATACTTTTATCCAGTAAAGATACATTAGATTTATAGTAAGTGACAGTGAAGACATTTACTATTACAAAAAGATTGCTAAGTGCATGTTCATCTGTCAAGTCTTCATTAGCTGACATGAGGTTTTATACTTCAGTAAACAGCAGAACATTTGAGTTGCATAAAGACCACAAAACTGTCAATAGCTGCAGTGGAATACAGTGACTGGAGGTAAAACTTCAAATGACACACAGCTGCATCTCTGTAGGTTGCCGAAACCACACATGTTAAAAACCCACGAGACGCATATGTACAATGCAGAGAGATGCTCTCGCACTATATGATGGGACAGACAACTAGTTATCCAGTACCTTTCTGTTTACACAGCAGGAGTGTGAGTTTAGTTATAGAATGTGGCTATCACTTCCATAAATAACCAGAATGTGTGTAAACACACTTGTTTAATGACTCAGATACAGCACTGACAACCGTATTCTGCTGCTGTGTGAATGTGGTCATTGTATCACTGTTTCAAGAAACACAGCTGTCTTCAACATTGATAATAACTAATAAGAAGTGTTACTTGCACAGCAAATCAGCATCATGTGACACTGAAGACTGTGACCAGTAATAGCTAATTTGGTACCACTGTTTTAAACAACTGTTAGTTGCTTATTTGCATGCATATTACTAGAATATTAGCCATTTGTTAGTGATAATTAAGCACATATTGATATCTTATTCTAAATGACCTTATTCTACATCCCTAATCCTACCCGATACCTAAACTTAACAACTACCTTACTAACTATTAATAAGCAGCAAATTAAGAATTGATTAATGGAAAAGTTGTAGTTTATAGTTAACAAGTGTTAATAATTAAGTGTTACCTATTCTAAAGTGTTACCACTAAGATTATGTATTAGGGCTGTCGACATTAAGGTATCATTTAAGCCACTAAACTCCAGTAAAGTTTTAGTCCGGTGATCCAGCAAGTGAATCCATTAAAGCAATCAGTTAAAAACTGGGCTAAGGTAAAGAAAACCAGGCTGATAACATAAGAGATGGCAGAGAGAATAGATGTTCATGTTGTGTTTTAGTGAACTATTAATTCCAGTGTGTTTTGCTTTAAAACAAAAGCTCTGTGATTTTTTCTGAAGAGCATGCGAGCTCACTCACGAGTCTCGCAGTGTGAAATACAGACGGAACATAACGTCTAAACATCCCACCACTGTATGACATGCTAACTACATTTTCTCGGCTGGATAAAGCAAACCAGCTTCTTTTGATGCTCTAGTTTTGATGGGTGAGGATTTATCTTGAAATAAGCTTGCAGTAAATACAGTTTTGTGAGAATCATCCTTCAATATTTTGGTTTACTTTGCTGGATATAGTAAATAATGACAAAATTAATGTATTAAGCAAGATAAATGGTATATGCTTAATTTCATGATATGTGTGCGATTATTCGTGATTAATTCCACATATTTTTTTTCTATCTATTGAGAGCCCTAGTATATGCATACTAGTATGTATATATATTAATTGCAAATAATTTAACTATATATATATATATATATATATATATATATATAGTCAAATTATTCTCAATTAATCACATCCAAAATAAAATTACATAATATAACTTTGTGTTCTGTATAATTATAAGCATGTATAAATACACACACTTTCACATATATATGTAAATTATATAAACATAAATTATACACATATATTTTTAAATGATACATAAACAGAAATTTATATTACATATATTTCTTACATAAATTGCATAGGATTAATGGCAATCAATCAATCTGACAGCACTCGTGTATATATATAAATATATACACACACACACACACTTTCTCTCTCTCTCTTTGGATGGGAGGAGTTATCTCGGACTGACTCAAAAAGGTATTGTAGTTTTCCTTGCATGAGATCATTGCAAAAGCATTTATACAGTAGCTTAAAGACTGCCTGCTACCCAACTGTGTCTTTCTTTTTTCTCGATTCCCCCCAGTCTTCTCCTCCTCTTGACTCAGGGGCATTCCAGTGTCGAGGAGGTCACAGCAGTGCAATCTCCAGCTTTCTAAGTTCTGAGAAAGCAGACATGAAAAAGCACTTCAAATCTGGTTTACCCTTGATAACCCTGAGAGCACTCTGGGTCAAACGCGAGCACTGGCCAGACTGCAGGGAGTTGTCAGCAATATGAATAATTCTGTCAAATTCCCTTGTTAAGGGTGGTAAGTATATTTTTGGATGAAATACGCAGGTTTTGAGGTTGATTCACCTCTTTACCTCAAATATGGGCCTTGCAATGTGTGCACGGTTCCCTGGCTCATGATCTGGTTGCTTTGCCTCACAGCAGTGCCCCGTCTGCGTGAGAGCTCACCCATTGCATCAAAGGTTATTCTTTGCGACATCACCAGGCACGCAGAAGTCCGAGAGAGTAATCTCTCTAAATCGCTAAATGCCACAGGCTGCCCCTGTGACGTACAAATAAGCACATGTGCATGCAAGAACGGCTCCCTTTGATTAGATATATGAAGCTCCTGGGGTATTGTGTCATCAGCGTTTACTGTGAAGTTTCGAAAAATGGAACAACAGAGGATTTCTAACAGACTTTGCTTAAAACAAGCTGACTATGAATTTGTAATGCATGCTATTTAATTTGAGGGATTCAGGCAGAAACATTGCAACAAATAATTTATTACACACGTATATAAATAATAAAACCACTGACTGGAGATAAATTGCATTTGTTCTATATGATATTCATGCTGGCAGTAAATCAGACTTTCACTCAAAGTCAGAAAAACCTAAGTGCCAATGACATGTCATTATGGCCGAGAAGTTGGCCACAGAAATGGCAGCATGGAGGATTGAGACATCTCTCCTCCCTTTCCGTGATGGGCATTATAGATCCCCGGCTAAAGGTCAGGTTATCACTGGAAGGACAGAACAAGAAGACCCAAGTAAACTCTATCAAACTCTGTTACTCGGCTGTTCGCTCTCTATCTCTCTCGCTTTTCATCTTTTAGCCACCTGTTCTTGTTGCTAGCAACCTTGTAAGAAAGATGCTTTATTGCTTTATTTTTGAGTGTGTTATTTCTTATAACATAAGTCATCTATAACCTCTTTTTCAGATTACAGTAAATGTTAACACTAAACATTCTGCAGAGTACTGGAGAGTAAAATAAATACAAGCTACAAGTTTCGATTCCGAACAAGTTCATAAATAAATGCATACATACAAATTGCATTTGTATGGTGTATTGTTTTTTGTTAAGGATTCTTAAATGTACATTATTCCAATTGATGTATACAGGGTATAAACAATACTGTTCCTCTTTCGAGTTAAGTCTGAAGCTGCTTTTTCACCTTCAGGCCAAATGGTTCTCATTGCTTAACCATTCCATGCGGAGACGATCTGGCCCAGCAGTACAGATATGGTTTCATTTCCCACTGTGGGGATGATAACAGAGCTCATAATACAAATGCATCAGCAAACAAGTGACCAATTCTACCAGTATGGTTCCAAGCTGAGGAGACTATGTAACCATGTCTCATCGAACCAAGCTTAAGTGGAAATATAACTGTAACTGTTCTTTACTGTTCTTGGGAACATTCAGTTTAAGAAACTATAGCATTTCCACTGGTTGAACAAACTAGTCTGGCCAGTTTAGTCAGTGATTTGAAATCCTATTAAAAAAATGCTTCACGAGATCTGAACCATTACAACTAATTACAATTAGGCCTATTAATGTCTTTCAAATAGTTCAATTTTAAAGTATACAGTATAAGCAAACACATAATTTGTTCAGTGTGACCCCATACTAAAATACTCAGAAAACAACAAAAAAGAAATAAGAACAGAAACAAAGCTATAGCTGAATGGTGAGATCACAATGTAAATGTAACTGATGAAAAAATATATTTCTGTAATATATAAATGAGTAACTAGGTAACTTATCTTATCTTACTAACAACAAGTCAGATCTCTTTCATGAAAGAATTACTCTTATAAGCCAGTTCTTTTAAATGACTCATTTTTAAATGACTCAGAAATGAGTCTCAAATGGCAATGAATCTATGCAGGTACTGGATTCACATCTGACTCAATTCCGACTGGTGCTTCCTGTACTAAGAGAATTGTTAAATGAAACCATGAAGGGATTCATAAAGTGGAATTTGAACCAGAATTGTTAAAAGTCCATAAGATTCCCATTGCTACTCACTACTAGAGTAAACCTTATTGTAAATGTCACAGTCTACTTCATGTATCTGATATTGTGTGACATCATCCTTTATTGTAAATGATTAATGCACTCAGCTAGGTGTTCCTCTATCTATCTGTGCCTTTCTTTCTTGTGTTAATCACGGTTATAGCATTTGCTCTGGTTTGCTGTCACCAAAGCTTTACACGCCCGTACAGAGAACAAACACAAGCTTTGTCACAATCCGCTTTCATTTGGACGACACGGAAACTTGTAAATCTACTGCATTTCTAATCTATATATTTGATGCATTTACAGACATACAATGTGCAATTGCAGTGCACTATTGCAACAATATGAATACCTTCAGATCTATTTTATGGACAACAGAACTAACAGCCTCCACAGGGAGCAATGAAACAACATGTTACGAGAAAACAGGCATTTTGGAAACCTACAAAGCCGTGCGAGGAAGACATTAACTTGTCAATCAAGAGATCAAAAACGCAGTGCCAACCAGCTGAATTGTGTCGCTTATTTCCACTTGTCTGCCAATGAATTGTATCTCTGGATATTATTCTAATTACACAGCTCTGTCTCTAATGCAACAATGGATCACAGACCGTGATTGTGTCTAGATTTTAACCGCCATAATGGCTCTGTGAAATCAAGTACGGCCCAGTGTTAAGATAATGTATACGCTTCTCTCACAACGCAGAGGATGAATTAGAGCACATGGCCCCATTGGCTTGCCAGGCTTGGGGGAATTCAGGATGGAAATGAGCCGTGAGTGATGTGATTTGTTGGACGATCCGTCGGACCCTTCACGCGTCTGCCCACTGCAGCACAGCGACACACTGCAATCAGCCAGTGCAAAGCCCCCATTATGTTCCACCATTACTGCCTCACAATAGCAGGTATTATCAGTCATACGAGCGAGTGACTTTGACTTGTGCGTGGAGGAATTGGTAGTGACGGTTTTAGTTGTCGCGCGAGCAATAAAGGTAGATGTGATGATGCGACATAAGCCGTAATCATAAAGGTTGTGGCATTTGTCATTTCTTCAAACGCCAGTGCGTTTGTACATGTGTCAGTGGGGCTTTTCGTCGCATGTATATGTGGCTTTGTGGATTAAGTATTACAATGCACAGCTGTGCCCAGACTCACTGATTAAATGACTCGGTATTAGTGGTCCATAGCAAACAGCCCAGTCTCCACCTGTCAATGCTTCCAGCCCTGAAGTTTTAAGCATTCGGCGTCGCAGCAGCTAGAATGGGCTCATAACCTCTGCAAGTACCTGCTATAATTGCACACTGATTATCATTACTCATGCTGCCATTACTGCAGCACGAGTGTCATTAGCAGGCTGCCCTAACGCCATTTCTGACAGTTCACTATTCCCTTTTGTTAAACTTTATATTCCCGAGTGCTAACTCGAAGCATTGTCAGGCCAAATTGATTGAGTGAGAAGCTTTTTTTGTAGAGTTGAGTTGCTTTTGTTATGTAAAACTTGTGATTTGTGTCTGCCAACATACGGTTAATGCACCTTACTTTCAGAGGATTTCATGGTACACCAATCGGAGATGCAACTCGAATCTCTGTTTTGTGCTTTAACTGACCCCGTAACAATCCACCCTCTCATTCTGAAGCAATTTTAGCAGTTAGTGCCCCCAAACAATCAGACCAGCAGGTGGGGCTAATCCTAGATTAGATGAAATGGTTGGCCATGTTTGTTTACCGAGCAAAACCATCCAGAGAGTCTCGGACAGAGAGATTGAATTTACTGAGTAAAGGCACCCAATCTCGGCACTTAAATTGACATGATTTGTTTTGGATTTGCCGCAAGTGAGTGGAATATTATCAGCTCTTAGTGGGCCAGGAGGAGCCTGAGATTCAGAGAATTGTCTGATTCTTTTCCAGTTAAGTTTTACTTATAAGATATTCCTCTAAGCGGGCCTTCATAAAAGTCATCACCTGCTGCTCTTTGCTATTTCACGCCGACTTCTCAGTATAACTTAATTTCTGGAAGCACTCAAAAAGTCACACGTCCGATAGCATAAACCAACATAGCAAAAAACAACACTCTAAGTAACAGAACATGTACTGTCTATTTAAGACTAGCTAAATAAGTTTTTCATCATCAAGGGCTTCAGGGATGTAGGAGAGATTGCACTGCATGTTAATTTATTTCTATTTACCTACACTGTTATCACTCAACATGCATAATCTCAAATACCTAAACACATTTATAGTTATTCTTTTACATTTGTTTATCCCAAGCGACTTCCATTATAGTACATTTTATCAACATATATGGCCCCTGCGAATTGAGCCTACGACCTTGGTGTTGTTAGCACTATGCTGTACCAGATGAGCTACTGTATAGGAACATAGGCTATATATTAAACATGCATACAGCATTAACATTGTGTGCACTGTATATCCGGTTTTAAAAATGTAAATATCTGGTAATACAGTATCTGGTGTGAACAGACAAATTGCTAGTTGTTAGAGTTTTATTGTGTCACATCTGGTTAGGACATGCTTTAAAGTTTAAATTTAAAGTTCTATTTTAGTACATTACATGGGCATATTAGTGTCTTAAAGGGCACCTTAATCTAAAAGTGACATTAGTAGGTGCATAAGCTTGTAAGAAATGTAAACAATAAAAGCTTAGCATCACGGTTCTTGATTATTTAGGTTTTGACTTCTTGTCATAGGAAATGACTGTTATACATTTTTAATATGACTGCCTCTGCTGGGAGAGATTTAGAATATATTTGTCCATATATTCAGTATGCAAATGACACATTGTCAAATGCATTACTGAGCCCTACCCTGTGCAGTCACAGTCCTGCGGTTAGCCTTTCAGCTCTCTAATGACACTGAGACGAAGGCTTTTATGTTGCATGTGGGGGTCACTGAGCTTTGATCATGCTTGATTGACAGCTAAGGTGAAGGGCAACACCTCCCAACAGGGTTCCCTATAGAATCAATTATCAGTTGTGCATGTCTGGACCTGACACTTCCTCTAAATGCTCAATGTGGGGGCCACAGGTCATCAAATTCTTTGCTTTTAATGCTTTACCCTTCACCCTTGTGTTTTTTATTGGTTTTAGCAGTTTAAGCTCTTCAAAGGGCATGCAGGCTGAATATGATGAGCAGTGTGGGTCCATTTTTCTCCTAAGATGGCCTCACTAAGATGAAGAGAGCCAGAACTGCTTGGGAAAGCTAATGGCTGTCCATGAATCTTTAAACAGACTGAAGGATCCGAGTTTCAATGAGTATGACTTCATCCTGCGCTATGGGTGATCTTTTTGCTTGGACTAATGACTCGTGAATGAAGTCATCATAAAATCTGCTATTTTAATGGGAAATTTGAGGAGTTCTTTGGATTTGAGAGGGTGTAATAAACAGGAAGCAGTTTTGGTTGTATGGGGTGAGGAGGAGTAGTTAGTCTTCCTTTCAATGGCTTTTGCTAAAACAAACATGAGCAATAAAGCTTGTCATTGGGACGGGTCCCTCAAACGTACACTTTACCTTATCTACCCCTAAAGGTTTTATTAAAGTACTACTATGCCCATTTATGCTAATAATAGGTATTGTAAGGTACTAATATGCACCTCTAATGCACTAATATGCACTCTCAATAATTTGTACCTTTAGGGCATTAATTTGCCAAGTTAAGATTTAAAGGGGCAGTTCACCTAAAAACAAAAAAAAATGTCATAATTATTTCTCTGCTGTTTTAATCAATTAAATTTTTCCCACTTTAGTAAAATATCTGTTTTTAAATAGCTGTGCTGCTCCTTTCCATACAATATAATAGGGGTGAATGGGGACTGGGTCTGTCAAGCTATAAAATGACAAAAGCAGCATAGAATCGTCATAAAAATACGACAAATTGGGATCTTTATGACTAATGCACTACATTACATTAAGTCTTCTGAAGCCATACAAAAGCTTTATGGGAAGATCACATTAAAATTGAAGTCATTACTCTTTAAAGAGTCATTCGGTCTACAAAATGACTTGTCAGCAAATTCCAAATGACTACGCGTGCGCCTTGCAATCAAAATAACATTTATGTCTTGAGTAAATGGTAAGATTTTCAGTAATTAATGTGAACTACAGATTTCAGTCTTTCATATGTCTTTCGATGACTTGGAATTTAAGTCCTACAGACAACAGCACAAAAGTAAAGTTTGGAATGATATAGGGGTGAGGAAATTACAAGAGATTTTTCATTTTCCAGTGAAGCACTGTATCACTTCGAACTTTTAACCTTACTGCCTGTCTCTGAGTTATTTTTGTACATTGTTCAAACTGCAGGGGCGCTCCCCACTAGCACATTCAGTGGCATGAACTTTTAACCACACACAGACCGCAAGATACACATCACAGAAATTGTAATCAAATGACGCACTCACAGAACCACCCAGGTCTGATTTTGAGCACACACATGTATATCTACACTCACATAAGGCACACAAACATACCTCCTGGCAGTGGTCCCTGGGCAGTTTTTGCTCTGATGGAATAGTGGAACGCTTATTGGAACTGTTCACAGTGGACGACTCTTCAGTACAGCTATCACAGACGGTAGAGAGAGGAGAAATCACCTGCTCAGGCTGTAGAATTACAGCATAATTGGCTTCTAAAGCGGAACCTGGCCATGTGAAACAATGCAACTCCAATTGACCTCTCTTCTGCACTCTCTCCACACACATAAACACACGTAGAGAGAAGCACAAACACTGCAGCTTCCACTCTGCCACTCCATTCGAGGCCTCAGATTTCAGCACTGGACAGCTCCCTGTCTGCCAAAGCACTCCGGAGTTGCATTGTTTCAGCACCACCACCATTAGACATCTCTCCTCATGTTAACAGCTATTGGCAAAGAAGATCTTTTCCTCTTTGTCCTCTTTTCTATTGCTGACAGGCCTGATGTTTACACACTGTGGTAAGTGAGAACAGGTCAGAGAGAGAGAGAATAGGAAATGAATATAGTGGGCTGGAACAGATGTTATTGCTTACTCAAACTGCAGACTTCTTGTATTTTTTATGTAAAGCTCTGAGCAGAGAGAGGGCAGGGCACAGGGCTTTGGAGTCACGTTCTGCACACTTTTTTAGCTGACACTGAAGTCTTGGCACTAAGCATATTAAGAAATTCCTGCTACACCGAGAGAATATTTTGTCAGGTAACCTAAAAATGTGATTCAAACGTGTTTCAAAATGGCCACAACTAAACTAAAAGGTTAATTCCAGTTTAAATATCACTTAATTTGACTGAACAAACATGACAATCATAGGCTAAAGGTCAGATCAGGTAGAAATTATTCTTGTACCAAAAATTTAAATTTATCTACTCATGAATCATTCAGTCTGATTTGTAAACTGGATCAAATGGTTCACTGAAAAGCTTGCGCCTTCAAAAGAATGATTTGTTCACCAATTCCGTCAACATGTTCAACTCGCTGGCTCAATGATCCGTTCACAGTAGTTCTCGAGTTAACAGCTCACTGAAGGGAAAGATTATCAGTGAATAATGTGTTAAATCTGTCTGTTGCGCACATAAAGCTATCATGTTGCTTGAACTCGTATTATAGAGCAGAAGCTGTATAAACAAGTAATATGGTGCTTTTAGTGATATTTGTAGGGCTGAGTCAACATTGATTTTTCAGATTAATCAATCCTGATATTAATTATTAAAATCCTAAGATTGATCCTTTGCTCTATATGTATGTGCTCAAGCAGGGATACTTCACTCTAAAATTATATCCATCACAATTTCACCCTCATGTTGCTTCAAGTCTTTATGAGTTTCATTCTTTGGTAACATGAAAAAAGATACTTTGAGAAAAGACTCATTGGTTTTTGTCCATATAGTGCAAGTCAACAGTAACCAAAATTGTTTTTTTGCCAACATTTTTGAAAACATCTTATTTTGTGCTCCACAAAGGAAAGAAATGCGTAATGAACTTGTGTCGCCTGAGTAGAAAATCCTTCTTGCTCACTTACACATTCATTCACATGGGAAACTCAAGCTGGTGCTGTCATTTCCCTTTTTGAATCTTTAAAAGTTGTTTATTTTACTTGTTTACTTCCGTTAGCATCCATTTAGGTTGTGTTGGATTTCATGGCTTTTATAATATTGTTAATGCAGGCCCTTTTAATTTTTACAATTAATATTTTAAATTAATATAAGATTAGACATATAAGATTAACATTAATAGAAGTTAGAAGATTCACAGTACAATTTACAGCATTAGCTGAGAGCGAATTACTTTCATAAATAATATATCGACAATATCACTGAAATATACCCAAAAGAATCAGAACAGCATTGAGAGCTTGTGAGTTAGATTCAGAATATATCAGAATTTTATGGAGAGCTTGTGAATTAGAATCTAATTAAATCAGGAAAATTAATATCAATAAATACCCAGCCATCATTTTTGGAGCTTAAAAGCCATGATCACTGAACAGCCTGGAAAAGATTCTTCAGAATCTCTTTTTTTTTTGTTAAACAGAATCAAGTAATAAATACAGGTTTAAAAGGACATGAGATTGACATCTGTCCTTTGAAATGTAAAAACTACACATACACTGATTTTATTTTTAAGAAACTAATGCTTTTATTCAAGTACACATTAAACTGATTATAGATGCCATTAAGATGGTCTTTTTTTTCTTAAACCTAAAATAAAAAAACTAAAAAAATCCACAAAAAAAGGTTTCAACAGCAGAACTGTTTTCAACACTGATGATAAGAATAAATGTTTTTGGTCTTGAGCACCAAATCGTTTATCATGATTTCTCAAGGAAATCATCTCAATACTGTTTTACTGTAGTTTTTACACATGTACTCTACACTGTACATTATCATCCACAATGGAATCATCCTTGTAACCATACTGATTAACATGCTCTTTATTTAAAGCCATGCTTTAAACAACTTGCTGCACAGTCCAAAAGTTAATTGACATCGTGCATCCTTGACAAAATACAAAAATTTGAATAAAATACTGAGCCTGAGATGAAAGCCAGCAGCTGATGTACCTAACCGAGCGAGAAGCAGCAGGGGGATGAAAAGCAAAATAAGTAATGGCTGAAAAGAAAACCATATCACCACAGAGAGCACGAAAGAGACACCGACAGCCATACGCAGTAAAGAGGGATGAAGAGGAACTGAGAGAGACATACAAGAGGGGACAGAAAGCAGAATGGATAGCATTCCATCCCCATCAAGAGACGAGTAAGGGAGAACAACACAGAGAAACAGCAGACACATGGGAACTCGGAGGATACACTTTACTCAGCACAAAGCCCCAGGGTTTTAGGACCAGCAGTAAATGGAGAGTGACATTTTAAACAGTATGCATAATGAATAAGGCAGAGCGAAGAGAAAAACACAACCAAGGCATAGCAGCTGCCACCGCAGCCAGTGATCGAATGAGCGTGTGTGGCCAGACTTAAATACACCCTTACCGCTGGCAAGGTGTGCTTCGCACAGTGTGCTGAGATTTAATTCACTGCGTTAGAGAGAATATATCACTTTGATCTCTGCACTATGAGGAATGTGGACTCTGGCATTCCTTTATGTCTAAGGCAAAGTGCTGGTCAAATCGGAGCATCAGGCACAACAGTCGCTGAAGTGCTCTCATTACACATGAGTGGGAGAGTGCGTTTTGAGATCCGGGCCCTTTGATTCTTTTATTGTCTATGAGAGGGTCCGGTGTCAATCAGAAGAGCCCCAAATGTTCCTCCAGGCCAGCAGGGGGCTATAGCAAGCGGTGCAGTATCACAATATCATTGCATCCCTGACATGCATCATTCAGGCGTCATCCGCTGCTAAGCAGACCTCACAGAGGCAGACGCTGTCAGGCCTAATCCTCTTAAACTAGATTTACAAACGGCAGGCATGGCGCAAACATATCATATAGCATGAATTCAACACATGTCTATTGTGTAGCTAAGATTTAAGCCTCCACTGTAGGTGAAATGAGTGAACAGGCTGAAAAAACATTGAAACAAAAACAGATGGATATTCCTTCAAGCATACACTGACAGCACACAAACCTGAGTGCGAGATGACGAAGAACATCACACCGCCAGGCAGCAGTGATATTTCATATCATAAATTTGCGAAAACACAAATCAAACAGAAGGTGTAGGGCAGGGTGATCAAATAACGTGGTAAGAAAATGTGACAAGCAAGAGTGTGAGTCCTAGGACGGGGCATCCCTCCCTCTGCTCGAGTCAAATTCACCCTGCAGGACCTGTGACTACCGACTGATGGAAAAAGAGCGAGGCGTTATGAGGCTTTAATACATTTGATATAAAATATTCAAACCCGCTGCATTAATCTGCCTTTCCTTCAGGCCCTTAGAGCAATGTTTGTCCTGTGCAGTCTTGACAGAGGACAAAAAGGGAGAATCTCACCTGCCTCTACCAAGCAGCTCTATAATACTTAGAGAAAGCTTCAGTATAGATAGCACTTCAAGCAAATCTCAATAGACAAGTTTCCATCTAGTTTTTACGATGTTTTGTTATCAACAAAGAGAATTTGCGAAATTTGCTGTCTCCAGCCTGTTTCCATCCAACTGGCCTTTTACCGATAAAATGGTGTGCGTGATGACGT
>JAUMHE010000061.1:11673688-11685182 GCA_032359235.1 Enteromius mattozi
AGCTGTTTCCATACATAATTTCACCTATTGCGCAAATCATATGCAAATAGTCTGTTCTTAATCCATTTGAAAAAAAATAAAAAACACTTAGCCCATTATTAAATTATGGAGGCCTACATAAACATAGCAAGTTTAATGAATTTTCATGTTTTTGCACTTTGTTATAGACTAATTAGATACAGCATCAAGCCATAGGCTATTCATAAGCAGGTGCAGTTGTTGTTGTTTTTTTTGTTGTTGTTTTCCTGATTTAGTTTTATTAGACCGTATTGGAAATAGGAATGTTAATTTAGGTTATTTTATTATTACCCGACAAGATTATGCTAAATTACAAGTAAATTCAATTTGAATTGATACGTAGCTGTGACCCATTAAAATGCCCATATGCCAAATACATATTTTTTGTAAATAAAAAATAATTTAACAAAACGAAAGAAAAAAAAACGCAACACGTAGAAGCCTATATGCAGAATTTCAATTAATTCTTGTAATGCGCTCTTGAAAGCAGCATCCAGTTATTTACAGAAGCACGACCATTTTTATTGTGAATGTACACAAATAAAATAAATATTTAGAATAATTTCGAATAATGTCTTCTTTTTGAATGAGTATAGTAAGCTGTTTCCACTTTTATAAGAGTCATCCAACCAGGTGTTCTGACATTTTATCCTACCCATCAGATTTTCCTACCCGGGCTTACTTATATTTCTTGCAAATTTGTATTTCACTTTTGCACCCAATATCCTACATTTTCATACATGAACTATTAACTTCACAAACAATGAAGTGAGATAAAAGATAATGAATATAGGTTCAGCAGTATGTCAGCCCATGTGTTTTCAAATAAAGCTGTTACATGCAGTGCAGTCTTTAATTATCATATATATTTTAATTTGTATCAATATACAGTCAATCCATATACTGCAGTATATTAAATATAAACAACAGGTTCCCATATCTGTATACGGAAACATATTTATTTACTATATATTGCATTATATTTTTCAGTGTATTCCCCACATAATTTTAATTTCACCATTACGAAATCCAACGCTTTATTGTGACCCCAAGCAGATTGTCTGTAATATTCGTCTGATTAGTAAACACGCTTCTCTCCTATGTATATGTTAAGTATATCTCTGCATCTGTAATGAGAGATGACACCGAGAGTCCAAAGCCACGGCCAAAAGCAGAGCTCACTGATGTAGCCCTGGAGGAATCGAGCACATGCTTATCTAGGACACCAGATCCACAGCTGGCCACATCTGGACAAACAGGCGTTGCCCACATACACGCACACAAATGCAAATGACATAATCTAGAAAACACACCCAAACACACACGCAGTATTTATTGAATAGTACGCAAACCACACAGCTGTTGTGGATTACCAAAAACCCAAGTGCTGATTTTTTTATTTTTATTTTTTTATGCAGACCAAGCTCGTGATGGGTTTGCCCAGGGCTTGACCTGAAGCAAGATTGAGCTTGCCTGAACCATTTGTATATATTTAGCTCCTCCCAAATATGTACATACAAATAAAACACACACACACGCACACACACACAAGCAAAACCCTCACTCTCTTGAATGGTCATACACAAAAAGTATTGGCAATCTAACCAATCTTCAAGCAATCTACCACAACAAGTGTCTCTGCCTGGCCTTTGACATTGAGCACTGAGAGCAAGCATCAGAGCCCTTACCTTCCTACCACTCTATTATAAACACGCTGCCTTGAGGCTGTTTCGCCGCTCTCAGGACAAACTGAGCACCCTGACAGAACAAAAAATCATCCATCGTCACAACCCATGTCACACAGATTGCTCTTAGCAGACTGCATGCTGAAAACAGGATCTCACACATACATCTATAGCTGTCACAGTGCACCTTGAAGAGTTGAGAACTGCTCTCAAAACAACATAGCACTAAATAGCACAACATTACTGCTTTACTGTATTTTGATGAGCCTCGGTGAGCACAAGAGATCTGTCCAAAACATATTGACCCCGAACTGAGGTGAATAAATACATAAAACACATTTATTGCCACAACCAGCATAACATAGAACATTTTCAAAACACGCTGCCATGCTAAAATCAGCATCTCACACACATCTATATAGCTGTCACGGTGCACCTTGAAAAGATGTGCACTGCTCTTAAAGAAGAAAAATAATATTTTTTTAACAAAAAAGTGAGGCTGCTGGGCAGAAAGGGAAATCCATCCATTTACCGTGACTCTCAAATCTCCAAGCCGTATCTTTTCTTAATCTTTATTATTCCCTCTGAAGCTCACTAGCCTGGCTGGACGAATGGATAGATGGCAAACCACATCCACACTGTGATGTTTGCCCTCACAAAGAAGAGAGGGGAGCCACTCACAAAGGATACATTAACAGTCCTTCCATCCAGATGGCTGAATGAGTTCCAGAGGGGAGACACACATACACACACACACACGCACATATGCACAGATAAGACAGGTGTGGGAAAGGCCACTAGCCTTAATTTTACTTGAGACGGCATGCTCAAGCACATCTTATCATATTCCTGCAGAGCAGTATGCCACGCTGGGATCAAAGTGCTCATATTTAATGTTGAAGGGCCTGTATGCACAGCACGCCTACAGCAAAGCTATGGAGAGAGAGCTGGAAAGCAGACTGCAAAATATTTGCAGAGATGTGCATGCTTGACAAGGTGAAAAGGGGAGTCTTTGAACTCTACAGCCTAAGTGCTACATGAACTTGGGGTATGTGTGTAAATGTAAGGGGCCGCATAGACTCATTAATTCTGCTGGAGTCGACATTTTGGGGCTGTCTCGACTAATTCTGGATCACATGGTTCAGTTGCATTTGTTCAATAATTGACAACAGCAGGAGCAATCCTCCTCAATTCACACACTGGATACTTGTAGGGCTTCAGGACATTAGCTATAGTAACCTTTAAATAAAAAAATATAAAATATGATTAATATGGTACATGATTTTTATTTTTATATGATTTTTTATTTGTTTTATTATTATTTATTTTATTTATTTTTATTTATTTTTTTTATTAAAGAGCATTTGGTTTCTTTAAAAAAGTTATTTATCTAAAAGTTATTTATCTAGAACCACCAAAAAAAAAAATCTATAAGTAAATTAATAAATGTAATATATGGATAAATGGTAAAATATATATTTATATTACATACTGTATTTTATATATATTTTTAAAAAGTATCATTTATCCATACATACAATTTATATTATATTAATATGTGTATTAATGTTTTATATTTGTATTATTATTATTATTAATTTGGAATTGATTTTTCTATATTTGTAGGGTTTTCCTACTTTTAGAAAAACAGTAATGTCATTATATAATATTATATATATATATATATATATAAAATAATTTTATAATATAATTTATGTAATTAAATACTTTGTTTTATTAAAAAACATTTGTAGCGTTTTTGGATTTATAAATGGGCAAAACTACGAATTAACATTCATGTAAATATTGATTTACTTAGAAAGTGTTTAAAAGTGTTTTTTAAGTTTTTTCTCACCTCAGAGTGAACCAAAAACGCCACAACCTTTTTTTAGCAAATAGTTACAAAAAGAAAGAAATAAAAACAAGCCGTAAACATGTTATACTGTAAGCAAATCACACTGGCAGCTGACATACTCAAGTCAAAAATTCTTGCAAGCAGAAACTAATCATGTCACGAAGTGGCTGACAGAAATGACACGACTGAGACATGACTGTTTGTGCACGACAATGCAAACAGCATGAATCTGGCAACGGAGATGATGCACGCTTTTGTTTCTCACCCACGTCATCTCAGCCTTGTGGACATTCTCTCCCCTCGCACGCGCTCCGTAAACACAGCACTGGACTTGCCAAAAACAGCAAAGACCGCTGATGCTGCAAGGCGTATGGTGAGTCATTTTCATAAGGTAAACACTGACCCGTGAATATTCTACTCGCTGGCTACTTTTCTGGAAAATTAGTAGTCGTGTGAACCCAAGCAAACATGCGAGTAAGCTTCTTGCACTTCCTATTAACCATACAGAATCTCTAATTTTCAGATAAACCTGTATTTAGGTGCCCACATTGCTGGGTGATAAACGATATCAATATCACAATCAAATTTATGTCGGCAACAATTACACGTTTTGGACATGTTTTCCATTTTTTTTCTAGCCAATAATATTTTGTTGTGAAAACATTTTTATATTTTAAGTACATTTTAAAAGTTTTAGAAGTTAAAGTTTTGTCACCATTTTTGATAATTAATTTGTATTAAATCATAACACAATAAAAAGGAAAACAAAGATTTTAGGGGAAAATACAATGTGTTCTAAATTAAAAAGTAGCTTTACTTTGTAGAGTCTGATAAATCAGTTGTCAACCACATGTTAACATGTGGAAAGCATTTAATTCCTGATTAATATTGTGATAAATATCACTTAAGATACGTCAAACATATCGTGATAACATTTCGGACCATATCACCCAGGCCTAGGTACCCATGAAAACACACACATTTTCACATACGGCACTTGCAAGAACCTGATGGCAGCACAATAAATCGGCCTTCTGAAATCCTTAAGTAATGACATCTGGGCCAGCACCACAGGGGAAGCTGAATGCAATTGCAGACATTTCTGCTGTACACTACCCAGTAAAGATTAGTAAGCGTGCCGAATTAACAACGGCTGCCAGAAGAACCCCAAAACCATGCCACTTCCTCTCTATAAATACCTTTTCCGAAGACAAAGAGAATTGGAAAAATACAGTCAAATGTGGAACACGCTGAGAAAAAAATGACCGGTTTAAAAAACAATACAGTAGAGAATAAATCCAGAAATATTTGGCATACCCGGAGGAACAAATCATACCCGACACCTGTATTTGTACCTGAGTGTGATTTGAACAACAAGTATATTCAGGTAAAAGGAACAAACTACATGTCATGCTTGGCAAATGACTGCAAGTAAGGCATCACTCCAGAGTGTGCCAACGTCAAAGTGCATCTTCCTGCGATTTTTTTTTTACAGAGCTATTTTTATGTGCTTTGTTGCATGTTGAGCAGATCAAACACATTCTTCGCACTGGAGTTCCTTTCTGTCTGTCTGCGACAGGTGCTTCAAGAAATTCTTGGTATTGTTGGTGTGTAACTCAACTATCAATGATTTAATATTTCACTTCAAATGGAAAGTGAGAGATGTTGTGGAGAGAAGACCCTCAGCAGAGCTTCCTATTTTATAATTCACACTGTTGCCTGACAGGTTGAGAAGCCCTTCATGTAGCTCAAGTCGATGAGTCCCTGAGACTCGCATTTCTTCCGCTCATTATTCAGGAGATGTGCAAACTTTGTTTTGGGGCAGAATGCAGCATGCCGGGGTCACGGATCGTTACTGGGAAACAGAAGGGAATGAGGAAAGGATATAAACATAGAAGATGGGAGATTAGAAGAGAGCCAGAGTTTGGGGGTGAGCACACCACTGAGCTTGGAGTCGTTTACATTATCCCTTCGAAGCTTTTACCATGCCAGGATTACACCAATGAGCCCAACACTACTGCTCTGGATGGCTCTGCTCACTTTCATCGCCCACACACATACTCGTACACACACACACTGTACATATACAAAGAAAGCAAATCCTACAAATACATTAAATGCAAAACAAGAGCTACTTTTAATCTCTCTCTTGTCATTTTTTCTGAACATAAATGTTTACAGTCGCAGCTCATTTTCTAAACAATGTGTACTAGTAGCAGTAATAATCATTTTCTGATTACAGTGTTTACCGTCTCAATTTCTCACGCATTCAGAATCTATTTTATCATTTCATCTTCGCCTGCTAAGAAAGGAAAACAGTTTTTAGCACTCACAGCCTTTAGGTTTCTCTTAAAATCATTCAATGCTTAATTCCTCACAAATTAGGCCCAATCGTAATTGAATTCTCAATATTAAGAGCCTCATGTATATATTATATAAATGAGGTACACTGGGGAACATATTCTCTAAGGTTTTAAAGTAGGGTATTTGATAAGAATGTGTCATTTGTTGTAAGCAAGACCTTTTTCAGTGCAGGAAAAGATGAATATAATTAACAGAATATAATATAACAGAAGAATATAATTTAAAAAGCAATATTCAAGGCCACCATTAATGGGGTGAAACTAGGGATCATAACAATTACAGTAAGGTTGATATAGGAAACATTAAAATTTATTTAATGCATTTCACTGATTATTAAGCAAATCTATAACAACCACATCTCCAGACACCACAGTCATTTATTTGTACAATCCATATCACCACGAAAATTATTTGAGCTTGTACAAATTTACATTAAAAAAAATCATATATTAACATTAAAGTGACTTGTGAGTGATGTATCTTAAAAAAAATAAGCTAAGATTGTGTACAGTGAAAAGCACTAAATAAATAAATAGACTATAATTTAAATATTACCATTTTATTTAACCATTTAATCAAAATCATTATGCATTTCTCCCGCCCAGGTGAATAATGTGGCGCAGCAGAGTGTCTCAATGCAGTCATTTGACAGCACCTGCTCTCCCCACAGGACAGTGTACCAGCTCTAGCTAGAGAAGAGAGTCAAAATAGAGTCTCCATCCACAAATACATACAGTACCATTCATCTCTAAGTACTTTAGCCTCTTATGAGCGTTCCAATGTACCAGGTGCAGAAAGCCCAAATGTCACTTCTATCTATGCTTATCTATCCATTCGAGGCGAGCTGATAACTTGCGTAATTCAATACAGAGGATATGCAATAACTGAACTGTAATCCCCTTTACTCTGCCACAGCAGTATGCAATAACGTCATGTCATATCTTGTTATAGGACAAGATGTGAGTTTCAGCCTATGAACCAATGGGTAGGTGGTGGGAAAGGCAATAAGAGACCAAAGAATAAGAGATCAACATAGAAATCATGGTCCTTTTCTTACACAGAACTATTGTAAGGCTTTAGAAGACTGGGAATAAAGTGCTAAAAGTCACATGGACCACTTCTATGGAGTTTATTTTAAGCTTGAAAGCAACTGTGTCTTAGTGTCTTCACAGAAGAAAGCCAGCCATACAGGTTTGGAACAGGGGTGTTTTTACTGGGCAACAAGCCCCAGTGAAATACAGCTGTGCCCCAGTAAAATATTGCTGATAAACCCTTGCTTGATGATAGAGATTGCATATGATTCATTCAGAGAGTTCACTCAGGCACTGAATCATTTGCAGCTTTTCTCACCCCAAAATAGTAACGGGATACTTTAAGAGACAAGAAACAAAAAGAGCACTGAATGAGATGAATATTTACAATCCATTGTGGGAAACAAAACTCGCAAATGTCTTCTATTGTTTGTCAATGATGAAGCAGCTCTATTTAATGCAGATTCTGAACAACTCTCTACTGTAAGCGGTGACAACTTATCCAAATATAGGGAACCTTTTCTAGGACCTATGAAAAAAATCTAGAAATCTAGAAACAGCTCTGGTTTGGTCACCAAACAAGTCCAAATCAGACTTGATCACTATAGGATCTTCAGTCTTTTCAGTATGCAAGTGTATATTCGTTTATAATTCATTTTCACTTCCTCATGATACTGTTATTCTGTGCACTGGATTGTTTTGTAAGTCCTGTCTACTCCTATCTGTGAATTACAAAAGGACAATAGAAGTGCTGGCTGCCTCAGCATAGTGGGTACAAGCAGGTTGTGGCATTGTGTGTTTGCCCATGGAATGCTCTATCATATCACTTATGTTGAAAGACTATGTTGTGGTGAAAAACATGCACAAGATTCCATTTCCAAGTGCATGGAATGGGACATCCCCACCACTTTTAAAAAGGGGCCTGATCAATTATTTACACTTCCTGCCACATGTGTTCTACATGTTTCTCTTTCGGTGCATTAATATTTAGGCCTACACTGCGACATCCGTCCCCCCCAAACTGTAGGCTTCCCAGCGGACATTTTGTCCACATAAATCACACGGTGACATTAAAGAAGCCTAAGATGGCCTTCACTGCCACTTACTGCAAGTACACATCGGGGCGCATTAATCTCGCCCTCTCTCCAGACAGAGTAGAGAGCCCGGCGCTCACGGCCTACTAAAATGTCACTAACAAACAAGGCCGCTCCGGAGAGGACTGTCTGTAAGTGCACAGTTACACAAAGACCACGAGGACAACTTGGAAGTCCGCTGAAAATGTCACGTCACTTTTTGCCGATAAAGTCAGCTAATCTGCAAGATAAAAGCAGTACTTCATTTCTGAGCGGCCTGGAAAACATCAGGTGGAGTGAGAAGTTCTCCCTCAAGGTTCGTCTCTCACTCTATGAGCCTCTAAGGATGTGATTGGTGGTCGGGTATCACGTGGCTACCCTGTTGCTGGTATCTGGGGAGAGCAGTGTGGCAGCAGCAGCTGGAACTACGCTCCTCTTGGCCCAGACGAAAGCCTTGCTGACCTCCCATGAGACAGCGCTAAATGGATTTCTGTCTTTAATCCCTGTGTATGATTTTATGGTACACCTTCCCCTCCGGAGCCACAGGGGTTGAGGCGTACTCTGTACTCGAGTGCATGCTACAATACGTGTTAGCACGTCAAAATTATTAATCGCAACGTCAGAGCTTTTCTCATCCTTGAGCCTTCTATTTTAGCAGCCAGAGTGTGATTTTCTGGCTATGTTTTTCCCCAGGCTTTAGCCTGACATGTTCTCGGTGTTTCTCTCCCGATGCTGCTGCGCTTTCATACCTGACAAAATCCGCTCAACCACGCCGGCTTCCGACTGTGTCGCCGAAAGGTGTGCGTGGAATCACAATGATGTGTCAGTGAAGAAGCATCCCCGCCCCCCAAAGGCAGATAGCCAACTGCATTTAGAGCGCCAGCCGCCCACTGCCTCCTTACACAGGAAGTAATGAGGCTTGGCCCCTGAGCCAAATCAACCCCGAACATAGATAGGACATAGAGACCAACTGTGAAAAACACATACAGGAAACTCAAGCATGAAGACGAGGCAGAGAGGGAAAAGGAAATAAGGACGAAGAGGAGGAGGAGGACAGAATAAAAGATAATATTAGAGTAGGAAATGTAAAGGCGGAGGACGACGTGCATCAGGGTGAAAGAAATAGAGTCGGAAGGCAGGAAAGAAGATGAGCGGCTCAGGTTTCAACGCTGTGGCTAATGGACGGCTGCATGTCATCCTTCAGAACAATCAGATGATAATAATACACATATGAATGAGAGATGCACTCTCATTGGGGCGATTTTAAAACCATGTTAGTGTCTCTCTTATTCAATTGGGATCCTATGGAAAATACAACATAGTCTCTCCCAGTGCATTACCATACAAGTCGCACCAAAACATGAGATCATTTTGCCGTAGTAAAGATGAATGCGTTTGCACATGGCCGCTACTAGTGCATTTCATCATGTTCCCTCTCAGACGATCCTCAGAGAGAAAGTCCAAGCAAGGGTGGAACGGGCTTGTATTAAATTATACAGTGATGTATTACCCGACACAATATTGCACATTCAAAATCTAACTTACAGTCCACTACTCTTTTTCCATTTGCCATTTCTATTCATAAAACAGCTTGGCCCAACAATAACACCTCTCTTGTTTGATGCAGATCTATTCCAAGAAGCAAATCTGTCCTCCAACCATCTCATATTTCACAATATAAAGAAATTTCACACGCTTTCAGAAAGCAGCACACTGTCCAACAAAGCATATCACTGCATTAATGCGTCACACAGCTATGCTTTCTGTCCACTGTTGTCATGTGGGCAAACCAGATATATTGTCAGGGACCCTGTGAGTGACGTGCCCAGTAATGTTTTATTAATATTAATAGTTATAAAAAAATAAAAAAATAAATATATATATACATATATATAGAGAGAGAGAGAGAGAGAGGGAGAGAAAGAGTACTGTAGCACTATAAATGCAGCCTTAGTAAATTTTAAATTTTAAAATGTTCCCATCCCCAAACTAATATACATATACATATATATATATATATTGCTGGATTGTTTTTCAGTAGCCATTTTAATATTCGTTTTTGAGAAACACTGCTGTATGGATATACAGACTGGGAGAACGGCCTACCCATAAAAACTTTGTCACTGTGAATTTTAGTATGACCCTGACACAGACAATGTGAACGTATTAAAATATAAAAAAGACATCCATGCGGTCTGCAAGAACCTTGGCCAAAAGCATGGTTACTCGTCCTTCTCTGGCCCTGGGGTCAGGGCCCTCCTTTGTCCCCCCACCCTTCCCTTATCAGTATTCGCTCCAGGGCACTTTCAGCTCAAGAGAAAATTCACTGCAATGTGAAAGAGAGAATGTGTGGTATTAAATTATACATCAGCTTCTCTTTATACAAGCAGCTCACTATGTTCTCACTGTTGACTAGGGTGTTGGATTCAGTTTACATATTCACACAGAAAAAAAAAATACATATATATTTTTTAGATAAAAGTCAGCTATGGGAACGTCGCCTAGGGGCATAACGAAGCAGATCTTGACTTGTTTCCCTTATGAGAACACACAAACCATGGTTTACTGCTTAGATTTGTATATGCTATAAACCTCTCTGTGATTTCCAAGATACAATTATTGAAGACGAAGCAGAAGCACTAATGTGAAATGCATTTAAGTTAGCTCTGCAATTGTCTTCTCACTACAAGGGGCTGTTTAAAGTCCCAGGATTGGATGACGTTCAAACTCCACGCTAACTAATTGGTGCTGACACAAAATTGATGGCCTGCTTTTAACACCTTGCTTTATAAATAAACAACATTCCAGATTTGATTACCGAAGTATATCAAATTAGCATGCAGACTAATGCTGATTCCCCATTCCCTAATAAAACAGAATTTTTTTGTTACTGAAAACAAACTTTTTTTTGTTAGATAGCACATTCTGTCAGGATTCATGAGTGAATTGTGCAGTCTTAGAGAATAACAAACTCACTTTCATTCACTAATTCAGTAGCTTGATATCAGATTGGCTTCTTTTAAATTAGTATAGGCTAGCTTTTTTAACAAGCTATTTTTACCAATGTGTACCTTATAGTGTGACCAGAACAATCGAACATACTCCCTCCTGAAATGTCTCACACATGTAGCATTGCAATATCCAGTTCATTTTATTGAGCTGCTGTGTTTAGGGTTCATGTGAATGAACAGACTGGGAGTGTATCCTTGAATATTTTAGCATTGATAAATTTTCAACATCAATAATTAGAAGAAATGCACCAAATCAGCATATTAGAATGATTTATGAAAAATCATTTACACTGAGGACTGGAGTAATGGCTGTTGAAAAATGGATGTTTTGCCAACACAGGGTGAAATTTATGACTTAAAATGCAAAAACATCTTAGTCCATCTCAGATTTGTCTTTTAATTGAGCATTTTTTATCAGGCTCCTAAAATAACATAGGTCACTTTCAAAAATAAGGCA
>JAUMHE010000061.1:11694047-11714485 GCA_032359235.1 Enteromius mattozi
TGTCCTTATATGGTTCTGTTCCTGTCCTTGTTTAGTTAATGAGTTTATCCTTGCCACCTGCGTTCCTCACCTGTCTTCCATCTTCCCTCTTGTTTAAAAGCCCAGTGTATTCTGTCCTGTTCATCGTTCGTCGAGGTTACTTTGTATGTATATGCATCCTACCTGTCTTGAGTCTGTGTCTGCATTAAAGTTCATGTTGAAGTTCAAGCTCTGCTCTCCGTCCGTGATTGCATATGCGTGACACACACAGACACACAGAAATGAAATGGATAAACTATTATATTAATACAAACACACAGACACACACATGCACGGGCATGCATTCACACATATTGTGTTGCAATTTTAGATATTTGAAATAAATGATAGGTGACAATTATTGCAAGTCTTCTCTTTTAAAGAGTTTATATGTTATTTTCATGTTTCACTGATTATATGGCAAAATTGTAAAAAAACAAAAGGTTTACCATTTTGCTCATAAAGTTAACTAAATGTTAAAATAGTGATTTTATAATGGCTCCATCCGCAAACATGAACAGCACTGTTTGTGAGATCATTAGTGGTCTTCCGCTGCCATCTAGTGGTTATTAATTTCAATTTCTTCCAGAACACAGTGTTTAAGTGTTATAACTATTATAGGGTTTTTTGTCAAAACTGTTTGATTGACATCATTAATCCCAGAGGCAAAGTTTTTATAGGTTTTAGGTTTTATAGGCTTTTGAGTATATGTGGCCACGCCCCTTTTTAAATGACCCTGTTATAGCTAAAAAAGTACAAAATTTTCCATTTTTACTTTTTTTGATAATTATTAATCTAGAGAGTCCAGAGAATTGTTCTGGATTGGTTTGATCCAGATTGAGAGACAAACCTGAGACTAGTTTGAAAAAGTAGGTTTTTAACATTTTTGTGAATAATTAACGAACGTTTAGTTTGACAGCAATGGTTCTTGAGGCAAAGTTGCTCAGAATGAGGAGACCTATCATATGATATGAAGTTCTAGTGTGTGTGTGAATATTACTATAGAATTTTCTATAGAAATACTTTGTTTTTGAGGCACTTTTAACTGTTATAGCGCCACCTATGGTCCAACCTCCATGAAGCTTTGGATAATTGTTAAGAATCATGTGACACATGCTTTCACCAAGTTTCTTAATTATTAATCTAGAGAGTCCACAGATTATTACTGCAGTGGTTTGATCGAGATTGAGTGAAAAACCAGGGACTAGTTCGCAAAAGTAAGTTTTTAACATGTTTGTTAATATTTGTTAATAATTAATGAACGATTTGATTGACAGCAACGGTTCTTTAGGCAAAGTTGCTCATTATGAGGAGATCTATCAAATGATATGCATATTGTGTGAACATGTTAAACGCCACGTGATCAGAGCCAAAAAACTCGTTAGCGCCAACTAGTCCAACTAGCCGATTTGTTTCAAAATTCTTACAGATCTTTAGGGCCATGTGTCGAAAATGCCCATCGAGTTTCGTTCCAATTGACCTCCTTTAACCTTGTCTAATAAGTGCTCAAAATTCATTGGCCGATGACGGCCATGTTTTTGAGATACACCAATGTCCTCATAGAGACTTATGCAAGTTTTCTCCAGGTTGCTGCATACCAAATTTTAAGCCGATCGGACCAACGGTTGCCTAGTTATAGCTAATAATATGTTTTTCTGCTTCATAGCGCCACCAGAGCTGTGCAGTTTTTTTTTTTTACTAAAGCTTGAGCTCTTACACATCTGTACCAATACTGATAGCACACATACATCTAGGAGACGTCAATTTGAGGTTACCATTTAGGTTGTTTGCTCATCTGCAATACCTCTATTTAGCGTCTCCTTTTTGATGTCAAATAGATGTCTATTAGATGTCTTTAAGATGTTTATGATTCAGAGTGTATGTAAAACTGATATCTGAAAGATGTCTGCCAGACGTTTGTAGACAGCAGATGCTTTCCAGATCAAGGGATCTTTAACAGACATCTTGCAGACGTACGTGTGCTATCTGGGAAGTTTGGTGAAGATACCTCATTCCATTATATTCCGAATAGACGCTAATTGGCTTAGCGTTTCACGTGAAAATCAAAAGCTCTAGGCCTTGCAGTTTAGGCTGCACAATTAGTTTTAATGCAGAATAATAATAATAAAAATCCTTGCAATTACAATAGAGTTTCAGCGCGAAAATCACTGCAATACCACTATAATAATAATGATAACTATTATTGGTGTTATTATTATTATTATTATATAACAACAGTACAATTACAATACTAGTATGGCTGTTGTTGCTTTGTTTTTAAACTACAAGGCTTTTATTTTGGCCAAAAACTGCAGGCAAACTTTAAGTTTTATTATTTAAACATGCACTCATTTGATAATTGTGCCAAATCATGTTGCATTCTCATTGTTATACTTAATAAACTGGCAAGTAACACTGTTTCATATGGTCACCAATATTGATTTTTACTTCTTCTTTTTTTTTACATCTGATGCTTGGAGAGTTTTAACTTCATATATATTTAAAAAAAAATAAATATTGTTTGGAGCTTGACTCTAATAAGGTCTCTGCTCTTGGACCTTGTAAGCACTCTAAAAGCAGAATTTTGGATCAGCTGTAAAATTACTAGCAGTTTCAAAATGTAGTTTAGTTGTGACAAAAGTTGCGTGTAATTTCAAACAAGTACATACATTTTTATGTAATATTGTGTCAGACTCCAATATGAAATGATTTCATTGCAATATAAAATGATGTGCTTGCCTCTCCCCCAAGTCCACTCTGTCCCTTTTGCTCAGAAACCTCTTAATCAAAGAGCCCTCTTAGTTAATGATGTCACAATGAGCCGCTGGGGCGGGAGGCCCTCTAATGCATCTTCAGAGAGTGCAGTTACCATGGCGGCTGTGAGTGACAGATTGTCACGGCATCTGTAATAGATGCCTGTCACTAAGGATTACCACTCTCCGGTATTAAGAAAGAGCGCTAGGAAGAGTAGCCCTTTTGAATGAGGGCTTTCCTCCCTTAGCATCAGAGCAAGAGAGAGGGAGAGGGAGAGAAAGCACTCCATGCAGGTTAGAAACAAGACCTCAGACTTGAAAAGCCTGGCTATTCCCGCTGAGTGTCTCACAGTCCAGAATAAACATGCACCAAAACGTGTACACAATCAGATGTACAGAGCATTCACAGAAGCAAACAGAAACAGATATGGGTTCTCTCAAACTGTGGTCTACGGAGAGTCTGAGAGGCCCAGCTGGTATTGGCGAGATCAGTGTGAGGTAAAGATGTCCAGGGAAGACACTATGGAGGAGGGGACGCAATCTGCTGTGGGGAAATAACAAGCACTGACCGTTTACAACCAGCAGGGGTCAGGCATCTTCATCTAAGACTTAATCAACATTTATATATTTAGATAGATAGATCGATAGATAGATAGATATGCAGGCAATGCATATAGATAGAACAAATGACTGAACAATAGATTGAACGATAGATAGAAGAGGTTTGCCATCTTTTTTACTTCCTTCAACCTGCGCACACACTGCTCTGGTCTCCAGTGACTTATTGACATGCTGCTGACCCGTCTTTTTGGGGCACAGTTGTGAGGATGGATCCTCCCTAGAGAACTCGTTCATTGGGCCATAAATCCCTCTTACACTGAAAGGCGGCTCTATCGCTTTCCAAGTTGAGAAAGTCTATTTGTCTCTTCTATCCCTCCCTCTGGCCCCTCCCTTTCTCTCTCATTCCATCTCTCGCCTTCTCTCAACACTGATTTTCATTTAGATGCTGTTGACTCAGTTGGTCATACCCTCTTGCCGAATTCTCTTTGATTTAGCTCTGACACTCTCTCTGACGCATCCGACGGCCCTCTAAATCTTCCACTGTACGACTCTGAGACTTTTTACAGTATCATTTTTATTATCCTACTGTGCCAAACAACTCATCTATAGAAAATTCTTTAGATCTTGCTCGGGAGAGAAAAAAAAATTGCCAGTTCCATGTGGAAGAAAGCAATTGGATTTGTAAGGCTGCTTCCTCTAAGGCTTTGATGGGCTGCAGCATGTACTATTCCATTTGGTTTCCAGGTTTACTCCCTAAAGATGACCTTACTGCCATCTTTTTGCTGATTTCAATCCAAAAAGAAGAGAAAGAATAAAAATGGTGCTACATCGCACGGTTTGATGCCAAATAAATGCATAATTAATTGTGACTCAGATGCAGATTTTTGAAATGCTAATGTGTGCATGACAATATTTAGGCCTTGAAATGGATGGTACATCTAAGTGCAAACAGCAGACGACTTAATAGAATCTAATTATACTTAACGACTTTGTTTCGGCGTTCAAACAATGATATATTAACATTCATAAAGAGGTTAAATGACACCATACAAAAAGAATAGATGTGTGCCGTTACGATTGGATAAATGAACCCTATATCTGAAAGGGAGAGGCTATAACACAATCTTTCAAAAAGCTGCAACAAGGAAGACTTTTATTCATGAGGTGCCTTTGAGAATCATTTCATAAACAGGAAGACAGTTTCGCAATCTAATGACCATTGTTCCCTTTTGTGAACGTTTCTGCGTGCATTGCTTTGGTTTCGTTATTTCTCTGCGGAGCTGGTAAATTGTTCGTTTGTGATCATCGACTAAAGCTGCTGTAATACTCTGAGCAATGTGCTTTAATATCAGAGCCATTCCGTGTGCCTTAAAGAATCCATTTATTCAATGTTCAAAGAGACATAATTATCTATTTATCGTAGCTGGAATGTGTTTTTAGTGTAGATATGGTTCAAGGTCACTTCACAAGCTATATGACTGTATCATATGACTATATCCCAACATTACTATTCTCATGACTAAAGTCTCATGAAAACATGGCATTTTGATAGCTAAATGTCTAGTTAGTGTCTGGTTCCTGCCAGATGTTGGGTGGAATTTGCATTCTTTTAAAAGCAGACCTGTTGGATCTTGAACAGCACCAAAGCACCTTGTTTGAACAGTCAGTGGCCGCAGTCAACAAACAAACAAACAAGCAAGCAAACAAACATGCATCTCTAATTAATTTTTGGGAAAAAAGGCCACACGAAAGTAATGGTAAAATGCTCATGAAGCTCTTTAAAGTAAAGAACTCTTAAAGTAGCACAGAACATGCAGGATTCATACTTGAATGGTATTTTTGTGGCTTAGTATTCAGACACACTGGTCTATATCACACTTTGATTTAAGTGTACTAACCTACTTTTGATTTGGCATATTCCGTGACATTCCACGTTATACAGTAAATTCAGTTTTTATGACTGGATTTCGCAATTCAAAAAAATTGTAGAGCCCTACAGGTTTACCATTATGCTTTGGAACAGTATCAGTTAAATGAAATAAAACTTGAAAGCACAATATGGCTTAATCCCTTCATTGCAAAGCAAAGTGCACTTTTCGTTCAGGCAATCAGCTCATGATCTGGTGTTTTTCATGCCTCAGAACAGCTCAGTTCACAGTGAATGAATGCAGTGAACTCATTTATTGCACGTGCTGTGAGTATAGCGCGTGTTCAGGAATGCGACAGCCACCGGTTAGGCTTTATTTTCTCGGCAGATGATTGCAGCATTTACTAGACTTGTAGTAAGACGTGTATTTGTAAGGATGTTTTCACTGAGACTGGAGTGCAGAATGACTTGCTGACTGCTATGAAATGCAGTCCAAATTCAAAATCTCTTTAAAAGTGTAAAAGTATTATGTTTATATGTAAAAAGAAGTATTCATTTCCCTACTGTAGTGTAAAGCAAAAATAACAGACCTATGAACTGTTCATTTTCATTTGTTATTACAGTCTATTCTAATATGTTTGGTTTTCTAAAACACTGGTGTGAATGTAATTTAGACTGAGACTGTATATCAGCATATCAGTATATCAGTATATCAATTCACTGACTTTTTTCTGACTTATGTGTTCTTAGTAAATGTAATTTTTTTCCAACTATTCACTTGTCTTTTTTAGAATATGGCTATAAAAATTATATCTTGGACTTCATTTCACAATATTATTGCATTGTAATATTGTTACATCCCTACATACATACATACATACATGAATGTGTCACAATGGAGAGGACGAGGAGGCGTGCGGATTTAAGTGCTGACTGTTTTATTATAACACAGAGTTGAGACAAGCAGGGTCGAATACCGGTAAACAGGAACATCAAAGGCAAAGACAGCAGAATAATCCAATAAGCGTATCGTGGGTCAGTACAACAGTAAACAGAGTCCGGGGGGCGAGGCAAAGGCGATAGTCCAAGGCAAGCGAGGTCGGCAACGATAAATCCAAATCACGGGGAAAACAGGAAAACAAAGAACGCGAGGGAATCCAGGAACGAGGTAAACATCAAGGGACATACAAACAATGAACCATGAATACACACAAGACATCCAGGGTTTAAATACACATGATAATTGGAGACGGGGTGGAGACATGAAATAAAAAACCATGACAACAGACAAGGTGGGTAGAGACATGAATGAAAAACCATGACAACAGACAAGGTGGGTGGAGTCCACCTGGAAACAAAGCCATATGTACCTGGTTACTGGATTTTTGTTCAAAATCAGTGGTATCAAATCTCTGAAAGAAGCTAAAGGCTTTGTTTGAGGCACTTATTTGCAAGTAAACTATAGGTAGAACTGAAAGTTCTGCTTTATTTACTTTCTCTGAAGTCATCTGCACTTTCAGAAATTTCTAATTACAGAGTCTTCGCACATTTGTTGCTAATTTATTTGTTGTTTTCTGTACAGTGTGTTCTGCTGTTCAGCTTTTTGAATGAGTTTCTAATTATTTGCAACATCAACAATTTCAGAAACAGACTCCCCAACGGCACAAAACAATGTGGTTGATTGCTCTAGCATCAAGCAGACGGTTTCTTGCTGTCCAAGTAGGTCTTTCTTTATCCAAATAAGATCCAAAGCGAATTAGACTTAGTCAATAAGTGTGGCAAAAATGTATGGCTGTGTGAGACTAAACTGTAAATAGCTTAATCCGTGGTTCTCATACACAGCGGTAACACCCCTGGTGACTAAACTGTTTATCATACAAGGCAAATAATAATATACTTAATAAAACACGGAATGCAATAAGGGGAAAGTTCACAAAAAAAGAAAAAACTAATAAAAATCTGCCTTCATTTACTCTTGACATCAAGTCATGGCTGGGCAATGCATCAAATATTCATATTTTATGTAATAGCTTTGCTGATGACATAAAATCAGGGAATATCATATCACGATAATGTTAATAAATTAACTCAACCACAGGAAGCCAATTTCATTCAGTTTCAGCACTGAATCAAAAAATGCAATGCCTGACAGTGAAAACCATAGCAACGGACAGAACAAAAAATCAGATGCTGTCTAAATAGATATATGTATTATGTCTTGGAGTGAAAGTACAAACAAACAGTCCTGTCATGTGCTCTATATAAAGTGTTTCGTTGTTTCTCAAAGATCTTGCTTTATTGTTGCAACTAAACTTTTCAACTTTTTGTACAAAGATGTATGTTTTAACTTCCATATTTTTTATATTTTTTTGTTTGGTACGTTTAAGTACATATGTTTTTAAATGATTTATTAATTTAGTACAAAGCTGCAATAGTCACTATGTCTTATAATGCTAATGCTGATTTTGCCATTCTTTTCAGGTAATGTCTTCATGGGGGCAAAAAAAAAAAAAAACACTGATATATATTACATTTCCTTAAGTATCAAGAAAAATAGACACAGAGAGACATTTTGCTATGACTTACTTTTTGCTGGAAACCAAGATAAGATTGAAAAAAGCAAAATTGGACTCCACTGACTTACATTGCATGGAGAAATAAGTTCTTTAAAATATCATATTTTGTGAGAAGAACGTGAGTCATGCAGCATCAACAGGATATAGAACAAAAGGGTATGGGACAATAAGTAAACTAATAAATAAATAACGAATAAGGAACATGTTAGCAGTCCTGACACATAGTCTATGCTTTTGAATGAATGAAATGTATTCTACTTGGGGTCAAACTTAAAGACCTGGACTACCATTCAATATGCATGTATTTCACAGTAGGATTTTACATTATGTTGTTAAAAAAACATGTTACAAAACCCTGACCCCTGGTCCGGGCTATAGAATGAATGAATGTTTGTATTTTGAGCCTCTTTAAGACTGACCCTGACTACCATTCATTATGCCATATGCATTCCATAGTACGCCTCTTCGTTGCTATGTATATACTGGCTTTGTAATGAGGTGTTGTTGTTGTTAAAAAGGTAGGAATTAGATTAGACTAATTAAAAAGCAGTGAAATTCACCGGAAGAACAGCTGCACTCCTAAACAGAAATGAGTTACGTTGTATTATGTGATTAAAAGGCAGAAACTATCCAAGCTGGACAACTTAATGACTGCCACATCAGCCTGCATACACATCAGACGCATAAGCAATACTTTAATCATTTAAAAGGAACTGAGATTAAATTACAGTAGCTCATGCAATCTTTGGTTTACCTTGAACTATTAAAACAAAACTTAAATGTCTTCTTTTTGTTTTAACAGACTGTCAGACTATTTAACAGATTGTTTTATAATGCCAAACATTGCATATAACCTTTCGAGCTGGAATCAACAGAAGGAGATCAAATTTGATAGTCAAAATCGATTAAAAAGGGGTCTCTTTGACATTATCTATGCCATATTCTACAGAAATTCCAATGTCGTCATGTTCTCTGAAATCTATCAAACCGCTGGCTGTAGAAGCACCCCTACAGGGAAAGAGCTGATAACTTGAGCCTCCTGAATAGCAGCAGGTCAATTCAGAAATGACTAGGCTATCAAAAAGCAGGTGCCTGTTTTAGTGTACAGCAAATGCAAAATGCACTTGCAATGTCAAAATGGAGTTATGACCAAAATCAGGCCTTTCAGGTAATGATCTGTCCTGTGACAGGCTTAGCTATGACCAGATTTTGACAAAAATTAAAGGAGAAAATTTGTCAAAATCAATCAGAAGTCAAATTTTCTCCAGTGCTGGCGTAGTTGCAGTGCAGTGTTGTCCTACTTGCCATGAAATAATTATACAACTGACAAAAAGTAGTACTGGGGGGGAATTCTATTTGGGTAGAAGGAGTAACAAAATGCTTTATGTATCTGACTTCCAGAAGGCTGAATGTTCTGCAGGCAAAGACAGTGAAAGTCATATTATAAAACCGAGCATCAAAGAAAACCTACGACTATATAAAAGTGTGAGTGCCTGTTTTATTTTTACATTTTAAAGGAAACATCACAAATTCTCAACTGTAAGGACTGCAATAACAAAAAGCAGGAGCTGTCAAAAAGCGTTTAGTGAGTTGCAACTTACTCCACTGCATTTCCCTGCAGTGTCACTGTTCTCAAGTCTCTATTGAATAAAGTCTACTCCCGGTTCGACCTCTACTCTGTCAACAACCATTTATTGTTCTTTGCCTCACACTTCACTACACTTACCACATGCTGATCTCCACAATGAGCAGAACGAGGTTCATCCACTTGAGTTATACTCTGTGCTTCTCATACATAAGGAACTTGAAGAAATTTCTTTTGACAATGGACATAAATTATGTGGTCCTTATCAGAAGTGGGCAATTGCGAATTAATACAGATTTTAGAGCCATGGAATGTAACTTACGTGTAAAAGGCAACGTCACATTTATATTTAATCTCTTTAGAACAGAAACCCAAGCAATAGTACAGCTATATGGCTGGAAAAATAAATGTGTGCTAATTAGAGAAGAGAAACCAAATTCTGATATATGGTGCTGAAGAAAAAGAGATGATGCAACAGATTTAAATATCAACTATAATATCAACAGTTGTTGTTTTTTTAAACTACAGACACTGTAAATTTTAGTAAAAACTGTCAAAACACACACGTTTTTGGATATACTAGTGCTGGGTATGAATGCACATTTACATTTATAACTATTCAAATGCTTTTCTAGCCTAGAAAATACTTCTTTCCAGACAAAATCAAGACTTACTGTCTTGTTTTCAGAATAATAAAGAACAACTTTTTTTTCTGTTTGAAAATACCCCTCTGGCAGATTATTTTGCCTGTTCTAAGCAAAAAGTCACTTAATTTTGACTTCTTTTTTAAAAACAAGACAATATGTTTTACTCATTGAAAAATAAAAATGCAAGATAAAAAAAGGCAATCTAAGTTGTAAACTATACAAAGAACCCTCTCTACTGACACAATATTGTAATATTAAAATGTAAAATACTAAAGTAATTAAAATAAGTCCAAACTAAGTCCAAACAATTAAATTCAGTTGCTATTTGTTTTAGATTTACTCTTCAATAAATACCATACAAACATACAAATTTAAATTGCATGTAAAGTTTTTATATAAACTTATTATATAATGTAAATTATATATATATGTATAAAAAAAGTAATGATGGTCATTAAAAATGTACACTAAACAACATATCACTAACAGGTCAAAATATACTTAATATATAATATAGCGCATGAATTTAGCAATGTGTTTTTATCTGTAATTACTTTGTTTAAAAAAAAAACAAAATGTAAAACTTGATCATTTGTTTTAGATCTGAACTTTTATGTTTTTGTTTCATATCTGAAGTTTCATGCATGCATCAACAGAGAAAAGCGTATACTAAAACATCAATCGTGGGATTTAAGAATCAATACTGTTTCACTAAAATGCAGATTTATTAAAAACATGAAATCAATATTTTTAACCTAGCCCTAGGATACAAAATTCATTTTAAACAAATAAATAAAAACATTTTCATGATGGATTTTCATAGTTTTAAAAACTTAGCAATTTTCACATCAAAATATTTGTAAAAAGTTGAAATCTGTTAAGTTTATTTTAAAAAATCATTAAATATCCATTTAAAAACAAAAACTGAAGTTGAAGAATGACCACCAAATAGTGATTTATTTTTAAATTGGAAATCGAAGTGCTAAATCAAAGAACGAAAACTCAGAACAGACTTGCAATCCGCCAGCTGAGCCAAATGATAGACTACAGGTGAGGATGCTCTGTGCCCTGATCCATTTACACTGGCACAAACATGCAGGAAAAAAAGCCTTGCAAACAACATTAGATGGATATACTTGCAAACCCATGAGCATAACCTCAGAGACAGAGTACACAGACCCAAAGGAGTATGAGAGAACACACCAGACCTATACGCAGTACACATCTCCTTTGTCTTCCTCTCTCCATCTCTTTTTCCGTCCCACTGACTGAGCATGCTGGCGTTATTAGATTAGAAAGTGATTCAAAGTGGCATTTCACACATGCACGTCCCTGCAGGCCCACAACACAGCCACAGGAGTGTGCATTCCTAGCATGTGTCACACCTCTACACACACATCAGCAGCTCCATTACACATAGAAACACACAAACATATGTCACAAATCTTAAATCCTTAATTTTAACAGGATAACCACTGTCCCTGTGCATCTGTGACCCATGCTGCTACAATCTCCACTAGATGAGAGAGAGAGTTTCACACAAGCATCACTGAAAAGGATTAGATTTTTTGGCATACTTTGTTTAGAGCTGTAGCTGATAAAGACTACAGAGGCATTTGCAAGAATGATACCAAACACTGCCTTGAGAGGCTGCCACTCTTGCAATTTGTATCACAGCTAGACAGATGTGTTAAATAATACACTATCCAGTGATGGAGAACTGTATAAATGAATAAAATGCAACGCTGAGTGCTCAGAGTGGTGTCTGCAAAATCTGTCACCTGTAATGAGGCACTGAAGTAGAGTGGTGCTAAACTGCGTCCAGCGGTTTAGCCAGCAGTTGCGTGAATTTACACCAATGTGCAAAAGGGCCTGACAAAAGGACAAATCTTGGGATGATTGATTAACCAACTAAAATCTAGTTTATTATTAATAGCTAAAAACATTTGGAACTCACAGTGTTGGGTTTTTTAATAATAATGATTTTTAATCATCATTATTTTTAATGCATTTTATTCATATTTTTCTTTTTTTCTAGATTTAATTGAAATGTCAAATGCAAAATTAATTTACTGAAAATACATACATGCTCTTCTAGAAATAAAGCCTCTGAATAGAATAGTTGTACCATTTATGGTCATTAATTGATCCAATCTGATCTAGATGATAGATTGGCTGGATTAATTCACCTGCTAAACTTTGATCAAGCTTGTTATGGTTGGTACAACAACCGGTAAAAGACGATAAAAGATGTAAAGCAAACATAAAGACCAAAGAGTTGGGATCCGACTGTTCTAGAACATACAGTACTTGCTTTACATTTTAAAGCCCTGGCCCAGTTTTGGCTGTGTTTGTCAAGTAAAGTTCAAGTAAAAACCAGAACCCACAAGTCATACATCAATCACAAAAACTCTGGGAGTAAAAAGCTTTGAACTGTGCTTAATGCATTATGAATTCACAAAAATCTGTCCCACTTTTACACATCTCATCCCTATTTTTACAGTATTTTCAACTAAATGAATGCTGGACTAAATTAAACTGAAAAATCACTAAAAACTCACTGCACCTCAGGTCCAAAAAGGCTAGGTCTGTAGACCACAGTAATCCAAAATGTCAAGAAGCGCACAATTTAACAGTTGAAAGAAGGTTAAAATAAAAACTGTCCAGAACTTGACCTTTATTACACAGAAGAAATTCATATTTTCACCGAAACGCTTGCCATTTTTATTAAAGCCGCATATAAACTGATTTTAAGAACTCTTATACATCTCTGCTCCAGTATATTTAGTGCATAATTCAGTGTTGTCATATGGTCAAAGCACTAAGCATTTAAAAGCAATTTATGTTGATTTATTTAAACTCTTTGCAGTCACTCTCAAGACTTCATCATCTTTAATGATGCTTGGCCTTCGTTTGTTTAGAATCTCAGATCAGATTCATTCTGGCAGCAGCATCTCATTTCAAGCTTGCTAGAAGAAGTTGGTTACTTGCATAATGCTGTAAATATATGTTTAAATGGGTACTTAGTGGTGAAATTGACAGTCATTATTGTCATGATGTAAACAATTTAATAGCTTATAGTATATGAAGTGGTTTAGGTTATGCACAATGATTTTTTAAATCATCAATCAATAAAATTCTTTCGGAAGTACATTAAAACCATGGCATTAGAACAACTCTGAAAAAACTGAATCTTTCACTGTAAATACTTGAGTTGTCCAAGTACAAATTTGTTGATCGTACATACAGTATTCAGTTGAAAAAGTTGAACAATTTAGGAGTGCAATAAAAAACTGAAATTGTTTCAAATGTGTTTTTTTCTGTACAAGGAGACATCTACAAGCAAAATAATAATTCACTTTTTTATTAGTATATAGAAAGCACATTAGGTTTTTTAAAAATTCTGTTTAAAACTGTATTGTGCTGATACTATTAAAATCTACAGAATATACTGAATGTGTGTGAAACAATGTTCTTAGTCCTTCCTTTTTGTGACGGGGCAGCCCAGAAGGAAGTTACAAGATAATTGAAATAAATGCTATAAATACCACAGTGCTTTATCATTTTTACTGTAATGCACCCAAAATTGAAGACATGATGAAAACGGCCCTAGTATGAGTTATTTTGTTATATTTATAATATATAATATTAAGCAGTGTTTCCAGAATATAAGCACAATTTCCCATTTTGAGATATTGAGTTCACACAACAGCCACAAAATTAATAAGAATTAAGTGAGCAACTAATCAACTATCTTGTTACGAATCTGGAAAGGAAAGGACGTGATTTTTCATCTAACCCATCCAAGGGCACAAACACAGCAGTGAGAAGTTAACAACCACACACACCGTGAACACAGGGAGCAGTTGGGGGAACAGTGCCTTGCTCAAGGGTCTATCCACTCACCCCACCCACAATCCCTGCCGGACCTGGGACTCGAACCCGCAACCTTTGGGTTACAAGTCCAACTCCCTATCCAGTAGTCCACAACTGCCCTGGGTTTTATATGAATTGTTTGAGTGATTCAGTAACCCATTCTTGCTTCGTTTTTAAATGAATCAGCTGTTTTGAAGAAATCATTTAACCAAAAGTTCATGCGACTCCCTCATTAAGACATGAATTGCCGCCACATTGTTGGCAGTTTTAACTTCATAATTAAAATTATTTCATATCTATATTCAAATTTGTATATTTAAAATTACATTTTAAATATGTAATTAAAAGTTAGGCTAATTTCTGAGGGGAAAATAAATATGTCTGCAGCAAAAAAAAAAAAAAAAACTTTGACCTGACTCAACTTGATCCTTAGCAGGACTCAACTTGCCCTGACTGGATTAAGACTTGCTTGAGACTTAACGGTAAAGACCTGAGACCCGAACATCATAATCAATCATTTGGCATCAATGTATAGTATTTATGAGCCTGTAAGAATACACAATAGCGCCATTGTTTAATTCAGTATTTGTAGGAATTAAACAGCCCGAATTTAATCAACGATATCTCCGTTTTCATTAATCTTTCAGCACTGCAACTTTGCAGATATTGTTTTTTGCTCAAACAGCAACATTACACACTAACTAATGGTAAAAAAGTGAAATTGCAAACAACCACCCCTTTAAAGGCACTTACAATATTGTTATCTTTATAGTTATCGTCCTTGGTGTGAACAAGGCTTAATAATCACATTAGATTATATGGCAATTCCCGCTTTTATTTTATTTTATTATTTATTATCATAAAGATGTTTTTTGTATATTTTATGTTATTTAAGGACCTGTTAGGACTTTTTCTATTGGCACACATACATCCTCCTAAATACACTTAAAGGGGTAAAGTTTAAACTAAAGTTTCCTTAATCTTTTGACATATAAGAGGCAATTGTACTATAAAAACATCCTGTTAGTTTAAGAACTCAAAACTTTGTGATTACTCTAAAAGCAGCTTGTATTGAAGGCAGTCTGCCAAAACAGCAGCTTTTGGAATGTTCCACTCTAAGATATAATAGTGTGGATAAGCACCACCTCGCAGAAGAAGATCGACATCACTTTCCATTTAGCCCCACCCACTGATTTGTGCATAGTGTTTACAAGAGAGTCGAACACGCAGGTCTACACAGAAATCAAACAATAAAGATGGCTCTGAAGACAACAAGATACTGTGCCAAGTTTGCATTGACTTCATTCTGATCCCAGTGTTAGTAAAGGGTCAATAAACTTTATTTTTAAGGAAGTGTCAAGGCACAATTCGATTTTCAAAAAGATTTAAACTAAAAGGCAATGCTGTGCTGACTTGGATCCGCATCCAATCACAGCAGCATTCCTCTATGAAGGACGTAGAATGTCAAATATACAAAAGCTAATCATAACAGTGGACAAATAACGTAACAACCTATTACTTTTAAATTATGAGGTAAATTTTGATGTAAAAATCGTAATAACATTGTAAGTGGACCTCAATTCTTTAACAGTTCACACACATCTTTTTTTAATCGCAATCAAAGCTTGTACTCTTTTAAAGAACAAATGCAACAAAACCCAAATCATATGCCATAAGAAAGATTGTGACCACAAAAATTAATCTTACAATTAATGGCAGAGTGCTGAATATAAAGTGAAGCATATAAAAGCATTAGTGAGCAATCCTGAAACCCTACTTTCTGCTGATTACATAGACCTTTCTAATAATAGGCTACAGAACAATCTAATCTTCTAAACCGAAAATCGGAAAATCAAGGAACTATACTTACAATATCAAATAATTTAGTGAGCTTCACTTTAGTATGGGGCAACGGACATGCTGATTTCCATCTTATTAACTAAGATTCTGGCAGTCTTAAATCTGCACTGTAAAGTCTGTCTGAAAGGTACAGTTAATTTCGGATGAGCAATTCCTTTAATTCCTTACATAAAATCTGCATTTTACTGAGGGAACAGGCTGAAACACTGCACTATTTGTCTCTTAAGCCTCATAAGACTTTGTTCTGTCCTCAGCCTCATACTGTCCAATGTCAGCCTTCCCAAAAACCATGCATGCCAGCCTCTCTGACTCAGCCATTGCTCAGCCACGTCCCAGAATTTCACCATCCTAACGCAGGAGCTTAGAAGCCAAACACTCACTGGGCATCAAATATGTGACACTGCAGAGCTCTGATTTAAAGTCACAGCTTACCTCTGTGATGGAGGCTTACAGTACAGAGCAAGAGATTTTGCAGAGAAATACTCAGGTCCCTGAGAAAGCAGCTGCAGCACTGAACAACTCTGCACGCCACATCCATGACCTGCCCAGCTTCCACAGAGATCCCTTAAGAGTCAACTCCCTGTGTATGTCCTTATCCTGTGTCCCAGATTCGGAGAAACTCTGACTACTAGACCACCATTACATCTGGATGCACATGGACACAGTTTCTGCTTCCTAGAAAAAGACTTTTAAAAGATTTTAAGTTTACATTAATATAATTGCTTTAAATTCCCTAACAATACCAAAATTTATTAGAACATAATGAAACAAATTAATTATTTAGAGCCAAATGGATCAATCATGTACTTGTCATGTAATTTTATTTTTATTAACTGTGAAGAAACTTTATGCTAATCATTTAGCAAAATAATTGTACTTCTTGTTAATATCTGTACTTGTATTTTAGTCATTTTAGTATTTCAACTTAAACTTATTTCAGTTAGCTGCCAAAGCAACATTTAAATTGAGTGTTTTCAAACCTACATCTGATACTTAATGAAAGCCACTTTCACATGGTTGTAGTTTTAGTTAAAAATAGCAACACTATACTGTACCAAAACATTATTAGAAAAAACACTCAAATTTGAATTTACTCATTAAACACAACATTTTATTTGCAGAATATATTTTACTATACAAATATCAAAGTTATCTAAATATTCAAAGTTATTCAAAGAAAGTCGTCTTTGAATAACTGCAAACAAACATCAGATATCTCATGGCCCGGGGGAAAGTGGCTCCCTGTGGCAATATAAATGTCAGAACACAGCAGAGAGTACATGCCTACTCAAAACAAAGTGTGTTTGAGCACAACCCTTTATACATCACACATATAGTTGAAGTGAAGTGAAATAATACTGAATTCATGAAGTTCTTCAGGTCTTGATCTGTGTGTCCCTAATGGGGGGATAAAAGGAATCCCTTCAAAAGATTCAGACGCAAGACTTTGCTCCCTTTGTCTAACCCAACTGATTATGACTGACAAGTATAGAAAGCTCGAAAGCGGAGAGTCCAAAATCATTTTAAACCAATGTCCTTTTGGGCTGCTGCTGAATTGAAAAAGAATTTCACTCAAAGCTAAGACAATATGGCAAAAACTACTGTATGAGTCTGAGAGCAAAATTAGTGTTGTTTAAACCAACATGTTGCTTGTTAATTCTGCAATCAAAGATGAAAGAAAAAAACACAAATTAGCAAATTAGAAATCATTTAAAATGAGTCAGAATCACCTGGCTTTTTGAGTTTTATTAATGGTGTCTCTCATTTAATTTATCTTTTCTCCCCTCGCTGAAAATCGGAACTATTACCATGAGTGCTGTGCTAATAGCAGAATGAGTCGTGCACAACTGCAGTCGCTACAGAGGTTGAATTTTTCTACAGCACATATTATGCTAATTGCACACTGTGATTGAGTGAGTGTTCCCAGCTGTGATAACACTGATGTTGATAAGTTTTGTACTCAATCACAAAGTAAAACAGTCCTTGATAAAATAATCTTTACTACAAACTATTTCTGTAATTTAGCAGTCACATGCACAAGTTAGAAACATAGATAAATCATTACATTTACACCTGCTTTCTAACCAAAATCCATAAAATGGTGTTTTGTTCTTTTTATCTTTCAAGTTTGGTCTTCGTGTTTGTACTGCGGTAGTCAATGCAGTAGTAGTCAATAAGAAAACTCAAAGCATGCTAACTGGGGAGCACAAGAAAGATTTTTCTCTAGCATCATAAAAGGCCGTCTGCACTCTATGAGAGCGGCCATACATGCAGAATTAATGTAGGACAGAAGCATGAAGGTTTCCCTTGAGGATTCATGTTTCATCCACTGAATGAAAATTGAGGATTCATCTTTCATCTGTGTTTTGGTGTTACAGAAAATTCTCGCGTTGAAAATGACTAAATTATGAGTCCCAAACACTGAATACACTTGATGAAACCCATCCAGCCATTGTGACTTCCAATTTAAAATCCACAAAAACTGAAAGCCTTATGAAAGAGTCTGAATACAAATGATCTCCATACAAAATTGTTCAGCGTATGAAACAATGCCCTGTGTGGTATACAAGGGTGTAGGTTTGGTTTTAACATTGCTAGGGATACATTAAAATCAATAAAACTATACAGATGCACCATGTTTTCACCTACGCAGTAAAGCCGTTGGTTGCAGTTGGTTCTTGTTTAGAAAACTGTATTTGACTACCTAAAAAATAAATTATATAATATCTGTTTTTTGTACAGCTAGCACACAGCTAGTTATTTTAGGTGTAAAAATAAAATTACTTGTTAAGAATTGTTTACATCGAATGTTAAACCCTGTTTTGATCTTTTTTGAAATACAGTCAAAACTGTAATACTGTAATAAATTATTTAGGGCTACAACAACTAATCGATAAAATGGATAATAATCGATAATGAAAATGATTTGCTTCTGCCCACAGTGCATAGAAAACTTCCACCAGTCGCGTCAAATTATACCACTGAATAAAGCATTTCTCTGGACGAAATAAATCTAATATTGGAGAGTGAGCTTCTTCCGGAAAAAAAAGTGCATGATCTAAGCTGCCCAAAAAATGTGAATGGTTCATTTTAAACTTCAAGCTAATGCATTAAAGTAATGTTTAACATGGCTTCAAACAGATTGAACACAGTAGAGAGTGAGAAAACTTATATGCTTCACAAAAATATTAATTTTAAAGTTTAAAAGAAAGTCAACATATAATTCAAGTAATTTAACGATAGTAGCTGTGAAGGGACAATATATACATTTAAATTTATAAATATATACATTTATAAATATATACATTTAAAAAGTTCCTTACATTTCCAGAACAAAAAAAATGACCGATACAGGTTAATGTATTCAGAGTGAATGTGTGCTCATGCAGAACATCTCTCATCTGTTAACACTGAGTTTGTGCAAGTGTTTGGAGGGGTGGGGTATTATCTTCATCATTCTCTCCATTTTTAGTGTAGAGATTTAAAATGTCCTTTGTCATGTTGGTAGAAACATTGAATCATTCAAACAACCAAAGACAACAAACAAACTGATGGAATGAGTATAACTGCATGACTATTCAGATTCTCTTGAATGAAATTGTCAAACACTATCAAAACAGCTTCATGGCCTTCACATAAGCTAAATCATTCATCAGCAAGACTGACGCATAGTCTCACACATATCCATGGACATACACCTTATCAGAGCTCCAGAACACACAAACATACACAACCCACAGTGTGTGGGAGGACATACAACGCCTTTTTTTTTCATGCACTGTAAGTGTGCATGCCTGCTGTGCCTTTGTTATTTTGTTTACTGTTCACAAATGTAGTGAGTCAGTATTAGCAAATAACTGTCTCTCTGTTTTCTAGACTCAGTTTATCAATGACATCTCCATTTTTATTAGAGGTGAAAGTCAAAGATATCCATCTCTCAGCGCAGTCCTTACATATGCCATCATTGATTTGAGTAGTTGAGGGGAAAAAAACACAGCAGGGTGGTGGTCAATGCGGCAGAACAAGTGACTAAATCAATTCCCGTTCCTTCTCCCAAATGTAAAAGCTAGCTTTCAAAGAATCCCTTAGGATGATGTTGTATCCTTCACTCACTTTAAAATATACCTAATACTCAGTCAATGTACGCTTCTACTCTTGTGGAGTTGATCGACCTTACTTTCTTCAAGGGTGAAGCACTCCTTTAGCTTAAAAAGCAAGCGTTTTATCAAATGCATTGCCATCTTCAGAGTACCACAAGCACTGCTTATTACTGGCTTATCTCATTTTTATCTCTTTATCTGAGGCTGCTGTGGGTAAAACATTTGAAATCAAGTTGTTTTCTAATTTCCTGTTTTTATTTATCATCACACCAATTGTGTTTATCCCGGAAGTAATAACCAGTAGTAATTATAAAAACGATCATTACCACATTAAAAACAATCATTAAGAAGAATGTGTGTGGGGGGCATCTTGTTATTGTCACGAGGAAGATATGAGGAGGCGTGTGGATCCATCTGCAGACTTATTTATTTAAACACAGAGTGACACAAGCGGAGTCAAGGCAACGGCAAACATAAACATAATAGGCAGAGGCTAAAGAATAATCCAATACGTTGCATGAGTCAGGCAAAACAGCGAACAGTGTCCAGGGGGCGAGGCTAGAGCAAATATCCAAAGGCAGACGAGGTCGATAAT
>JAUMHE010000061.1:11714585-11737504 GCA_032359235.1 Enteromius mattozi
AAACACACAAGGAGTACACATGGGGCTGGAGTGCCATCTAGCGGAATGTCGCTGGCACATCCAGCTGAGACGTTACAGGTATTACATACACTATGGGCATAAAAAGGATAGTATACCTTATGAGGACATTCTTGGCCCTCATGAGGAAACAAGCTTATAAATCATACAGAATTAAGTTTTTTTGTAAATCTAAAATTGCAGAAATGCAGATCAGAATATACATTTTGTAAGTATAAAAACCTTTACTGTATGTCTATGTGTCACAAACCGCACCTCTGTGGCTCTCTCCGATCGCCACCAGAGGGAACCCTCACCTGAGTACTAACATTCTCTCTTACTGCATATACCATAATTCCCTGTACCTAGGGTTAATCACCGGCCCAGGTGTTCCTCATTCACCACCCCCTTTATAAGCCATGCTCCTGGACTGGTTAGATGCGAAATCTTGTTTGCGAGATTTTTGAGTGTTCTCTATTGTAATTCCCCTTTTTGTGTATTACCCTGGACTGTTGATTCTTCTACAATTGTTTGCTGCCTGCCTTGACTATTCTGCCTGAACTCGTTTATGATTGTTTGCTGCCTGCCCCAATCTCTGCCTGGTATTTGGCTACGATTCTGTCTTGTCTACATTGCTCTGTTTCTGTGTAACTGACCCTGCCTGTCGACACTGATTAAAGATAACCGCAAATGGATCCGAACGCTTTTGACTCCTCATTACAGAAGACTTTGCCACAATAGGATCCGGCGGCTTTGTATCACCTGGCCAGCGAGGTATCGTCCCAAGTCTCAATCCTGGCAACTCACCTCCTTGACTAAGAAGGGATTGACCACTCTGAAATGGTCCTCTGAGAGCCTTCAAGCCTTCCAAAGTCTCAAAGAACAATTTACTTCAGCACCCATTCTTCATCATCCAGATCCAAACAAGGAATTCGTGGTCTAGGTCAATGCGTCTAACAGCGGGGTTGGGGCAGTACTCTTGCAATGTCATGGCAATCCAGCCAAATTGTTCCCCTGTGCCTTCTTCTCCCATAAACGAAACCCTGCTGAATGCAACTATGATGTTGGGGATCGTGAGCTACTAGCCATGAAGGCTGCCTTTGAGGAGTGGCGGCACTGGAGTCAGAGAGCCATTCACAGTACTAACTGACCACCGCAACCTTGAGTACATCCAGTCGGCCAAGCGGCTCAACTCCAGACAGGCAAGATGGTCTCTCTTTTTTGCACGCTTTAACTTTAAAATCACTTATCGTCCGGGCTTAAAGAATGGCAAGGCAGACGCTTTATCCTGCCAGTTTGACTCCCAGCTCCCAACCTGAGTCTATAATCCCTACCTCTATCATCGTTGCTCCTATACGTTGGGACATTATGACAGAAATAAGTGATGCTCTGACCACTGACCCAGCTCCTTCTACATGCCCACCTGATTGAACCTATGTATCCAAGTCTCTCCGTGAACACCTGCTCCACTGGATTCACGATACACCTAGGTATCACTGCCACAATGGAGCTCACCACTAATCGGTTTTGGTGGCCTTTACTGCAGAAAGATGTCATCCAGTTCGTTAGACAATGCCCCACTTGCAACATCTCTAAATCATCCCATCAATGACCCGCTTTTATGGACTACCAGACGACATAGTACCAGACCGGGGACTTCAATTTACATCCTGAGTCTGGCACGCCTTCTGCTCTCAATTGAACATCAATGTCAGCCTCCCGTCGGGATACCATCCCCAATCCAACGGTCAGGCAGAACATCTCAACCAGAAGCTAACGCGGTTTCTCAGATCCTATTGCCACCAAAACCAACAGGACTGGAGTCGTTTTCTGATCTGGGCTAAGTATGCACAGAACTCCCTACGGAAACCCTCTACTGGCATGACCCCGTTTCAGTGCATCCTCGGATACCAGGCACCCTTGTTTCCGTGGTCAGAGGAACCCTCTGACCTCCCGGCCATGAATGACTGGCTGCGTCGCAGTGAGGAGACTTGGAACACCACCCACATTCACCTCCAGAGGGCGGTACGCAGAGTGAGCGAACAGGCTGACCGTCTCCGTCGTCGAGGTCCCACTTATGAGCCTGGGCATGGGTCTGGTTGTCATCCCGAGACAAATAACACCAGTTTCCTATCACCTTGAATTGCCAACTAACTACCGTATTTCTCCCACTTTCCATGTGTCACTGCTCAAACCCGCTCATGGACCGAGAGGAGAGAGGGACCAGGACGAGGTCGCAGAGAGCAATACCCCTCCCTTGATCATCGATGGCGAGGAGGCCAACCAAGTCCGTGAAATCCTTGACTCCAGACGCCAAGGCCGAGTACTACAATACCTCATTGACTGGGAAGGCTACAGTCTGGAGAAACGGTCTTGGGTGAACTCCCAGGACATCCTGAATCCCACACTCACCTCTGATTTCCATCAAAATCATCCACCGAAACCAGCCCCCAGACCTCGTGGATGGCCTCGGCTTCACAACAGCCCTCGCTTCAGGAGCCGCTCGCAGGTAGGGGGCTCTGTCACAAACCGCACCTCTGTGGCTCTCTCCGATCGCCACCAGAGGGAACCCTCACCTAAGTACTAACATTCTCACGGACTGCATGTCCCATAATTCCCCGTACCTAGGGTTAATCACCGGCTCAGGTGTTCCTCATTCATCACCCCCTTTATAAGCCATGCTCCCGGACTGGTTAGAAGCGAAGTCTTGTTTGCCCCGGCAACATTTCTGAGCGTTTGCGATTTCCCCTTTCTGTGTATTACCCTGGACTGTTGATTCTTCTACGATTGTTTGCTGCATGCCTTGTCTATTCTGCCTGAACTTGTTTACGATTGTTTGCTGCCTGCCCAGATCTCTGCCTGGTATTTGACTATGATTCTGTCTTGTCTACATTGCTCTGTTTCTGTGTTACTGACCCTGCCTGTCGACCCTGATTAAAGATAACCACAAATGGATCCGAACGCTTCTAAATCCTCATTACACTATGGAATGTCCCCATAAAACACAGAAACCCAACAATGTGTATGTGTATGTATTTACCTAATCATATTTTGGGGACAAATATGTAAAGATGACATATACATTTTTCATAAACACAATAAGGTCCTATCAGTTAACATTAATTAATATATCAATTATCATTAACTAACATTGCACAATTGTTGTTAATGTTAGTTAATAAAAATACTGTCCATATCAGCTCAGTTCATTAAATAATATTAACAGATAGAACCTTTGGCTTTAATAATGTATTTATAAATGTTGCAATTTATTAATAACTGCCAGAAGAATTTTTGGAAAATTGTTTTATATATGCATTCTAAAAGGGTTTTAGTGCATGAACTATGCCTTGTAATTTACCCTTATAATATTATAAGTTATAATAACCTTGTAGCTGCAGTTATACTCAGTCAATACTCACTGTTGCACCTTAAAAAAAAAACATAATGCATTAAAACACATGAGTTAGGTTACAGTATTTATTACTAGGTGTATATGAAAACAAAACAAGTCCATGCAATGGGAATATCCAGGGACATCATCAGTTGTTATGTAAATACAAGTTTGGGCTTTGGTTTGTCTATAGGTTTGTCTAGCAAGACTGTGGACTTGTGTGTGCAAATCTAGCTAAATTTGGATCAAATTTCATCATATCTGTCTGGTGAAACTCAAAAAAATGACTTATCTGAAGTGGTACATCTGAAATGCTCATAAATCTGCCAAATCATGTTCTGCAAGCCTCATTCACACGCTGATTAAATTACTTAAAGACTGCTCTTCTTTTGGTTTTAAGGCATACTCTTCCAAAGAACCCAACTGTCATATTGCTGCTCATTTGCATCAGCAGTCTTTGTTCTTAGACACTGGGAAGCTCTTTTTGAAAAAGAATGATGTCCAGTTGCTTAGTTGCTGCAAATCAATGTGAACAGTGTGAATGTCAACAGGTTTATGTGAGGGGAGCACGCACATTAATTATAATTATAAAATTACATGAGATAGTTAGCATTATCTTAGTAAAAGATTTCTCAATCTGTTATAATGGAAACAATGGGAGTTTGTGAGTTGATGACAAATCATAGCATAAACATGTTAAACCAGAAAAATTAAAAATAAAAACACATAAAACACTTAAAAAATAAAAGATGCCTGCATATAACAAGAACAATAACCATCATCACAAAACCATGAACATGTATATGTTGTTAAATTACTGAATTATTAACTTAACCGGATAGCTCACCCAAAAATGAATGAGCGAAGACAGGAGCTTTGACGATTAAACTTCATTTTTTAATAATGAAACGGGCAAAATCTCCCAGACACCGGTCTCCCAGACACCGGTAAACCACCTCTCTCCAACTCAGTCCCGCGGTGTCTGTAAGATCTTCCGAGATGTACCGGTGGGACCCGAGCCGGAAGAACTGGATGGTGTCCTCATCAATGGGATCCATGACTTTGAGAGTAAAAAAACATGCACAGACAAAACCAAAATAAAAACCTGCAGATGATACATTGAGGTCTAAAGATATGAAATGATTAGTCTGTGCAAGAAACTGAACAATATCTATATATTTTTTTTGTTTTTTTTTTTAATTCTGATTGACCGCAATGTCCAACTGTCCTATGGTGGATCACAGACTCGTAAGTGCATTACTGCCACTTATCTCTCAAGTGGACCATCTATCTACAAGCTCAATTAGGAGTGTCAACGGTCCTTTTGAGAGATAGGTGATGGTAATGCACCTATAAGTAAAAAGTTGTGTCAAGCACAAGCTGTTTTGAATGGGCTCAGGACAATTGGACATTGTGGTGAATCAAAGGTAAAAAATAATAATAATAATAATAATAATAATACTGTTCAGTTTCTTGCACAGACTGATCGCTTTGGGTCTTTAGGCCTCGATGTATCATCACGAGCCGCAGGGTTTAATTTGGCTTTGTGTATGTTTTTTTGGCTCTCAAAGCCGTGACTACCATTATATGACTGACAGACTGCAACGCTTTGAGTTAAAAAAAAAATTGTGTTCTACTAAAGAAACAAAGTCATTTTTGGGTGAACTTTTCCTTTAAAATATCAGGGTGTATGTAAGAAATATTTTTTGGTCAAAGGAGTGTGGCAAAGTTTTAAAAATCTTAAAGTGATAATCATTGCGTCTATATGAGAAGTCTTCACTACAGCTTCAAAAATCTGTATGCATGAAAGGGAGGGTTAGATGTAGAGACTTGCTCTCCAGAGTGAACATCCTTTCAGTTGGAGGGTCATTTAAACCATATGGTACCCTAGATGGTACAGATGTCATCGTTTTGTAGTTGGGCACTGTGGGACAAAGCAACAAAGTAAACAGGGTTTGACTTTTTAGAAAAGCAGACCTCGAGTGTCACATTAACCAGCAACAGTGATCACATGATCAGCAGAAGCTTAAATGCACTTAGAGCTGTTGATAGATACAGTTTACGATATTAACAAGGAAAGAAAAAGGAAAGGACGTGATATGAGGCCAGGTATGGTTTCCCATACTAAGAATTTGTAACCCGCAACCTTTGGGTTATAGGTCTAACTCCCTATCCATTAGGCCACGACTGCCCCAAGAAACAAGAATCAGGATGCCCTTTTGCTCTCTGAGTCTGTATTTGTCAGCCACATGTCATTGAGGACGTAATTTAAGAAAAGTACCCATTACATTCCAAAGTACAAATGAGATGTCATGTGGCTGAAATGATACACTGTGAAATACTGTGAAATATCTGAAATATTGTGAGCTGTTTGGGACATGTTTGATCTTTAAAGGTGCAGACATTTTTATCTTGTCTTGGACACCAAGTGGCAGCAGTTCAGCTATTTTTGACTGCTTTTTTTCACAGTCAGCCTTTATTGATTTATTTCAGATGTAAAAGTATCCAATAACAAAGGGGTTACCAAGATCAATTGAGTATTATTCTCATAGCCATGTGATCTCTATATGAAGCAAACTAATCCATAGGAAATAAAAAAAATTCTTAGGCTACCGATATGACTTTAAACACATTTCACATTTCATTAGTGTAAAACTTTTTTTAATGAGGGGAATAAGTTTAGAGTGCAGCTTTAAGGTTTTTATGTCCAGATTCATTTCAATCAGAAGCTGCTGTTTTATTGTCTCACTTCACAATTTTACAGCTTTGTCCTGTCAGTGTCAAGACCAAAATACACATTTTCTACACGTTTGTGTGTACTTGATAACAAACAAATGCCACACACACACATGGACATGTCCTTGGATAACCATGAGAGTTCTGCACCGGTTCACCCTTCTTAAATTGATAACAAGTTTGGAAGGAGAATGAAAAAGTAATTGATTTTCACTCTTGTCTGATCAGACAAGTGCAATGCTCAGACCTCCATTAGATTCCTATAGACCTTACAAAACCATTACATTATACAAATTGGTTAAAACTTAAATAACCAGCCATGAAATAACCACAAGTTTTATTCCTTTAGCCAATGTGCAAATTACTTTCTCAACTCGTTACAAAAGAAACAACACTGTTTTGCATGAGGTATCCCTTTTGTCCTCCTAGCTGTTTCATCACATGCCGCGAGAAGTAATTTTCTCAATAAGACAGGAGAACAGGAGCAGAGTGCCACTGAGTAATGACTCACATTAGCGGCCATACCAGCAGACAGTCTTTATCTAGGCATCTTCATCAGAGCCCCCCCGCCACCACACAGAGCTGCCTGAACTGCATCCGTCCCCCCAGCCGAGCTGTTTTCACCTCAACCGAGTCAACCTTCACCTGGCAGTCCACTGTGTTCAACGCTCACACAAACTCCCTGGCTCACATTGAGCATTGCAGTCTGGCAATTATGAACAGAGGAAAAAAAAAACGGCTTTTTAATTTTTATGTCTTTATTTATTTATTTCCAGCTTAAGCTTTAAGTCATTTATTATGACAGATGATTCACTCCTCTTTTGTGCAAATTGCATGAGTTGGGTGAGGAATCTGAGTAAAGATACAACGCACTTCTGCCACCCCTGAACATAAAATCTTGCCTGTGGTCCGTGTTCATTCATTGAGTCTCTGAGGCAATGCTAGTGAACATATGGGCAACATTTCTACGTGATTTGAGAAGCTGTGTGTGTGTGTGTGTGGCATTGTGCATGTGCTGATCCTCCCACACTGTGACATTTTGCACAATGGAGGTTCTTCCTTGAACATGCTGATGGCTTCGCTGAGATATGATTCAGTCGCAGTCTGGATAAATATCAGCTCGTCTTGCAATATTGCAATATCACAGTGCAGACTGTGTGGCCTGGTACAGTAAGTAACACAGCTAAAAACTGGTTATGGCACCTGCTTGCATTAGCAATCACAAGCGTCTGAGGTGACAGACCATTACCCTGCTAGTTATTTAATGCAGAGAGGATATCAAGGTCATACATGCAAGCCACCTGTGCTTAGATGTGATGCATGGAGCTGCTCTGTTTTGTCAGTGGAATCAACATGAATTACAATTCAATACAACTGTACACACTGTAAACATAAATGTTCAATGGAAATATAAAGTTTGCAAAAACAAACTTTTAATGTGAGCATTACTGAAAAAGTTCAAAAAGCCTCTAACTTTGAAGGTTTAAGAGAACGATAGAAACAGATAGAAAGACAGACCAAAAGCTAAAAAGACAGAAAGAATGATAGATAAAGATAGAAAAACAGAACAATAGATAGAAAGATAAAAAAAGACTAGAATAGTAAAGACACAAAAGTCAGACTGACAGATAAAAGACAGAAGGAAAGAACGTCAAAACGATACAACCATAGAGCAACATAAACTGAATAATAGAATGACTGAGATAGATAGATAGATAGATAGATAGATAGATAGATGATAGATAGTTAGATCAGGTGAGGCATGGTGAGGCATTTACACTTTAAAGTCAGCTTCTGTGGCGTTGTTTGCACCAGTCTGTCTTTATTTTAGTTATTTAGAAGATCTCAGAGGGAGGCAAGGAGGCAAGTGCTGCTCAGGATAGCCCTGTTGAATTGTGTGTGTAAACACGAGAGCAGAAATGGAGAGTGAGACTAGAAGGACAAAATGCAAGCATTTGAAGAGTGGAAGATGAGATGCAGCTCTCCGTAGGAGATTAAGCAGGCCTCCCACAGTAACCTTGAAACACCGAGCACCACTGACTCAGTCTACACTCCACGATCTGCTGGAGCTACAAATCAAATTACTGTGCTGGGGGGCTGACAGCAAAATTGTCTGTCTTCTCTCTCTTTATTGCCAAGAGCAAACCCCCAATAGGTTATAATGACAGCAAATTAAGGCAGAGGAAGAGAGAGACTGGAGGGAAAAGGCATATTTATCTCTCCTGTCTCTTTTCTCCCCAGGCCTCTTCACACGGGTTTGATTCTCTCTTTTATAGTCTTCATCTTAGACATGTATGCAGGCTAATAAAGCTTATTGGCTTTTTATTGATCCGCACCTGGATAAGGTTTATGTGTGTATGTATCCTCCACACTGACGCCTGATGTGATCGAAGGGGAGTCGCAGACTGTCACATTTATCAGACAGACTATCTGCGCTTTCTTTTGCCTGTTATCACGTTTGCACGTCTGGAATCGCTGTTGTGTGAACTTGTGTGAAATCTAATTTTCTGCATTTTAGAGTTGTATGGGGAAAAACAGTTGATAAACAGCTTTCTGAAAGGCTGATAAAACACATTAAATTCATCCAAGCTGAAACACTGCTCTCAGTAGGGCTTATGATGTGATATCCCCAGTGTCATAAAAACTCCAGCTTTTGGCAGTTGCCTTATAGTTGACCCTTCCTGCAGTGCACACAGCCTATTATTACTAATACCACTGCGTTTAACTGGTCAGAAATACGTCCAGCTGTCCGAAGCACATGGACACCGGCTAATACAAATAAAGTGGCCCATGCGCAACCCCCGACCATTGCTTGAAAACCGCTTGTGAAATAACATGACTTAAATATAAGTGTAAATGACAGGTTTGGGCATGTCTGCACTGTTGATGTTTTCTTTGTGTCAATCTTTTCATAGGGCTGTTTTCATCATGTTAGCTGAACTCTCCATCCTCGGTCCAATTCTCCTGACCATAAGGCCATCTTGCAACTCACATTTCAAAATTACTTTTGCGCTAGTTAGATAGATAGGGTACAAAAGAGCTTTGGCACCTTTGATATTATTCTCATCTAAACCACTAGACGGCACAAAATTGAGGCGTAGAACTTTTCCAAACATTTGCTTTTCAAGATTCATGTGTGTATTTGTCTGATCTTTGACGCTGTCATGCACAGCAGTGCAAAGTTGATTCTGTGCTTACTTGATATAATATTTTGTTTTTTAAAATGTTGTTCACTGACAAGCTATGACAAAGCAGGTGATGGAGATTCACTACTAATCACAATTTAAGTGAAGTGAAGTGTGAAGTGAAGTGACTTGTGGCCAGGTATGGTGACCCATACTTGGAATTTGTGCTCTGCATTTAACCCTTCCAACGTGCCCACACACAGCAGTGAGAAGTGAACAACCACACACACTGTGAACACACACCCGGAGCACTGGGCAGCCATTGCTGCGGCGCCCGGGGGAGCAGTTGGGGGAAGCCTTGAACCTTGCTCAAGGGTCCCACCTCAGTCGTGGTATTGAAGGTGGAGAGAGTGCTGGGAATTCACTCCCACCACCCACAATCCCTGCCGGACCTGGGACTCAAACCCGCGACCTTTGGGTTACAAGTCCAACTGTAAATATATATTCAATTAATATTAAATCTACTTCAATAGCCTACTTTCATAAATCATTAAAATGGTTTAGTTTTGTATTTTAAAATATACAGTATGCTTTATATTAACATATTTTAATGACAGTATACTGTATTTAGTGAACAAATTCATTATTTTTTTTTTCAAAATAAGCAGAAAATAGTACAAACTCTGCTAAAGTCATTGTAATAAACAAGTATTAACTTAGACATTATGAAAAAAAGAAAAACATTATTCTTATATTATTTATACATTCTTTATATATTACATATTCTTATATTATTATACATTATTTCTTGCCACCTTTTAAAAATAAACAACTTGAATGAATTATTTTCACACAAAATCTGTTGCTCCATTAATGTTTGACACAATGTATATATTTTTCTGCAATTATACATTTCAGGGGTAGAGAATAGCACATTTTTTCTTGTACCTTATACAGATAGACAATAGGTAGGAGACAGATGCAACAATGCAATGTTGGTCTTGTGGATGTAAGGAAATAACAATAGAAAGATGACAGATGGAAAGAAAAGAAAAGAAAGACTGATGGATGGATGAAAAAAGTATAAAGAAATGGATGTATGGAACAGGAAGAATGAAAAAATGATAGATAGATAGACAGACAGACAGACAGACAGATAGATAGATTTTCATTATGTTAGCTGAAGTCTCCTCCCTCTGTCTGACTCTCCTGACCAACTCACATTCTGAAATGACTTTCACACTTGCAGGGAGAGGAAAGCTACATGCTGTCCCCTGACACTAAAGCAGGGTTCAAATTACACTATGTCCATCTCCCCAGGCAACCTGTGCTAAAGTTGAAGGAAAAAGGTGGTAAATCTGCACACCGTTTGAGATAAATTAGGCTCAAAAAGCACCTGACTACAGCTTGGGCGTCATTGCGTCAAAGGTTACCGATGCAGAGTTAACGGGGTGAAAATCAATTACATGCCTGGTTCACCTAATTGATATCTACCACAGCATGAAGATAACACCCAAAGCATTATATTTGTATTGAGCGTGAGTTAAAAAGCCTATTTATATTCAAGAGGGTGAGGAAATTTTGATGGGAAGCACAACCTGCAACTTCAAATGTAAGATTAAATTAAACTGTTTATTTAGAGTGAAATGCCGATGACTGGGGCTGTACGAATGAGCCCAGATGGACTTGTTACAATGCAGGTGCAGAGCCTCATTTATGAAAACCCAGCAGACCTACAACATCAGAGGGCTCTGATACAGATGGCTTTTTTTCAGATCTTCTGATCCGGTCTTCAATCAAGTAGCCAAGACGAAGGAGAAGCCTAACACCTCTTCACCTTTCAGGACATACAGCAGACTGTCAGTCCCTCCTCACTGCTGGCAGAGATGGTATTGACTCTTCAAGAGGGGCCCACAATAGGAGTGTATTACCGTGATCTTAATCAATACAGCTGCAGAAAGATATGACATTCTTGATTGGACACGCTATGAGCAACACAAGGCCATCTTATCACTATGTAGGTTATGTGATCTAGCTAAAGAAGGACATTGTGAAGCAATACCGTACATCTTGCTAAAAACAAAAATATCTTAACTATCTTTTATATCTCAAACAGTTCAACTAACTGAAAAATGCATTTAAAAAAGCTATTTATACATATTTATATATGTGCCATGTGCACTGTCCAGCAGTGTTCAGTGCACAGGTTTCACTCTCCCTCCAGCCTTCATTACTGCATGATGTGACGCTCCGCTCAATATTCCACTTTATAAATGTGCCTTCTGCTCATGTACCATTTATGCTCACCGGAAAAGCTCAAATAACGCACTGACAGGAAATTTCCATGTAGTACATTTGTCCCTGTTTGTGCTACTATGCTGTAGCATGGTGTAACACAGCTTTACTGGGCAATGCTCGTGAAACGACGCTACCCTCTCGTGACTCTATGCTCTGCTCACATGGACTAATGATTATTTGGATAATTAATCAAAAAATATTTATATAGCCCAGAATTTCTGTGCATCCCTAATATTTACAATACTCAGTATTCTATGATGAGGTTTTTCATTTTACAATTTTAAGAGTCAAAGTAAAGTCAAAGTCATTACAGTGAGACTCATCTTCATGGTAATAAAGAACGATTAAAAGCTAAAATTCATGAAAAGAAAACCTTCAGTAGTTTAAGAGTTTTTTTTTTTATTATTTCTAAAGGAAAATCATGCAGCGAAGTAGTTTACTTAAAGACTAAAAATAATATAGACTAAAGATTAAATATATAATAAATATTAGAAATAGTCTGACAAACCCAAGCTATGTAGTAATCATATGCATACATTTTAGAGCCATTAAATAAAACCTTTGTTAAATGGTATAAAACCTTTTAGAAACAAAAAAACAAAACAAGTGGTACATTTCTCTGACCTCCACATATTTTGCACCAGATTTTCCTTTTCTTGATCTTCACAATTTGTCATTGAACCAGGTATTCATAATGGCAACTACTGTTGCTAGCTAGTGGAAAAAGAAATATCATACATTAAAACATGAGTTTCTATTTAGCACTCTTTTCCAAGATCAGTAGTCTTTTTTTCTTTCTTTTATGATGACTTTTTTAAACGCAATGCACCCAGTGAGAAGCTGAATTACTTGCCTACATACCTCCTGTGAAGAGCTGTTGTTGAACTTGCCGCAATTTGCAGGCTTTGATTTGCCCACTCTTTGGCTACGTGCATGGGGAATTCAACTTTGAGAGCACCGTGATGAAGAGGAGATAGCGGAAGCACACGCACATGGAATTTCATTAAATCGACACTGTGTTTTCATTTGGCAGAAACGCAGCTCTTCCTTATCAGCGGATTACCTATGAATGAGCTCTATTCTGCGTCCATCAATCTGGGGAGCTTTCACCTCTGCTTGGAGATCGTGGGGCCGGAGATAAGAGAGTGGGCATGACTATGCAATTACACACTTTATTTTATTTTCCATCCAGGGTGGAGATGAAAAACCCCATCTCGGACTCTAAATCGCTTATCGCCGTCAGGGAATATATGACACGTGTTTAAGATGAAGTGAGGAGATAGGAGGTCGGCAAGAAAACGTTTCAGCACAGCTGAGATTCTGAAAAATTTCAGAGTGCTACCGTAGAGAGCTGATCGATGGCGGCTCAGATGGGGTCACAGTGAAGAGAGAAGTAATGCAGCCACTCTGAGACAGATAGGGGCGGCACTAGGATCACAAGGGTGGAGTGATAAGCCTTTGCTCTTTTCAGGTCAAGACCACACAGTTGCACAGCAACAGCAGGCCTCGTCAAAACACCACCCTGCTCCAATCCGCAGGCAGCTTGACTTCAGCCAGGGGCTTCCTGTGAGTCACTCAGACACATGGAGAGGGGAATGATTGGCATGATACGTTTAATGGGATTATAGATTACTATGTGACAAATGCATCTTCGGTCTCATAAATAGAGCAAACACCCAACCCCGGCGATGTCGTACGTTTCAGAAGGATCAAATAAGGTCAACGTTTGTTCTACGTCCACAAATCATTAAAATGGAAAAGCTATTGGGCTGTTGGCAAGGTGTCAGCAGGAGGGATGGAGAGAGAGAAGGCTGTGAGAAGAGAAAGAGAGGAAGATTTATGCATGACTAAATCAATTGTGAATGCAAATGTGCTGAGCAGCAGACTTATGCGACCTAGGGAGGAGTCCAACTCCCTCAATTATGCAATTATGATTCATCAAAAGAATTCTCGCTTAAAAACCTGAAAATCAATGATATGCACTGTGCATTGGGCTCCTATCAGCCCAGGGGCCAGGATCGAGCTTCCCTGTAGGGTCAAACAAGCATAAAGTGCAACTAAATCCCTCTCACACAATTCTATACAGTAGGCTTAAAAACCAGTAGTCTGGGGCTGTGCGAAAAACCCCTCTCTTCGATATATAAAAATATTGTAGCTCATTAAAAAGGTGTAGCGATTTCATATGACTGCACTCCGTGAACTTTAAAGAGATTAATCAAACATTGTTTTATTCCATGCACTGGGCTTTCACCTGAAATCAGCTTGAGAAACTGCTGAGACAGGAGCCCTAAAACTGCATTCTAAGCTAATGAAACATTTACTAACATTTTCATGGCTGAGGGGAGTGGAGGCAGCTCATCTATGCGAGACTTATCAGCTGAACAAATCTGTTTCCAATACGCTGCGTCCAGGCTATTTAGATCATGGGGGTGTTTGTATTTTGTTTAAAAATAACAAGCCAGATGCTGCGTGCAAAGAGTCTATGAGTACAACCATAAACTTTAAAAAAAAAACAAGGACATAGTGCCCATGACATCACTCATAGGTTTCTAAGGAGCATTTTAGAAGCCAAAGGTGGGCAGAGGCGACTGCCGTCATCCTTATTTTTATGGACAAATACAAATTTTTAAACCCATTTTTCTCAGTTTTACACTCATGGTCTTTTTCATTTAGTAGGGCACAGCGGCAATCCAAATGTCACTCAAGTGGCCACGCTTTTAATTATGCAGAACTGTTAGGCTTAATATAAATTAAACTGCTGCTATACTAATACCACCATCTGTAACACTTTATTTTTTATGGTTACACCTATTAACTGCTTATTAGCCTGCATATTACTAGAACATTAGACATCTATTAGTGTTAATTAAGCACATATTAATGCCTTACACTACATGACCTTATTCTACCCAATACCTAAACTTTACAACCACCTTACTAACTATTAATAAGTAGCAAATTAAGAATTTATTGAGGGAAAAGTCATAATTAAGAGTTAACAAGTGTTACCTATTCTAAAGTGTTACCATACCATTACTTATTTTTATTACATTAAATGAAATAAAAGAATGTAAAAAAAACTATCATTAAATTTAATTTAAATTTAAAGAGTACAAAAACAGAAATAATTTTTTTTTTTAATTAAATTGTTGTTGTTATTATTATGCTGTGTCAGTCAAGATTCAAATGCAATATTACAAATATATATATTGTGATGAAGGGGACATGGGCATTCGGATCCATATGCAAAATCTCTTTATTCCAGGCAACAGGCAAGGTCGAAAACAGTGGGCAAACAGGTACAGTGGAGGCAATGCAAGATCGTGGTCAATAGACAGGCAGGAGGGTCGAGGCAGGCAGAAAACAATCAACAATGGCAGAAATGGGCAGAGGTCAGAAACACCGAACAATTAGACAACAAACGCAGCGAAGAATGCTAGGCGAGACAATGCTACACGTTTGTCTATGGGTGAATGAAGCAGTTAAATACTGAGTGAGAGTGGGTGTGGTGATGAGTAAAAGGTGTTTGATTAGTCCAGGTGTGAGTGATTAGATGGTGGTGTGACTGTGCAATGCATAATGGGAAATTGAGTCCATGATAGAATATGAGTTCAAGGAATATATATATATTCATTTTTATTTCTTCACTAGTGTCACAATTGCTCCAAATTCACAGCTATGATAAAATATTTATCTACCAGTAGAAACATCTGTCATTCACATTACTTTTAAAATCATCAAACTTGAGATAAAATAAATAGTGTGATTTCAAAGACATCACAATTTTACATACATATAAAAGATTAAAAAAAATCAACCACAAACCACAAGTGATTTTCCTGTTGACAATTTCAAGCAAAATGACAAGATCGCTCTACTTTTCCTCAGGCAGAAAGAAAATTCTATTGAGCATATGCTAAATAAGTGTCATCACTCTAGCTTGTTTGTGATTGAAGAAATTTAGTGTTAAAATTACCTGCTAAGACACAATCACTAAAACAGCTCAACAGAGAAGAGAATTTCTTGACTGTGAGACATTTCACACTACTGCAAAGAAGAGCGTGCAGAATCTGATGAGCATCGCGTTGGACTGAATTTTAAACATTTTAAAAAATAAAATGCCTGTGAGATAAGATATCAGTTATAAGTATTTCACAATTGAAAATAAAAACTGAAATAGCAATAATAGCGTTAAATACAGATAATATACAGATATATAAAGATATATAGAGTATAATATACTGATATATCCACATTAGACAGTGAGTTGAGTTGGCAATCACTCTTCCTGACCTTGTGTGTTCAACTGAACTTTGTTCTGAATTTTGTTCCTATATCTTTCACTCTCAGTCCTGACATTTTGAAGGTCAGTGGATAAATGTATGCAGCAGATGATTGATAAAGTATGATGCATTTGTCTAATGTTAATGTTTGCACTATAAATAGGGGTTTGAGGCTTAATACCATAATAAAACTTTGTGCAACACTGTTTTTACGCACCTTACTGCACGTTTCGCAGCAGTCTTAAAGAGAAATGTCCATTCGTTGATGCAACCATGCCATTTTAACTACTTTTTACACAGATTTGAACTGTTTTGTCAAACGCAGTTACAGTACACAGAATTTGAAACGGAGCTCTTCGCCCCTTAAGTACATCTCTGTACTCTGTGAATCACACAAACCTACCACCTATGAAAACCCATAGATATGAAGCTAGATATGTGCGATACTAACATACAAAAGCATAATTTTTTAAAAATCTCCCAGCAGATTAGTATTGTTTTGAAGTACTTGTGCAAAAATTATGTTTTCTTCATTGAAACACTGTTAATTTGTGTAAAAAGAAATAAAAGTTGTCTGAGTTTTACTGCCTCTAGTGTTCATTTCCTTTGGAAACTACAGTGATATGTACTTATTGGTACGTATTTCGTGTCTCACCTAAAAGTTCACCCAGGTATGTTTATGCCATGAGACCAGGTAGGTATTTGCAGACTATCAGGGCAATGTTGCTAATAAGCATCACAACTTATTATAACTGTCATTACTGAAAACAGACATGACGAAACCACAGGAGAAGACAATTCTCCAAAACTCATACTTTAATGAGGATGATGGACCACTACTAAAAGGTGTCACTGTGGGGAAGATGGGGAGTCTGAAAAATACTATGCCTGTGCTCACGATTCTGGCCTTTAAACAGAGGCCTCCTGCAGGCTTCACCTCTGATGGCCTCATCGATTTGATGCAGGCGCCCAACAACCGGCTGATATGAAAGACATTGGTGTTATGAGGGCTTTCTAGTTGAAGGGCAGTGTTTATGTGGAATAAGAGCCTTGAGGACAATATTTGCTTGGCCTTACTCTGAAAAAAAATGAATAAAACAGAACAACAAAAAAAAAAAAAACAAAGCACCGGCCCTGTGCTCTTTGTACAGGATTGAATAATGTAATCACACACATTTGTGTCAACAATTCCTGTCTTATTCCCAAGGACTCAAATTATGATTCATCTGGTTTCACATCATGCAGTGGAGAATATTCATAACTGTCTCATTATTCTTTTAGACGCTAACATAAATGTGTATGGATTTATCAGGTTTTTGACTGCTTCGATCTTCCAAGGAGAATGGATTGATTTATTAGTGGATGTTAAAAATTTCAACTTAAAAGAAATCTATAGGCCATCTTTTACAGGAAGGAGGTATCAAGGACATTCAGATGTTAGAATCATTCACCAAAAAGCACTTAGGTTTGGCCATTACAAAAGAGATTTATAATGGTTGGCGGATGCATTATTGCATTGCAGAATCGATACAATGCATTGTTTGTACACGCTAACTGAATTGTGCTGTATTGTGAAGAGTGAGTAGAGCACACTGCAGGCAACAGAGCACTGCACCAAATCATTAAATTTTTTATCCTATCAACGGCATCAACTGTTCATGTTTCATATCTAGTTAGCATTAGAAAGAATAATGACTCAATAATGAACAGCTAAACATCCAGTCATGTCAGGGCTGTTGCCTAAGCATGAGCACATATTCCAGTTAATCTCAATAAACTTCCAAAAAGCAACAACAAAAAAGTTGCATTATGTCTAATGAGATCAGCTTAAAGACTTCTATTGGCATTGCTGAACTTTTCCTTCCTCCAATTTTCTGAATGAAACAACATCAGTCCCTAAAACATTTTTCATGAGCACAAAATGCAATGTGCCTGATGAAAGCAACATTTTAAAGTAATATAACAAAGAAAACATTGTGAGCATTTTCTTATTCTTGTGCTTCTAAAAAGAATGAAGGGAAATGTAGTTTTGCATCACAAGCACATCTTCTCTTAATTCAGCTAAATGAGCAATGTTTACTAGCAAGCTTCAATACTATTTGTCATCAACACAAACAAACTTAATAGTATGATTTACTTTTTAAAATGACAAGGAAATTTCAGAATTAGCCTACACATTCTACATAATACTAACCTAACTAATAAAAGTACAACTTAACAAACTAAGTAAAGGGGCAATTATAAAATATGAACAAAACATTTTATTATAATGAATGAGAAAACTATGACATTTAACAAAGATAGAAATAAAAATAAACAATGTTGTGTTTTATCTAACAGAAGTAAGAAAACAACAGAAAACAGAATAATTGAGTAATCAAATGTAGAATTAAACACAAACTAAAATTAAACAAAGTAATTCTTAAAGATTATTCAGTTGAGAGTGATTTTATCTGCAAGAACCAAACAGAATTTTCTTTTTTTGCACCATATTTATCTTACTGCATTTAAACTTTTTAAAATCACTGGAAGGTTCAAACTGGCAAGGCTTAAAAATGCATGAAAAGGATCATGATGACATAACACTGCAACATCACTGAAATAGAGATGATCATCCAAAATTTACACTGGTTGTAAAATTTCTGCAATAGGTTATGGTATATACTGGTATATCACCAACCCCTACCTCCAACTCAGAAACTCTGAAATTGTGAATTTATGGGCCCTTTCATGTGCAATCGTCTTGTAAATATGTTCATTCCAACGTGATTTGATTGCACCAAAACTCCTTGCAGCAGTTTGGCTAATACTTTCAGGGGAGTCCTACAGCAGCCAAGCAACTGCTTTTGAGATGAATGAGAATGCTAACGGATAGCTTTCCCTAGGTATTATAAATGTGCTTACATAAATCCATTTGATGCTTTTAAGAACCATCCAAAAACTGGGCACTGGTGCAAAATTTATTACTGTAACATAATAAAATATGTGAAAAAAAAAATAATAATTTGATTGTCAGGATACACTACTTTTGAATGAACATCAATGGAAAAATTGCAATGTTATAATAATGGTAAATGTGCTCTAAGTGCTGCCAAAGCCAAGCAGCCAAACTCTGACCCCCTGAGTAGTGCTGCTTATTCGATGCAAGTTTGAATCCAGCTTGTGCTGTTTCCTGATCCCGCTCCCTCTTGTTCTCTTGTATCAATAAAAAGGGCCAAAAAGGCTAAAAAGCTTTTTTCCAGTAGCACTTTTGAATAATTTGCATTCACAATTGGGTTAATACTCCACACTGGCCCGGTATCCTTTAGGTGAGGACACAAGAGAGGAAGTCATTTGATGTGTTTGTGCTTTATTTCTCTCTTAGAAATACAGTACAGTACACAGCAGCTCAGAGGCAGGCCTGCATGAGATAAGCTAAGCCATATGAACAGTGCTGAATGAAAAGCCTCTGTAATGACCTCTCTCTCTCTCTCTCTCTCTCTTCTCTCTGTCGGGATTAAATTCAGGTCAGGGGAGCAAGGATACAAATGACCAGCCAGACAGCATTCTGATTCACAGTCTTCATTTATCTTTATCACTGAAGCACATTGCAATATTTGCTTAGTCAAATAAGGACAGATTGGTCACACTGTTGCGCGCAAATACATACACACACCTGCAGACACTCAGGAGATGTGTTTCCAGGTATTTACTGATCTTCAAGCCATCAATTGATTATAAAACCTTTAAAAGAGGTGGCAAAAATCCATCCCCCAAGTTGCAAAGTGCTTTGTAAACATAATAAAAACCCAGTAATACTTTTCATTTATCGCCTGACAACAGAAAAGGTTTCTGTGTGAAAAAGCGAAGCCTTTGGGATGACGCCATGTTTCTTGCTCTCCTCCTCCAGCGATGAAATGAAATGATCCCTCATGGTGATAAATGACTAGATCGGTGGACACTGCCTCATGTTTGTTTTTAGCTTTATCTCCCACGTGCCTGTTTTGACACTAAGCAAGAAAAGCAGCTGTAGAATAAATTTAAACAGCCCGATATTCACGTCACACCATTAAAGTGAGAACTTTATTAGAAATTCACAGTCCAATGCCCACTGGGATTACACAGAAGGACAAAAAAAAACTAGAATTAAATGACACCAAGATAATATGAATCTTGAACTACTTGAGCTTAAAAACTTCTTCAACTCACTCTTTAGAACTACATTCATTTCTAGCTATTTAAATGCCGCTTGACATGCAAGTGGCCTAGTGATTGCTGAGCTTCGGCCCCGTGGTGATAACACATGTGACATGCTAGCTAAATCAGTGTGAAAGCACAGTGCCTCAGAGATGAGTGGGAGAGATCCCATCTTTAATGAGGGACCATGATGTCCATCTCACTGACTGACAGAGTCTGCAATGATGTGGGGCTGTTAAATGAGAGAACGCTTGGTGTGACAGTGTTCGTCTGCCTTCTCTACACAGAGGGAGATGAATATGCACGGGAGAGGACTTCTATAAATAGTACAGTTTGATTCAGTATACCATTTTATTGATGGCAATGCACTGGTTTTGAGTTATTTATACTTAAGGACTGCACCAATAGTAGTTAAGCCAATATCCAAAAGTCTGTAATTATTTTCACAATATGGTCAAAAACTGATAAATGACTAATATTAAAATTTCATACTATTTTGTCTAAGTCAATTAAAAATAAAAATAAAATCGGCTGATTGATTCTTCTAATGAATGTAGGCATCAAATCATTATAATGTCCATTTAAAAAGTCTTATTTAACAAGATTGTTATAGTTAACATAAACTAAAGCCATAAATACATTTCTGCTACTTGAAAAGAAACAAAAAACTAAATAAAATATTGAAAAAACAAAAAAAAGACTAAGACATAACTAAAATTTAAATGGAATTAAAAAAACTCAAAATATCGATAAACACTATATCTATCATTCATCTCAATGAAATAACACTTATTAAATTAAATCAACCACATCCACATCTACTGCTAAAACTCCCCTCTTCTCCTTCACTCACACGCATCATCAACACATCTCTTCTCACAGCCATTTTCTTTAACACATGTAAGCAGGCTCGGGTAACCCCACTGCTCAAAAAACATTAAACACTTCAAATACAGATAGCTTCAAACTTGTCTTTCTCTTTCCATTTATAGTGAAAAACCTTGAACTTCATTTCTTGAATAACAGAATAACACTGGACACTAACCAATCAGGTTTCAGAAGTGGATGTTCAACTGAGACTGCTCTACTGTCAGTCACTGAAGCCTTGCAAACTGCAAAAGCTGATTCCAAATCATCAGTTCTCATTCTTCTGACCTACTATCAGCCACTTTTGACAGTGTGACTCATCAGATTTTCCTGTCCACCCATCTCTTTACTGGGCATCACAAGGATTCCCCTTTGCTGGTTTGAATCTCACAGGCAGGCCTTTCAATGTGAGTTCCTCAGGGATCAGTTCTTGGACCCCTCATCTTCTCCATATACACTACATCACTGGGTCCCATCATACAGGCACATGGTTTCTCCTACCATTACTATGCTGATGACAGATAGCTCCATCTCTCATTTAGCAGCCATTTTAGACTGCATGGTGGACTATGGATGAAAGAATATCATCTAAAGCTCAACAAAGACTGGTCTTCAGTGAAGTCAAAAGCGCCCATATTACACCTCTCTTCTAACCTACATCCCCTCCTGAAGTCTGAGATCTACAAGTGAGTGATGCCTTGTTGTACCATTACAGAGAGGCACAAAATCACTTACCAGAACTTTTTTGTTTACTATTCCTGGCTGAATCCCTGACAATTTTCAAGTGACAACTGAAAACTTGTCTCTTTTGTCACCATTTAACTTTTTCTTTTTCCATAATCTCTCTCTGTCTAGTTTTTACTAATCTGAATAATGGCTGAAACTTTGTATTGCAAGCACTTCCTGTGTTTATTTGGCTCTTTATGATGAATCACTTACCGTATTCCTCAAATGTCCCTTTGGATAAAAGCATCTGCTAAATGAATAAATGTGAATGTGCATTAAATGGGGGCAATGGAAATCTAAATATTAAAAAAATGGTAAAATTAGCATGCACAATTAAATATCCAACTGACCCTTCACAAAGACCTGCCTCCCTTAGAATTGCTACGTCTGACAAGCCATGTGTCAGACTCTATGTTTTGTGTTCCATGTGCTATGTTCTGTGTTTCTCCTGTTTTGATCCCCATGTGTCTGCCATGCCCTTATTTGGTCCTAAGTTCCTGTCCTAGTTTAGTTAATTATGTTGATTAGTGTCCAGCTGTGTTCCCCATGTGCCTTTAGTTCTGTCCTCGTTAGTCTGTGTATTTAAGAGTCTGTATTTCTACCCTCTGTGTGAGTCTTTAAGTGTCACCCGTATGTGTACGTGGTTCCTGTTTGCTTCTATGATTAAAATCACTGTTGTTTGAAAGATTTGTGCGTCATGTACAATCCTTGGGAGTGCAGACCTGACAGAAAGACTCACCATAACCGACTGAGGAGAATGATCACCCCGGGGGGAAATCCTCCACCGCCTCCTCAACGGGCTCACTCCTCTTCCCGGGCCGCATGAGCAACGGTCAGGAGGCCGCCCTTCACTGCCCGGCTCACGCCTCGCCGTTCGGCGGAATCCGCTCCAGAGAGCACCACTGTATGGAGGTAAATTAGTGCCAGCATCCCAAAGCACTTCTCTATATGGAGGTAAATCGGTGCCAAAATTCCGAAAGCCAATTCAGATCCCCGCGGATCCCAGTCCGCATGGTCCAGATCCGGAACCGGATTTGTGGACTGACATGCCAGCTCTGATCCCAGCGGATCCCGTTCCGCCAATCCCGATTCCAGTTCCTGTTCTTCGGCCGAGAGAGCCGATCCCAAATCCAGTCCCTAGTTTACGGCCAGAGGAGCCGATCCCGATTCCAGTTCCTGATTTTCGGCCCGGAGAGCTGATCCCGATCCCAATTCCAGCCCTAGATTACGGCTAGGAAAGCCGATCCCGATTCCAGTTCCTGATCTTCGGCCAGGAGAGCCGATCCAGATCCCGATTCCAGTTCCTGATTTTCGGCC
>JAUMHE010000061.1:11737604-11749210 GCA_032359235.1 Enteromius mattozi
TATTTCTACCCTCTGTGTGAGTCTTTAAGTGTCACCCGTATGTGTACGTGGTTCCTGTTTGCTTCTATGATTAAAATTTGCGTCATCTACAATCCTTGGGAGTGCAGACCTGACACCATGGCACTTTCATGCCACACATCATGTTCTCACAGAGTGGAAAACACACTGACATGACAGAGCAGGTTACTCTTGGTATGAAACAAAGTCTCAACTTTCAAATATTGCAATTTAAGATATTTAAATAATAAATGCCGTTTGTATGCCAAAACTTCTCATTTCATTTTAAAAGTATTAAACATGTCAGCTGAATAGTTTGTATTAATTGAAAGCAATTTTAGGAGAACCATCTCAGATGATATTCAACAAACATACCAGAGATGTCTCTTGAGCTATAAAAGCACAACCTCTGAGCTATATTATTTTCCTCTGGGCACTGTGTCTATTCTCTCTCTTCTCCATCTCTCTTTCGGCTGGGGCTTGAGGCACTCCTCAGGGCAGTATCGCTCATTGTTTTCCTCCAGGGAGCGAGCTCAGGATCTGTAACGACTGGCCTCCTCTGAACCCTGAGCTCCTAATGTGAGTTGGGACAGCACACAGTGGCTGCGTTACTTGAGCGGAGTGCTATCAGACCGTGTTTGGCTCCATTGCCTCCCAGCTTGTGACCCACAACCTAAGCCTGGCAAAACTCTGCATAAATGCAGCACAGTTTGACATGTCCATAAACCAGCAACTTAGCATCTAGGTCTCTTCAATATAAACAGTATAACTGCAGTCTTTCAGCATTACTGTGTGATAAATGAATTGTGGCACTGACTATGCATGTACTTTGCATATATTTCAGTTCAGAATTAATTCTACCCTTCCATTATCAAATGATTTTCGGCAAACGGTTCTACCGTGCAAGTGTAACATAAGACTTTTGGCAGCAGAAATATTTTATGTTAAAATCGGCTCCATCTGACATTTGGCACAAGCAAGTTCCTGAAGTTGACAGTGATTAATAACCGCACAGTGAACCGTGACACCTCCGAACCGCCTCTGAACATGTTTTTAGACGAAAAATGCATTTTCGACTTTCGCTAAATCAATTTGCTTACCTTACCACAAAAATCATGCACTAAAAGACACAGTAATGTCGCCACTCTATAATTCTTTGTTAGATCTCCATATTTTATAAACAAGCAAACAGCTTATCCCTAAAGCTGCAGCGATAGCCTGAGCAAATCCGACCTAATAATTGTAACAGCTCAAAAAGCTTTTGGTGATGGAGGGTGAAGCCTTTATGTCTCGATCAGAAAATTTTTCAGATAGAAAGGGTTTTAAGAATATGCTGTCTTCAGGCATAAATTAAGTCTGAGGATGCTTACTCTGGGATAAAGCCTAGAGAGAGAAGTAGTCTAGCACTAAGTGAGTGCATGAGGAGCATGAAAGGATAGAAAGATTTTCCATTTCATCTCTCCTCCGGGCATGATTTTCCTAGTCTGATTTCTGACCCATTGCTCCTCCCTGTGCCAAGAGTGAGATTTATGGTGATATACGAGCAGGAAAAAGACTAGCGAGGGTGCTAAGACGAGGCACACTGGGTGCTGAGGAGGTGACGTGGCATCATGTGGCGGTCGGGAAGAGAGATGTACTTGGGCACTAATGGAAAGACAGCGGGGAAAAATGAAGTCCACTTTAGCTGGGAGAGTGACTGATTTAGAGTTGGAAGATAGGTGCGGTTATGTTATATTTGCCATTTAACCCCAAATATGTTGTTGCTAGGTTACAACCAAAACATAGCAGTGTCGATTGTGAGTGTCTGGAGCTCATTTGTACAGATCCCACTGCCAGACCCCATATCTCACTCACAGCCACCCACCCACACATATGCGTTTTCACACAACGCAAAGCATTGCTTTGCACAAAGCCACACAAAAGCACAAAAAAACGGTGCTGTTGCTAAGGCATTCGTTTAGAAATTCCAGCACTCACATTTCCCATCACTCATTACATTTCTATGCCATCTGTTATGGCACCTTAGATCTCTTCCCCTCCCCCCCAAAGCAACCATTCTCATCACAAACATGCTAATGAATCTGTATCCTCGCTCCCACCGGTACAGCAAACAGTCAAACGGATCCTCACTCAAAACAAGCATCATCAGCAAAGGGATGAGACATTCTAAGATGAGACCCGTGTTCGTTAGCCGCATGGTGATTGACATAATTACACCCTAGAGTCAAAAAGATAGAGCGGGGTAATGCTATAATGCGCACCTGCCGCTGGTGATTCATGCGCACATTTAGCCTTTCATCATTAGCTGCCTCATCAGCAGAAGGTGGATGCAAAGGTTGTGTTTTTTTTTTCTTAATTGTTAGTAGCTCTACAGTACAGGGGCTAGAGCCTTTGTGTTCTAATTGTAAGCTCTAATTACAGTAAATGCTGTTTACAATAGCGACAAAGACACTCGGCGACTGTTTACATTTAACATTTATGCTCCCACGCTGGCTTCACACTGACATGGACTACAGCAGTGATTCCAAAAACTTACTTGTCAGCCGAACCCCTCTGAAATAAAATATGCTTTTAAAGTACCCCTGAGATTTTAATATTAATATTTAACATTAAATTTTTAAAAACTGGCACAGTTCTCTGGTGTTCGTTAATGCAGGTAAAATATTTAATTTGTTTTAGTGTTCTATTTTGCAAAATTTTATTTTCAAATAATTTTTTTTATGTAAGATTTGTTAAAAATTATATTGCAAATATTTTATCATTTATTGCATTTGCAATACTGAACTGAATGAAAATTGTTTTTAGATTTTAAAAACTAAAGAAAGAAATCCATTAGTATTGTGATAGCACTTTAGTTTACAGTCCTGTTACTGATGTACATACTATACCCTTATTATAGTAATTAAAATTACTAGGTAGTAACTACGTACTAACCCTGACCCTACCCCTAGACCTAACCATACCCCATGTAGTAACCTTATATTATGAATACTTTCTTAGGTAGGCACACTATAAGTACACTGTAAGTACATGTTCACATACTGTAAAATAAAGTCCAATCAATATTGTAATAACTGTATTAAAATACGTATTTCCTAATTATAATAATATTTATAATAATCATTTCATTTTACACTACAAGTTAGAATAATATGTTTAAAATTCTTTACTTTCAAAGATTCCAAGCTTTTATTTTTGTGGAAAACTACAGAGACATTTAGAGACCTTTAAGTGTTTAGTTAAACAGATTTATAAATAATGTCAAATCTAATACAACGCTGAAAATGTGTGTACAAAAAAAAGGTTGTTAATTATTTTGACAAATTAAGTGAACCAAGCTGCTCAGAGAAACTGAAAACACCAGATCACGTGTTAAGCATGAGTAAATGAACATGGTGCTGCACTTCACTATGAAGAGGCAGTGCATCACACTAAATTGCAGTCTTTTGTGATTCAATAATCACACCAAGCCATACTGTATACCAATTTCAACTTAATTCCAATTAAATGTGCATTAATACTACTAGAGTGTATGAAGACTAGAGGGACAGGCAGACAAAGACCATAAACTTGACTTAAGAAAAACTTCAACAAGATGGAAAGAGGCAGAAAGGCTGGCAGCCAAACAAACAAGCCCATTTCTGATCCACAAACAGTTGCTCCCACATGCTTGTCCTTAAATGTACTTGCATTGAATTGTTCAGAGAAGTCTGACAGCTTGAATGAGAGCCGGAATACGTGAGCGAGGGGGGAATCCCTGTGGACACACAGATGCATTATGTAAAGACACATTCAAACAGATGTTAGAAGTCTCATGAAAAAGCCAGATTGTCTCTGAACATTTTGAATATGTCTCCCCAACATCTGATCAAATCCAAAGTGAATAGGATATGTCAAGCTAGAACAGAACTTGGCGCAGTCTCAATATTTTAGCTCAAATGAGAATTCAGGGGTCCAGATTTCCCTCTACAAACACTATAGGCATATTATACACACGCCTACCATGCACAACAGCTCTGAAAGACAGCAGCAGCCAGCTCTCGTTTCTTATTCATGCATCCTTGGCTCCAGACTTGAGCGGGATTGAGTGATAAAGTACACTACAGTCTCTCCAGTTTGTACTGGAGACAACAAGCTGCTCCTAGCTATTAACACTATTAAAAGGACGTCCAGATTGCCATTGACATAACACACTCTCTCACTCAATTTGGTGAGTGAATCACATCAACTGAATAGTTAATTGATGTTAAATTTCCATATTGTGCACATCTGTGCAATAATTGCTAGCATTTCTAACCAAATTATGGAAGATGGCTGATGTATAATATGTTTTCCCCTAGTGTTCAACACACCACTTACAAGGGCTCTAATTAATGTTCCAACAGTTCTGATGGGGATAAAAAAAAAAAAAACCTTTTCATCCCTCGTGATTCTTTTTTTTTTTTTCACCATCACGCCATTCGCAGTTCTCTCATCTCGCACCCAAACCATTTTCATACTAGGCACCACTCCAAGATAAGCATACCCATCATTCTTAAGTGCTCTAACGGAAAATTAGGTACAAACGTAAGTGAGGGAAATGCGCAGAATGCACCGTATGTCATACCATCAGTCTGTTGAGTAGAGTGTGCTGATCTAAACCTAATGATTGACATTTGAAAGAAGTGTAAAGACAAGCTTGGAAGGCCGCAAACACTGTAATAACTACTGTATTTGTGCCAAGCTAATGTTGTGCAAGATTGTATCTTTCTACATGTTAATCAGAAAAGAAAACTGTACATTTCTAGCTCAGCAGTATATATCCACATATTTATTGAGCCATTTATTATGTATTTAGTTTATGACAAACAATCCCTAACATTAAGCCATCAACACTTTACTAAAAGTAATGTTTGGCAATTATAACATGCACGAATTCAATGCAAATAAACCCAAAACAGCCTGACTGCAATTCATAAAGCAACAAAAACACATATTTTTAGGAAAACAAATGTACACTTTGCACTGTTGTTTTCAAATGCATGCTAGATATTACACATACACACACGGTTTAATAACTTTCTATTGTTTGCATGCCACATCAACTTTTGCAAGCCAGTCCTCATTTTAATGCATACAGCATGCAAATCACAATACCTATACGATCTTTGCTATTGAATTACCACACATTAGTCTGACTGTGTGCTCTAGAGGCTGCTCTTTCATATCGCAGCGCAAGGCTGCCAGTCGGATTTACAGGGGCTTTGTGTATTTGGGAATGTCGCCTGATTGCACCCTGTTTGCTCAAGGCCCTCCTGTGTGAGATAATGTCAGCAAAGGCTAATGAGCTGTGAGCAATGCACTCTCATTATAACACCAAATAAAAGGAGAAAGCTACGGCTATTAAAGGTGAAAGAGGTTAAACAGCACGTTCTGAAATTATGCTAATTTCCCATCTCCAGATTAAAAAGTCAGAGGGTGACAATAACCCTTCCAATTGGCTCATTAAACCCTGTGTCATCCAATCACAGTCAAAGGGAATGCTTGTGGCATCCTAACTGAGACAGCGAGATGACACTAATGTGACACGTGTGGGGAGGTCAGGAAGTTGTCACGCTCTGAGTCAATAGCAAAACTACGGGCAGTCACTCAAAGGGAACCCTTCACTTGAACTTGCATGACATTCTTCCCATGATGTCATTATTGATCCATCACAGACATTTTTGGAATAGAAAATAAAGGATGCAACCTTTAGTCATTTTTGGCACTCCACAACACTTACATAGGATGCATGTGGGTTAAATCTGACCACACCGTTTCTTTAGGGTAAATCATCTTGGCGCAAAATGTGCAGCGAGTCATCTGTCACCTTGTGCTACTCAGCCTTCCGTCTGGCCCTCTCGCTTTTTCTGAGACACATTTAAGCATGCATCTGTTGTCAAAGGCACACCCTAGCCTTGTTATTTCAGCCCTGGATGGTGTTACAGCAAGTGATGAAGGCCAGCTCAGTTAATGCTTCAAATAAAAAACGTTGCTCAGTTTTGAATCAAGAAGCAGAGGTACTGCCACGAATACTAAGCTGGCCCCTGCAAAACACACGCTAAAGCGACTAGGTCATGCGGCAGTCGAATGAAAAGATCAAACAAAGCTGAAAGTCACACTAAAATAAAGACGACTCGGCATGTATTTTCAGATTTTAAAGAATTCAAGAGGGGTTTACAGCATTTACCAAACATGTCACATCACAGCAGCCAAAGAGCTGCGAGAGGCTGGTTTTGACAACTTAGTATGCAGTGCAGTCAGCCCATTTTACATTATTCATCTCTTTGGAGGATACGCCAAGGAGGCTCAAAATACCCAGTACCCTACATAACCCACTTATTGAGAGATGACGGGGACTCAGAGGTGCTCTTTCTGATTGTAGATAACAAAAAAAGGGTTACCCCTGGCCCCCTTAGATCATGAGCACATCTCTCAAACTACTTAAATACCTGCCTCAGGTTCTTACTTCATTGTAGCGAGAACTGATAACTCATCTCTGAAGCCCACACGCTCCTGCATCGCCAACAGTCATGTTCTAATGTTTCCCTCTTGGTTGCCCGACTTCTTACTTTCAGAACAGACTCATTCTTCTTTCCCATTCACTGTCTAATCAGTCGCATGTCATTTGTCCACTCTGCTAATAGGTGGCTTGCTCTGGGATCAATTGCATTAAATGCAGAAATTGCATTAATGCAGTGCAATGAACTACTGCTGAGGAGATACTCTGAGAAGAGCCAAGTCTCATACGCTGATTGCATCAGTCTAGCATAACTCTCAAGACAGGACTAACTACATTACACTGTAAATTTAATGTTGTGTGTGTGAGAAAGAGAGTGTACAACACATTTAGTCATAGTCGGAAAGTCCGGTGGGAGGAAACAAAGTTCTTCAGTAGTTGTGGAACTCCATAGCCTGCAGAGGCTAATTTATTTACTTGAAATATTGGATGAAGTGATTCCTTTCTTTTCAATACAGATGATGCTGAGTCATGACAAAGAATTATGATAACCAATGTATTTTTTTCCATGAGTGCACTATGTTAGTAATTATAACGTTCCTTGGCTTGCTCAGTAGCTTCTTTAATACCATAGCTACCACTACAACTAACATGGCAATAAGCCATAATATGTTAAGTAAACTGATATATAGTATGCTAGACTATAATATTGTAGATATTTGTAGCTCTGACTGGTTATATGATGTTAAGTGGCAGATCGGTGGGTTAGCTGCAGTTGAATATTTAAGTAATACATCCTCTGTTCCAGACAAAACCTACAATACTAATCGGAGGATGCAAGAAATTTTAATAATTAATATGACTGCCTAGTAAACCTACGGACCTAATTCATATTTAAACAACTATCACTTTGTAGCCAGATAAAATTAAAAACGGACATTAGATCATTTTTCAGTGCAACAAAATGCCAAGTACAAAAAGTTCCCATATCAGGCAGTTTGGCCTTCATTAAGGGATACCATCTTTTTGTCCCTATTCAAAAATTACCCTTGAGAATGTTTATTTCACAAGTGTTAGATTAAGTTATTTATGCCAATGCATTTACTGAATGGCTATGCATGTTTTGCCATTTCATTAGAATATAAACATTTGCTTGATTTATTCAGTCATTAATTTTGCATCTCTGTGATCTGTGACATTGTATAAAATGGAGTAATATATATATAAAATATATGTGTATATATATATTGCTTTATTTATTTATTTATTTTTAAATCAAAAGATAATATTAAACACTTTGGGTAGGTTGACATTACTTTCATAAAATATAATAAATGAGATATGCTACAAAACGAAATTTTAAAACCAGTACTGACAAAACCTTATTTATGTTGGAAGTCCGTTTAAAAGCATTAATGCTTAAAGACAGTAAAATGTAGCCAAATGTAGTAAATAAAAATACAATAACATGTAGTAAACACATAGTGACAAAATAAGCCAACTAAGAATCATAACTCAAACGTAAGTAGGCTACTAAATAATGCCTATGTAACACTGCATAATACATCCAATAATTTTATGCAGCACGAAAATTATCATATTTTAATTAGTTAGACAGGTTGCTTACACTTTTCTCCTGTCTTCGTGGATTTGAATGCAAGGTCAAATTCATAGGCGGGTCTTCAGGACAGGTGGACAGTTTTGACACAGTTTTAATGGTAGCAACTGACTGTAGGTCAGTACCAAGTTTACAAAACTAAAGCCTATAAGCAGATAGTTTAAAGAAAAAACAAGTTCTGATATATTTGCGCAACAGGAACGTTGTTTAATATCTCAACCAATCTCTCCAGTCTCCTGGTATTCTTTTACAGTGTTCACACACTAACGTTATTTGGCAACATCTGAAAAAGCGCGAGACTTGTGGTTGAATTACGAATAGCATTCTGTAATCTTTTTATTTAGCCATATGACAGAATTTAAAGAGTGTTATGCTAGTTTGGAATTTTGAACTCATATATAATTTCATATAGCCTAAAATTATACAGAACTATTAAACAACTATATAATATCCTAATACACTGCATAATGTTTAGGGGGATAGACCTATATTTTACACCTCCAAATTATTCTCCCGGAAATGTAAATTATTTACTGAGCAAATATTTAAGCAAGTTTGATTGCTTAAAACATACACTATAGTAAAAATCCTAATGTTTAAGCGCAATGATATTCTAAGGAATTAGGTTATTCTAATTTTATAGCAACAATTTGTACAGGATCCTTTTTTATTCTAACATGACGATATCTCTGTGTATAAAAGGGACTGGTCTGCTGAAAGCAAAGCCCTAATCCCAATTGAACACCTCTGGTGTGACATTAAATGCAGACCTTGAGTCAAAAACTCATCACCAAACACCAATGACTTGGGTACAGCCATTTCAGACACTTTTTGAACCTTGCCTTATACACAGAGGCATGGTCATGTTAGAAAGGGTCCTGTTTAAACTGTTGCTATAAAATTACAAGAACCCAATTTCTTAGAATATTGCTTTATCATTAAGATTTGTACTCACGGAAATTACTAAGTCAAACCTGTTCATCAGAAGGGAGTGTCTCAATACTTTTGGCAATATAGTGTATCTATTTCAAATAGCCACACAATTGTTATGTGTCACCAATGCTTTATGCACAGGGGACCAAAAAAGAAAAGGGAAAAAAACTACAAAGATTTTACAAAGCTCATTCAAAAGCATTGTCTTCAAAAACCAACTTGCAAAAAGGTATGTTTTATATCTAGACAATTTTAAATAGAGGAGAATTTGGTATGATGAGCCAGTCTGCAATTAAATGACTCTTTATGCATGAATAAATTGGACAGATGTAATACCAATATACATCATCTAGCACATCATTTATAAGAAATCATCTTTAACATAGGGCCATGCAAATATGATCTAGCAAAAAAAAAATAATCCAATCCAGTGAACCTTTGGTTCATCCTGGTTCAAAGACCAGACTGTAGGTCTGAATTAAAATTACGGAGGTTAACTCTTTTTTTTTTTTTTTCTGAAACCATGACCCATTTAAAGGTTATAAAAGCTTTTAGAATCCATAACAGCTTCTCAACTATGCTATTTTTTCACAGTAGTTAAATTAACTTATGACCCTAATTGATTTTAAATGTCTTCTATTTTTTATTATGCCTGCGTAAAGCTCTTTGAATTACCACTGTATATGTAATTAAACTTGCATTGCCCAGAGTATCATATTGCTCTATCTGTATGTGAGCTGTAGGTTCAGTCCTTTCTTTAACTGAGAATGGCAAGACCAATGAAAACACTGAAAGCTACTCTGACAATAAATGTTTTTGACTTGCACTCAGGCCCGTAGTGAGTTTCCATGGTGATGCTCTCACCTCTCTCCCGCTGTCACAGTAAGGCTGCAGAAACAGAAGTCATTGACATGTTTTGCATAGTTACAGCTCGCAGGAACACAAGCCCGCCAAGAATCCGGCTAAATAGAAATGGATGAGCAGAGAGGGCATAAACCGAACACTATCAGCTCAAGACTAATTTAACCTCAGACATCATGCTTCAACTCCCACTCCCTGAACTTTTGCTTCTCTCTCCTCTGATCGCACACAAAGAAGGGGCGTGTTTAGGAGGATTCATCACTCTGTTGGACACCAGCTACCTCTGTTCCTGAATCGTGACTGTAGGAGTGAGATGGAGTCCATTGGAGTTTGCAAACATACCGAGTTTACTGTAAAATCACACTTGGGTCGTGGTAACTCCCACATAGCACTGACTATTGGCTCCCTACTAAGAAGCAACGTTATTCCCTGAGTGAAGGGCCCCTCAGATGAAGAGACTGAGCTGAACGGCATCGAGCTGCACAGGAGAGGGTCCCTGCATGAAAGAGCCGCCTTTGGCCATAACATCTACTGACGGAAACGTCTGCGACTCTGACATTTGGGAGTGAAGAAGCTCCAAGTAAAACCTATTGACATGCACGCTGAACCCCTGTGGTCCGCTGTTGTCTTACAGCAGTTGGCAGGTACAGACGAGTGTTTGCAGACAAAGTCGACACCCGCTTTTCCTTTTCATTATTTATTTCATTTCAAGTGCCAATCAGGCACTGGTGTATTGGCAGGTGGCAGGAGTCAGCAGGGAGAGGCTGGGAAGCTCTGTGAGGTGCTTTGATGCTGGATGCATCACACAGGGATGGAAACTCAGGAGGGGTGAAAAGGGACAATTACAAATTTGGGAGGATGCTTCAGTGGGAATATTAAATTGTGAAAAATATGCTTCAAGTACACATTTCAGTTTAATATTTGCACCATTTAATGATGATAAAATTGTTATTTAACTATTAACTTGTTTGTTTTCACACAAGGACAAAAAACTAAGAACTTGACTGATCCGCAGACAGAAAAGTCATAATGCCAGCTGGACACCTCTGGTGTGACTTAAATACAGACCCTGAGCCAATAACCCATCACTAAAACACCAATGACTTGTACATATGAGTACAGTAATTTGAGACACTTCCAAAAATGTTGCAATAGAGACGCAAATACAATTAGTAAACACATGTATTATGTTTCCATCTTTGTTGCCACAGCTTTGGAAGTGTCTTTTCTGATCTAAAGAAGGGGATGTCACAATACTTATGTCCATATAGTGTATGTACTAGTCATTGGTGATGAGTTATTGGATCAGGGTCTGCATTTAAAGTCACACCAGAGGTGTCCAGCCCGCATTATGGTTCTTCCACACTGACTAAATCAATCATTTCTTTTTAAACCTAGCCTTATAAATGTTGACATTGTCATGTTAGAATAGAAAAGGGTCCTATGTGTGTGTGTGTGTGTGTGTTCAATAGAAGAACAAAACCAATGCAAGTGACAGAATTTTCATCTTATGGTCACTAAGGCTGCATGAACTGTATTTAACACAAAATGCAGTAAAAAAAAAAAAGTAATATTGTGAAATATTATTATAATTTAAAATAATTTTTCCTTTTATTCTAATAAATGTAATAACAATGTATTATTTTTCTCTTGACAAGAAGTGCATTTATTCAGTCGCAGAACGTCTTTACTACCACATCAAATGGGAGACATTTCAGA
>JAUMHE010000061.1:11749310-11828704 GCA_032359235.1 Enteromius mattozi
TGTACTTGTTTCTGTTGTGAAAGATATATATATAACTTTATATATATATATATATATATATATATATATATATACACACACACACACATATACATATCTTTACAGTTATGGTAGCCTCCATATAAAAGGTTATACAAATTGAATCTTTCAAAACAAAACTCTTTCACAGTAGAACATAATAACATTCACTCCACAGTTATGAATCACCCTATACAGTATATATATCATGGAGGTGATTTTAAGATGACTGACGTTAGTTCAATATTTTCTCAGTCACACATGATTAGTGAATAAAGCCCATGGATCGTGTTCAGAGGCAGAGAGAGTGTGTATCTGTGGGAATATGTCTGTTTTAAGGTCTTTGCCATCTGGGTCCACATGCTGAGAGCAGGAACAAAAGGCCAAGAGAAGGAAGCTACAAGCATAGGCGACCCAAAATAACGAGTGAAAAGAAAAACAGCAGTAGGGAGAGAAAGACAAATAAATAAATCACAGGTGGAGCTGAGTCTGGACGCTACGACATACACCTGACAACACACAGAGTCTCAGAACAACCTCAGCACACACTCCTGTGAGTCCAGATCTCTTTCTGTGCTACTGTTCACACGGAGTAAATCAACCCACTCCCACACAAACACAAGCAGAGGTCATTCACCGCAGAATAAGCATACGGGGTGGATGTGATCGTGTACAGCAGCCCCTAAAATGACTTGGACATTTACAGGAATAGTTCACCCAAAAATAAAAATGTGCTGAAAATGTACTCTCAGGCCATCCAAGATGCATATGAGTTTGTTTCTTCATCAGAACAGATTTGGAGAAATTTCTGATAAAAACATCCTACCTGGTCTCATGGCATAAACGTACCTTGGTGCACTTTTTAGTGAGACACAAAATATGTACCAACGAGTACATATCACTGCAGTTTCCAAAAGAAATGAACACTAGAGGCAGTTAAGCTCTGACACCTTTTATTCCTTTTCACACAAATGTACATTTTTGATTAATAAAGTGTAATTTTCACACAATTACTTGAATAATATCATGTTAAGACTTCGAAACAATATTAATATGCTGGAATATTTGAAAACTGATGCTTTTTGATGTCAGCATCACACATATCCAGCTTCATATCTATGGGTTTCATAGACGGTTTGTTCAGTAGCTCACGGAGTACAGAGATGTACTTGAGAGGAGAGGAGCTCCGTTTTGAATCCTGTATAACTACATTTCAACAAAACAGTTCAAATCTGTTGCATCAACAAATGTGTTTTTATATCATTTTTGCATTTGTTAACACTATCGGGTAGGTTTGGGGTTGGATTTGGTATAGGGCATATTTCCAACATGATAGAGCATTAACTTTTAGCAACAGTTCACAGATATTTCAATTCTGAACCGCTGCAAAACAACACATTGCACCGCAAAATGTGCCAGGGTTCATGTATTGAAACTTTGAAACTGCGGCGAAACATGCAGTAAGGCACTTAAAAACAGTGCTGCACAAAAAAAGTGCACAGAGGTACAGTACATATTTTTATGAGACCAGGTTAAAAACATCACAATAATCCACACCACTCCAGTCCATCGGTTAATGTTTTGTGATGAGAAAAGCTGCGTTTGTAAGAAACAAATCCATCACACACTTTCAGAAATAAAGAGACAAAAGCTGTCACTGGGGCGGTACACTTTTGTACCTATTAAGTTCAAATATGTACACTTTACTAAACTTCAAACAAGTCCTCTTTTCATATTATTGCTTTCTCTAGTGAAAAATAATAATTCTATCTGAATCAGGAGAGAGATACGCACAGATCAAAAATTGGTTACAAGCAATAACAGTCCAAAGCAGTTCTAAGTGGGTGGATTTTGACGTGAGAGGACTTTTTCACTGGAGCAAGCTTTATTATGGACTATTTTGGTCAGAAGCAACCTTAAAAACGCCCCAATCATGGATTTGTTTCTTAGAAACATGCAGCTTTTCATTTCACAAGATGTTAATTGATGGACTGGAGTGGTGTGGATTATTGTGATGCTTTTTATCATTTGTTTGGACTCATTCTGACGGCACCCATTGACTGCAGAGGATCCATTGGTGAGCAAGTGATGCAATGCTATATTTCTTCAAATCTGTTCTGATGAAGAAGCAAACTCATCTCCATCTTGGATGGCCAGAGGGTGAGTAAAGTTTCAGCGTTTTTTGAGGCCAGTGGATGTTTATGCAGTTTAACAGATTACAGTCTCTTTGTGCAATCTCACAATTTGATTGAATAATAAAACATCCAATTTGATTCACTTTCTCCATGATGTCACCATCGCTCTGTGTGTTTGACTGTGGTGTACCACAGCCATTTGCTTTTTGAGTAATGTTAGTAGCGTGTGTTTTGCCATCCTGAGTGAAATCTTATCCTCTGCACGCTGTCTGCATAACACTTCAAATAAACTGCCTTCAGCTTCTTCCTCTGCTGATTCTAGTGTTAATGATATACTATTGTAGTTGAACTTTGAATTTGATTTGATTTGATTTTTTATTTTGGTTTAAGTTCAATTATAATGTTTTTTTTTTTAATTGTATATAATGAAGAGTTAATTTGCAAAAATAAATAACTCTGTTTTTAACAATTTCCATTTATGTTTTTCAATTATGTTTTTCATTATGCATTCCAATTAATCTCAATCAAACTGAAGTTGTTTTAATTTAATACAAACAACTAATAAATAATAAATACAACTAACTAACACAATAAAACACGCACACACAAAATAAAATAATAAAAAACATGATTTTTGAAAATAAAAAAACCCTAAGTTCTCTGTTTTTGCAAATAAACTCTTCATATATTTTTTCTATTAAGCTTTTTGTTTTATTTTATTTAGTTTTAGTTACTGTAGTACTTTATCTAACTAAACAAAAATGGAAAAGTTGCCTTAGTAAATAGCTGAAATAAGTTTATTTTATTATATTTTATTACAACTAATGTTTATTTTTTTCTAGTAATAAATAAATCAATAATTGTTTTAGTTTTAGTAATAAAACCTGAGGATGACTGCAACAAATTCCATCTATTTAAATATAAATTATTCACTAAAAAAAGGCAAATTCAAAAATGACGGTAGCCATTGACTTCTGTAGTGTGAAAAAAAATACTATAGAAGTCAATGGCTACCGTCAACTGTTTAGCTACCAACATTCTCCAAAATATCTTCTTTTGTGTTCATCAGAAGAAAGAGGCTCCTTCAGGTTTGCAACTTTAGTTTGAGCAAATGCTGACAAAATTTTGATTTTGGAAATACATTATCCTTCTAACCTGATGTGAAATAGAAAGTCAGGAGCAGCATATCTTTGGTGGGTGTGTTTCAGGATTCATTTTTGTTGGCCATGCAGGAGGGTAGCAATGACATCACTTCCTGTCATTGTTCCTGACATTATTTTCCGGCTTTGGAATGTAATTCCTCTGAGACGTGAATGTAAAGGCCCAGAAGTCTAAAAGTCTATCAACATCTTGTTTCATTCCTGTCTAGCTCACTCAGTGCATACAGTTGTCATGTAAACATGAAATATGGTGTTTGAGCATGTGTTTGGGTCAACATGACTCTGTATTTTCAGTATTCATGGTCTGTGTGTGAGAGATGGTTATTTCTCTGTAGGAAACGTCTGTCAGCACTGAAGTGATTTGAGGGTTACTGCACATTTTCCACCCAACATTAATATCACCGTGTGTGTGTGTGTGTGAGAGAGAGAGAGGGAGAGAGAGAGAGAGAGAGAGAGAGGGAAGAACATAATTCTTTCTGTTGAACAACCCAACTCAAATCAGAACACATTGTTTTTGTATTGTGCAATTTAACATACATTTACCATTAGGTCTTCATTCTTACAGGCTATAGCTCTGAAAGCCAATTTGTTCAAAATGTCCTTAAAAATATATAACAAAATCCAGACATTCTGTTTTGAAATTCACAGGTAGGCCAAATTATGTTCTGCTTTAAATAGGCATATACCAATATGAACAGTTTAGTTCACAGCTTGGGCTTAGAATCTCCCTCTGTCATTCTCATTTAAAAAAAATTATAATGTAATGATTGATAAACACAAATTGAAGTTTTAATATGTAAATATTCCATATAAATATTAAATAAGTTTCTGTCAGCAGGTCTATTAACTAAAATAACACACACGCACACACACCTGGGGGGAATTATGGTAATGCATAACATACATCATAAACACAAACACACAGATCAGTTGTTTAACTCAATTGAAATGCATGACATTACATGTTCGGTCAAGCAGATATTTGCATATGAATGCTAATGAACCTCTGATTGGTTCCTTATGGAACTCATAACAGCCAATCATCTGTGAGAATTAGCACTGAGATGAAAAGCATGAGCTCTGATTCTCTGTGTCAGCACCTGAGCTGCAATAACACGCGTGAATGAAAACTGAGCAGCCAAACTCTAAACACATGTGTGGTATGACACACTAACTATTATATATGAAAGAAGAAAGTATGTGCACTACCACTGAAAAGTGTGGAGTCAGGATTTATCTTTTATTTAACTTGCTGAACAGAAACTTTTATGCACACTTTGCATACACATAAAATACGATTTAAAGGGCGATGAATGAACCACAATTGGCATCTAATATGATTTGTAACTTTTAATTCACTTATTTTACCAGACTGATAGGAGTAAAGACATTTTAAAGACATTTCAAAATATTCAACTGATCAAATAAAAAGATGAAAACTGAATTAAACATGCAACATAGTTAGATCATGTGACAACAATTCAGAATATTACTGTCTAAACACTTCTATAGTACTGTTATATTTAACGGTAGTTATATATATACTATTTTCACACTCTCAACACTAGAGTGTATTTAGTAGGCACTACATAAACTGTGCAGTAAGCTTGTTAAATAAGTGAAAGAAACAATGGGAGAGAGAGAGAGTTTAAAAAACACTTGTCACTGCTGGAAAAGTGAACATACTATCTACTACATGTGTGTGTGTTATTTAAAAGGATTCGGTGTCTAAACACTGTAAAGTCCTGGAGTCAATGTAAGTTCAGGAACGGCAGACACATGTTCTGTCTTTCACTCAGTTTATTTCTCTTTTCTTCTCTCTTACTCTTATTTTCTAATGTTCTCTCCCAGAGGAACATTACTCAGAAGCCACTCTTAGATAATGAATTTCTCGGTTATGATTCATTAAAGTATCAAATTTGTCCAAGACGTTTCTCCTAAAGATCTTTGGTAGAAAAATAGTTGACAGTGTACAGTACTGTAACAGTATAGTGCATCAAATTAATAGAGACAGCAAATACCGGATACATTTTCCTTGGGAGAACTTGATTTTTTATTTTATTTATTTTTTTGAGTTTGTTGACTTTAGATTCTGTACTTCTCCTCAACTTCAGTTGGCACAGATGCCAAGGTTGTGGTTTAGATTACCAGAGAATGCATGAATTAATGAAATGTATAATGCAATGAGCCTTGGATAAAAGTGTCTGTGAATGCATAGATTATTTAGTAATGCTACAGTTATTAAATATGAATGCAAATTGCTGAAAGCATCTGAGACCGAGGGAAGTTCTCCACTTCTCTCTGAAAATCAAAGTTGACACAGATATTCTGTGAAGCATTATAAGTGTATTGAAGATGTGTGTGTGTGTTAGTGTGTGTGTCTTCCCTCAGCACTGAGGAATCTGGTTGCTATAATGAATGAGCCAATTTGACATATTTCCACAAACACACTCACACATGTAAAACCATATGTGGTCTCACACACACACACACACACACACACACACACACCATCGTCTTTTCCAGTGGTAACGTGTGACAGCAGGTTCCTGTTTGTCTCTGTTTGACAGGACTGCTGAAAATTCATACAGCCAGATAATAATGATTCACCACTGACATATAAAATATGAATGCGGCTCAGGATCTATAAACATCATTTACTGAAATTGAAATTGAATAAACTGCTGTTCAAAAAGGTTTTTTTTTACATTTTTTAAAGAAGTCTCTTCTGCTCACCAAGGCTGCATTTATTTGATCAAACTATACAATTAAACCTGGAAAATTATGAAATATTATTACGATTTAAAATAAAAGTTTTCTATTTGAAAATATTTGAAAATGTAATTTATTCCTGTGATGAAAATCATTTGTTGAGGATTCATCGATGAATAGAAAATCCAAAAGACAACATTTATTTGAAACAGAAACCTACATAAGATTTCTATGTAAAAATATCTAAAAAAGAAAATTGTATTTTTATTAAAAAACAAAGATAGACAGACAGATAGACAGATAGTCTCTGACAACAACCTGATACTTTTAAAACAGGAAACCCTTTTTCGGTCAAAGCACAAATAAAAGCACAGATTTCACACAGGATTATGGAAATAAGAAGTTGATTGTCCATAACAATAATATTTACTTTATATCTTGCCCTCCCCATCTTCCTCTTTTTGAATAAATATTTTAAATATGTTTCATTGTGATACAATCAATCAAATTACTGGCAGAAGCCAAAAACAGGCATTATCATACATACAATTAACATAAAACAAAAATGTAATAATTAACAGTAAATGAACAGCGTCTGTGGCCTGATCTCTCTGATCAGATCATTTAGTCTTCTCTGGTTCTCTCACTTTCCCGCCCGACTCTCACGCTTACGCAGGACTCTTTCCTTTAAGCTCTTACTCTCATTGTTCACTGTGACCCAAAGCACAATCTTCCTCTTCCACACACTTCCTGCTTCCTGATTCACAGGAAACACTGTGCAGAGCCATTTCCTCCACTTATTTGAACTAATACACTCAGAATCAGGCTCTTTGGTTCTCAATAAATACAGTATGTGGATCAAAGCAAATCTTTTTACCTCCACTATGTGTGTGCATCAGAAGAACACACATCATTTACTGATTAAACCCTGTAAGCATTACAATCTCAGTGTGACAGAAGTGGAAGCATGAATGCTACGTCCACCAGACCTCTCTTCTGCTCTGATTTAATCTGAAGTCTCAAATCACCAGCCCATAACTCATAACCCCACCTCCACCCTCAGCCATTAACCACTTAAAGAGATAGTTCACCCAAAATGGAAATGCTCTCATCATTTACTCACCCTTGTGTCCTTCAGACTGACTTTGTTCTGTAGCAGTAAAACTGTAGCAGACTGCATGTGGTCAGGCTCCAAAGAAAGACAATTTAACCATAAAATAATCCAAATGATGTCACATCAAGCCACACACACAGGACTAAATGTAACATTTATGTACAGAATTTGAATTGCACAAAAATCCATTGAGATTACACAGACTCATAAACATAGACTAATAAATGTGATGCATATTCGTCAATCGTACATAAATGAATGATTTTTGTTTTAAATACAAAATGACTTATATATGTATCACCAGTAAATCCAATTAGTTCAAATCTTAATATTGCATCGCTTATTGCAAATTGAATATCACTTGTTTCAGAGATAGAACCATCAACCCTGCTCATTTTTTATGTGAATTTTTAAATGAATTAGTTTTACAGTGAACTGATTTATTCCGATTCTAGCAAATGCATTTTAAAAATATGATTATTTCAATAAAATTAACAAATAGCCAAATAAACAATGTCATGATTTTGCATGACTTTTATGTAAAAACTGTGCAATCCAAATGGGAAATTATATATTTAATTCAAATACATAAACATTATATTTTCTAAAAAATTAAACATATTATAGTATTAAAATAAAAAATATTATAAATATTATTGAGTGTACACCAGATATTTTTTTTTTTAAATATATAAATTTATTTTTTGAAAGACTTTTGTAATTACTTAAATAACTACACAAAGACTTAAATAATTACAAAAATCTAGCATGTTCCTCAGATATTTCTGCTTTATTATTATTTTTTCTAAACACACAAACACACATATTATATATATATAAAATTTACATTAACTGTACTTTGATATATTTGAAAGCCTTTACTGCCACTTTCAATCGATTTAATAGGCCTACTTGTTAAGCAAAATTGTTAATTTTTTGCTTGCTTTAGGTTACTTAAAAAATAAAAAGCCCAAGCTGGATCAAATCAGACAGTAATCTCTCCTGAAGTTGCCACCTGAAAAGTTTCACTTCCATATTCTTGGAAATAGTCCTATTAAGGCCTAGTAGAAATCACAGGGCCAAACTGGCGCTGTTTCTGCAGATCATCACAGTGTGTTTGTGGTCCGATAGAGACGTGATTGCCCGTAGAGGGACTTGAGGGGCATGAGGGGAGTGTTTGTGCTGCAGAGGGGTTTATCAGCTCCAAACACTTGCAGGATTTCCGGTTTGGGATTGTCCATCCAATTCCTGAGTTCCACAGGAAGCGCGGAATAAAAAGCAGGAGAAAAACGCCCAAAAGCATCTCATTCCTCGCCAGTCGGATCACGGGGAGCATCGAGAGTTTGACCGCACTGTGCTCTTTATCAGAGAGAAGAAGAGTTTATAAGAAATGGTAGCGATGGAGAAGCGCGTCAGAGCGCGCGACAGGTGGACCGAATGGCCTCGAGCTGAGCGCGACATCACGTGATTTTAGGGTGAGTGTGTGAACGTGTATTTATATTGGCGTGGGGATTTTCTCTGATCACACTTTCGGTAAGCCATTGAACAATATGGAGAACGTCATAACCTATACAATCTAGCATGAAATTAAAGTTTCATGATTTTATTCATAACTATTTAAACGGACGACGTAAAAGGAGCATGTGTGTTCTTTTCCTGAAACACTTAATAAAAGAAAAAAATACTTAAATATCTTAAACTTTTAATAATTACTTGCATATAATAATAAATAAATAAATAATAGGCCTACATAAATTGTAAAAGTAGTTAATACAATTTTAGAAGATGTGGTTTCGGGAAAGCTTTTTAAAGTTTTATATGTATTTTTTTATATATGTTGTTTTCATTATCCACAAACACACAGATATATCAACTTTTTTCATGATCGTGAAGACATTAGGCGATTCATATTTGTCTACAAACCTTTAAGCATTCAACTATTCATAAATTCAGTCAGGTAGTGACACAAATAGGCTATCGTATTCTTTATTATTAACAGCAAATAATATTTCTTTTTTTATCTGGAAGTGGCGCGCGTGTGTGTGTTATCGTTGTTGTTTTTTCGCTTTTTTTGTAACTACTGTAGGTTGGCCAAAAAGTATTAAAGCTTCTCTGCGTTGTCTTTTATTCCCCCCCCCCCCTTTATTTCTCGGTGTGTGACCCGGTAAACTGAGCCGCTCCGGGTGACGTCACGCGGCGTGAGGGTCTCCCGTGAGCTCTTGCGTGCGTGTTTCTCTCGGGACGTCCCGGTGAAGGAGGGGCAGTAGTGGTGTGGTTACCCCCCTGCACGCTTTGACAGTTGTGAGAGAATTGAGTGTGCAAAAAAACTCCTAAACACGGAGAGCCGAGCCGAGCGACGGAATTGCGCGCGCGCAGGAATTGCCAGAGCGAGTTTTGGGCACATGTGTGTTTTTGGACTATTTATAAGATTATTCCAGCCCCGGCCTCTGAGTTTGGTGGGAAACTTTGTTTTTGGGACGCGTCGGGGGACCAGTCTCTTTCTTTCCCTTCTTGCATCCACGCACGAGCGCTTAATCTCGTGGACAGAAGTGATTCAGTGAGTCATTGAACAAGCATTTGATTTTAAATTGTTTATGTAAATGCATGCATGCATCATGCACTTAATTATTATCTGTTTGGGCATGCATCAGCGTAGTACAGGTCATTATGTGTGTGTGTGCGTGTTACTATAATTCTAATTAGATGAGACTGAACTGGATCGATACTGCAATCTGTGAATGGTCGCTTATAATGTTGTAGAGAAACAGCGCCGCCTTCTGGTCGTTTACTGATAAAACCCAAACTGCATACTATACTTACAACACAACAAACCCTGTTCAGAATTGCACAATTCTCTTATTACTTGAATTATGTAGCATGCATACTGTGCACAGGTTAAGTAAAATACTCGCATACCCAAAATGCGCACTACAGGATGCTGTACACATTCAGTGTGCTTGACTTGATTTTCCGTTTTTTTTTGTTTTTTGGATAAATTGCTTTTTGCAATTGCTTTTCGAAATTATTATAAATGCATATTGCATGATATCTTGTTTCACATACTACTGTTTAAGAAATAGTATGCAGTATATACTGTTATGTAGTGTTTCATTCCAAATATAAGCACACACACTAACCGATGGCCTTCCATTAGTCCTAACTGCTTCCCTAATTAGTTCTATTATTTGTGATTATATGCGGTGATGTGGATCTAAATGTCGGTGTGTGTTGACATACAGAGTTTTTCATTCATTTTGAGGTGAGGTCATCTTTTGTGGTTTGTCATTTTGTTTAAATGCACACTCCACACAAAAAAGTTGTTTGCTTTTACAAATATCTGAAAATTCCTAAAACAAGATGTATTTACATGAGAAAATATCTGCAATTTTTGTTCTCGTTTTAAACATAAACTCACTTAATTTTGATACATTTTTCAGAAATCAAGATGTTATTTTGTGTCTCAAGTACATGAATCTTGATTTAAGAATGTTTAAATATTTGTACTGGAAAACCAGGCAAAATCTGTTTTTGCACTGTACTTGGTATTTTGATTTAATGATGTTGATGGAAACGCTAGAACTTCTATATTCTTTTTATTGTTCCTTAAAGGAATAGTTCGCCCAACAATGAAAATTTACTCATCTTCAGACCATTCAAGATGTTTCTTCATCAGAACAGATTTGGGGAAATGTAACATTACATGACTTGCTCACCCATAGATCCTCTGCAGTGAATGGGTGCTGTCAGAATGAGAGTCCAAACAGCTGATAAAAACATCACAATAATCCACACCACTCCAGTCCATCAGTTAACATCTTCTCGGCTGGTTCAGAAGAGAAAAATGTATAAATATATATATACTAAACAAATATATTAGTGGATTTTGATGCGAGAGAACAACAGTGAATAGACTTTTTTTATACTGGTGAAAGCATTATTAATGATTATGAAGTTTTTGTACAGAAGCAATGGTTAAAATGCTTTAACGATAGATTTGTTTCTTACAAACACACAGCTTTTCCCTTCACAAGACTTTAATTGATGGACTGGAGTGCTGTGTGATGTATTCATAATTAGTTTGGACTCTTATTCTGACGGCACCCATTCACTATAATGGTGAGCAAATGATGTAATGCTACATTTCTCCAAATCTAATGAAGAAACAAACTCCTCTGTATCTTAAATGGCCTGAGGATGAGTACATTTTCAGCAAATTTTCATTTTTGGGTGTACTAATCCTTTCAGTATTTAATAGCTAATTATATCCGTCATCTTGCTTGAAAAATTTATTTAGTATAAATCTAAAGTGTTGCCGCATCACAGCACAATTAGAAGTTACAGACTGCTTTTCAGAGAGCGTGAGTCAGAGATCTGGCAGCATTTACATACGACACGTGAAAAGTGTTTACATATGACGGCGATCAGACGCACACATATACAGCGACAGTAACTGAAACAGCCTGTAGGTACGGACCTGTAGAAACCATTAAGCGTTTGGCAGGAGATCTGTATGAAAGTCATCCAGAAGTCCTAAACCACTTTACTGCCTCATTGTGGTGTCGGACGCTCTGCGGTGGGCCGGCCAACTCAAAACAGACAAGTAAAAACATTATCTGACCCACAATCCTTAGGCTGAAATGTCAAATCTTGACAGTGCTGTGGAAAGTGTTGTTATCTTAACAAATCTGATATTAAACAAACACACACACAGAGACACTGTAACACTAACACTAACCTGAGATGATGAATCACACACACACATCAGCATAACTTGACTCTTTTCAGTCGAGTTTTTGTGATGTTAGCATGTTGCTAAGCTAACAACACAGTGCCTAAATAAGCGTAAACATCAGTTCATTTTGGTACTGAATGAAAGTATATTCATAACTAATTTCTCCTTTCCTCCATCACCTTTGATGTCAATAAAGTCAAATTAAAATACATTTAAAAACACAGATACTGGTTAAACACATTTTTAATTAGATTAAAGTATTAGATACCCTTGTGTCAAAGAAGTACGCTTTAGCAAATTTTTAAAAAGAGCACTTACTATGAAAAATTATACATTTTAAATGTGTATACTTGTGAACTAAATGTAATGTTTTTAGACATTTAATTGCATCTTATTTGTTCGAATTTATGTTAAATGCAGTTATTTCAACTTAAGCATTTTTAAGACTTATATTTTAAGTAATTTTATAAATACTTCTTTGAAATATGGTTGACTGCCAATTATACTGACAAGCATTTATTATTATAAGCACTTTCATTCATATAAATATATTTGTAATAAGTTGCAATTTAGAAAATGTAAAATTAAAATAGTTACTTTAAATGACCATCTTAAATAATTAAGTAAAACAATTGTTAAAATTATAATAAAGTATTTAGTAAGTTACCCAGCACATCAAAACACTTGCACTTCTTTATTAAAACATAATAATTCAAAATACCATTTAAAATAAAGCACTTGGTGTACTTTAAGTACACTTAAGTGGTGATTTATTTCAATGTATTATCTTCAAGATATTATCTTCATTTGTAGTTTTTTTTTTAATAGTAAGATTTGAAGTATGCTAAAAGTAAACATTCAATATTATTAAGTGCTCTTCATTTCCACAAGGTTGTGTTTTGGTATTGAATTTAAGTTTCTTGCTGCATTCTGGGATTGTTTTAATTCTGCCTTAGCAGAAATAGTCAAAATGTAGTATCCTTGATTTTTACTGCCTCGTTTAAAACAACCTTTACATCGAGAGCAGTGATGTCTTACAAAGCTGTCTATAAAACTATAACAGGGTCTTATTAGTCACATTAAAATCTAAAAATAAACTCATTCAGTTTTGCTCGCTAACTCGTTCTGTCCCTGAGGTAAATCTAAAACGAAGTGCAGACTTTATCATCCCACACACAGGACAAAATCATTAAACACAGAACAGGAGTAAGATGGGTCGTTAATCTCCAGAAAATATGAGACAAGAGCTCATTTAAAGCGCTTCTTACACACACACACACACACACAGGTGTGGTAGGTATAATAGCAGCAGCTTTGGGGTTGTTGTCAAAAGCTCTCTGGGGAACACAGAGATCTGTTTTACACCGCGCTCTAAACCTGAACTCATTAAAGCAGCAATAACCTAATGATTACTGTAAGCTGTTCAAGATGAGAGAGCACATGCTCACGTTCAGATCAACCCACCAAGAGAAATCACTTTTAATATAGTTGGCTTTGTGGAGAAATTGAGATATGTACATGCATATGTGTGTGGCAGGACAATAATATTTAATACCTGTATAACCTCAAACCTTTACAGAAAAAGAGAAATATGTCTTCATTGCACCCAAATAAAAATGAAAGCACTCATTTCAGCCGCGTTATGAGTTCTGATCTGACTGATTTTACTTTTAAATCTTCCGTACCATTATAAATGCAGACGTGCAAGTATGTGTGTTATACACTGATTTCTCAGAAGCATGTTCAACTCAGTCCACTGTGATCTGCAACAAATGCACTTCTTAATGATGATTAATTGATTCTCTGCCTTTAAAAGTGCATTAACTCTCTCTCGTTTAAACATGAAACGGGTCATAACTGTGTGCTTTTGCTGAAAGGTTATAAATGCATGTTATAATTCTTAATGTCCGTCTGAAGAACAGTTGTGTGTTGTATGTATGATGGGATCCAGCTGTTACTGCATAAATAACATTTCCTGAACACTAGCTGAATGCTTAAATCTCAGATTGGAGGATAATACTGCGCTCTGATTTTCAGCTTTAAAAAGTCATAACATGTATTTCATTATCATCGTATATCATTTTTAGTATTATATATTATTTTAAATGTATGTGTGTGTATATTAATATATATATGCTTTGTATGTGTACATACTGTTACGAGTTCATGCTATGGGTCCATAATAGACTGCCCTCTTGTGTGTGTGTTGCAGGTGGGTGTGTCCGGGATCTAGTTGGCTGGAGGTTACTATTGGTCCACTTCCTCACCTGACCCAGTTATAGGCCACACCCTGAACACTCTGGAGGCGCCATCTTGTGCCATTGCTCGACGTGTAGGCTTACCACCGTGTTCTTCTTGTTACTTAGTTTCGACTAGTACTTTTAGTATATTGTGTCGCAGAATTTGATAACTTGTTTGTAGTTTCGTACCAGAGAGTTTTAGATTTCTTAATGTTCAGTGACATGGATTGGTATCGTGTTTAATACTTTGGATATTCTATTACCATTGTAAATTATTGTAAATATCTCTTGTATATTATTGATTCACTTAACCTAAAGGGAAATAGGGGGTTAGATGCCATTTTTGTTCTTGTACATCTTTTCACTCTGTTTATCTTCAGGGAGTTAGGGAAGTTGGTTGTATTCATTAGATTTTTTTTTTCTCCAATGCAGGAAAGATAGAGGTTCAAGCGTTTTTGTTTGTTATTTTGGCCTGGTCTACCCCTGAAGATTTGTCCCTTCTTAATCAATAAAATAGTACGAATTGATATCTCTCTGGAAGTAATTCTCTATCCATCACTTTGCTTTTTCAATACTCTTCATTTTTCTGTTATGATCAACCCCTAGAGGTCGTAACAATACTTTGAAAATAATGTTCTAAATGTCTATCTATCTATCTATCTATCTCAGGTAGCTGATAGAGTTGGTTGTACCTGAGGTGGACACACACCTGAGCGAGCGACAGATAGACAGACAGAGAGAGAGAGATGTACACAGCGGTGCTGTTCTCTTCTTCTCTGTTTCTCCTGCATGTGACCTGCACGCCTCAGATTCACGGTCACCACGGGTAAATATACAGGCATCTATAGTGTCCGTTCTCATGCTCTAAGGTCTCAGGGGTCAGGGGTCAATAAAGGTTAAAGGTCAACGCATATAATAGCAGCTAATTACATCAGACTGTCATGTCCAGTTACAACTGATGGACAGCAAAGCTTTAGATTTAAAAACAACATGTATACATCTCCATTTTGTTCAAAAGTTTTCACCCCCCGGCTCTTAATGCATGTTTTTTTTCTTCTGGAGCATCAGTGAGCGTTTAAACCTTCTGTAATAGTTGCATATGAGTCATTCAGTTGTCCTCAGTGTGAAAAGAAGGATCTCAAAATCATACAGTCATTGCTGGAAAGGATTCAAATACACAAAAATGCTGGAAAACCAAAGAATTTGTGGGACCTGATGGATTTTTCTAAAGAAAAGCAGGCAGTTTCACTGTTCAGGACAAACAAGGGACTCATGAACTAAACAAAAAACACAGCTGTGGATCATTCAGGTACAACACAGTATTAAAGTGTCCCTATTATGGATTATGAAAGGTTCATATTTTGGTTTTGGGAGTCCCAAACAACAGGTTACCATGCATGCAAGGTCAAAAGAACACATAAGTTTCTCATAATGTGCTTTTTTTTTTTTTTACCTTATTTGTTCAATGACTCCCAAATGATTTGTTCAACGATTCAGTTTTTTAAACCCCTCTGGTGATTGGTTAAATTCATTTAAAGCAGTGTTTGTGAGCATTTAACGCTTCAGAAGCAGCACCTAGTGGTGAAGAATGAATTTGCATTTTCATTCACACAAATGTGAAAAGGCAAACAAGTGGGTGGCAATATGCTAATATTTCATTTTGACGCCAAAGTGAAATGGCTTGGGATTCTTATTAAAAACGGCTCGTTGCAATGATTCAGAGTCCAATCTTTCTCTTGAGACACTGTAAATTAATACACAACACTCTTTCAGATGTAAAACTTTGCAGGATGTTATCATTCACATAGAGCTGTGTTACACACTGCATGAAAACTCATTTTCAAAACTCCATAATAGGGGCACTTAAACTATCTTTAAGTAACTTTTGAACAGGGTTATTTTTTATAAAATTATTCAACTATAATTTTCTATTGTGGACTATACGTGAACATCTTTTACGTGAAATTTCAATTACACTTTATTGTAGAGTCTCCTAACTATTTGTTTAGCATATTATGAGAATATTAGCCATTTATTAATACTAATTAAGCACATATTAATGGCTTATTCTACATGACTTTATTCTACATCCCTAATCCTACACTATACCGAAACTTAACAACTACTTTACTATAAATAAGCAGCAAATTTGGAATTTATTGAGGGAGAAGTCGTAGTTAATATTTAACATGTGTGATCTTATTCAGGTCAGTACTGAATAAACAATAACATGTGTTTTGTATGATCCCGCTTATTTTGGTAAAATTAACATTTTGCAGATTCAGCAAAGTGTATGTAAAATTAGTTTTCATCTGTATATACATACTATTGTTTGGGGTCAGGTTTTTTTACTTTTATTCAGCAAGGATGCACTAATGTGATTAAAAGTGACAGTAAATGTATTTATAGTGTCAAAAATTGTTCCTATTTCAAATAAATGCTTTCTATTAAGCAGAAAGCCTGTTGATATAAATTTTTCATATTCACAGGATCATGACACTGAAGAAAATGCAGCTTTTCATCACAGAAATAAATTACATTTTAAAATATATTCAAATAGAAAACAGGTATTTGAAATAGTAATAATATTTCATAATTTTAAATCTTACCAACCCCAAACTTTTGAACAGTATATTTATAAGCAGTATTTGTGTGTAGGAGTGTGTTTGAGTATAATTGTGTGTGTGTGTGTGTGTTTCAGGAGGAGAGTGTGTGTTGGAGATGCCTGGAGTCGTCGTGTATCTTACAGCACAGAGTCGTTTCTTCAGCCAGTTCACAAACCCTACATCACCATGTGCCAAAGCCACCGCATGTGTAGCACGTACAAGTAAGAACACACAAAACACATCCAAATACGTATTCTACTTCATAATGTATCAGTGATTGACTGGACTGTGTGTGTTTTACAGGACAATCTACAAGGTTTCTTACAGGCAGGTGAGCAAAGCAGCTCCTACAGTACACTTTTACCCAGAATGCTGTCCTGGATGGCGACGCATGCATTCACACAACTGTAACCAAGGTAAACGCACAGCATGCTGCTTAACAGGAGCCCTAACTGTGTTTTCTCTTGGATTCATAGCTGCATGCGTGTATGTCTCTCTAGCGGTGTGTGAGCAGTCTTGTGCAAATGGAGGCTCGTGTGTAAGGCCAAATCATTGTGCATGTCTAAAAGGATGGACGGGACGATACTGTCAAACAGGTACTCAGAATCACACACAAATATTCATTTACTGTTATGTTTATGGCCCATGCTTTATAAACGAAGAATTGATGTCCATGGACAATACCAACAAATATACATATACAAACAAATACAAACAAAACAACACAAACAATTTGAGACTATTTTTGCTTTGTACATTTATTTTAAAGAGCTTTTTGCTTTTTTATTATTAATATAATACAATTAATATAATTTTACTAATATATATATATATATATATATATTATAATTATCTCATTAAATGTAAATGGGATGTAAATTATGAAATATTTAAATTATTATAAAATTATTAATTATTGTTTAAATATTCATATTTAAATATTAATATATTTTAAATATTGTTATATATATATATTTAAACGTTTTTTATGTTATATATAATTATGTAATTAAATATAAAATAGTAAGTAATTATGTAAATATCAATATTTTTAAAATACTGTAATAATTTATCTATGAATGCATAAATAATCTATCTATGCATGTGTATATATATATATATATATATATATATATATATAATACTAAATATTAATGTAATTAAAGATAAATGGCCTGTAAATTATGACTATTTAATTATTGGGTAAATAATAAATTTTAAAATATTGTAATATTCTCTCTCTCTCTCTCTCTCTCTATACATATATATATATATATATATATATATATATATATATTCTTTTGTTTTTCTTTATGCAACTGATAACCAGTGAAAATTTATTCAAGCTTCTACTGCAATGATTTCAAAGGACAACTGTTATACTATTCTTCAGTAAACAGGTGGCGCTCATGCTCTGGATTCCTCCATACAATCAAGAATATTACAACTTCATAAATGTTTTTTTTTTTTTTTTTTTGATCATACAAGCAGCTTAAATGAAGAAAATCGGGGAGTTACATGTAGTCTAAATGGGACTCCTTCATTATGAAAGGTAAGCAAACTTTTACTGTTTCTGACGTCATACTTGCTCTTTTATGTAATGGGCAAAAAAATAAGGAGGTTAAAAAAGCTGGCGCTTTTTACAGAGCATATCTTTTACACATAAACACATGTATTCATCAGCATTTCCACATTTCCAGTACCTACAAAACTTAGATTACAAGTTAAGACTGGTTAGAGTGTGCAACAGACGAGGACAGCTGAGGTTAACATTTACTACTTAGTCTAATCGGGGACAAAACATAAAACAGAAATATTATTTATCACGTTATTGTAGATTTACACATTTAAAAAAAACGCTCACAAATTAGTTTTTTCGTTTGCAACATCATGTAAGAATGTCAAAAACAATAGAAATTATATATAAAACCGTCGACGGTGGAAAATTCGCACACAGTGTGTCAGATATGGATCGCAAAGTGGATTCCATTTGTGCTTGGACAGTCTTTGGAAAAGTCTTATTAAGTAAAGTGCTTAATGGTGCCTAATCAGCGAATATTCACTGTCCAACTGAGCCAAAAGACCGACCTTCTCCAGATCCGAGCACATGCGCAGTATCTTCACTTCACTTAGTGCGCGTACTTCGACCTTACACGCATATTGTCTGGCAACTGAGCGCGCAACGGCACGCGTTGACAGTTGATGTGGACTGACCTGAACTTTAAATAATTTTGGAATATTCTTATTCATGTTTATATACATTTTTTAAAACAAACCGATGTTTTGAACGATTGCTGAAGATTTGATAAAGAAGATATCAAAAGGTTAAACATAACGCAATGTCGCGATATTAGTGTTTTTACAATAATATCGGAACTCTCAATATTGGTTTTTATTCTGTTCTCGTGGGGTGTGTCCATCAGAGCAGCACTGAGCGCTTGTTGGAGTCTGTCCGGATGTGTATATGATGTCTGATCACTTGTTCCTCACCAGTGCGCTGCTGGCGCGCAATGGATTTATTGTGGGAATTGTTCTTTATCGCATTTAATCAGTTTCTCTGCTCTCTGAATGGATCTGAATAAAGCAACGATGATATTCGCAACTTTTTGGATAATGTTGTCTGTCCTTGGTAAGTTGAGATGCATGTGTTTTAGTGTTTGTTTGCGCGTTACATCTGTATTATTACCATAATTCAGAAACATACATAGTCTATTTTATTTGTTTATTTATGATTTTTAATTAATCACAACAAGCAGGGATTGATCGGAAATAAAAACATTTTAAGTGTTTTGTCTTTTATTTGTTTAAATTGGGTCCACTAAAGTAACTAGGTAAGTGCTATCACATTAAAAAATCACGGTAGCAATGTGCCAGGCATTCTGTTTTATTCATTCACATCTGTAACTTTGTATTTTCCATGCACAGATTTAATGCACTTTTCAAAGGCAGATGCGATCTCACAGTCTCGGTCGGTACGGCTGGACTGCGTTAGGGCTCATGAACAGTGTTTGGGGAAGTACGGCTGCAGCACTAAGTACCGAACCATGAGACAGTGTGTGGCCGGGAGAGCCGGTAACTTCAGCATGCTGGCTGAACCCGAGGCGCAGGACGAGTGCAGGAACGCCATAGAGTCCATGAAGCAAAGTCCTCTGTACGACTGCAAGTGCAGGAGAGGAATGAAGAAAGAGAAAAACTGTCTGCGCATCTTCTGGAGTATATACCAAAGTTTACAGGGTGAGCAGATCCAGGATCAGCATAACGCAATATGAGAAATGATCATGCTTTGTAGACCACTGTAAGTTTTGGAAATGCTGTACAAATCATTCAGAGCTTTAATTAATAACACAAAAAGTGCTGCATCTAAGAAAGATACATGTAAACACATTACTGTTTCTACCACACTGTCTTACTGGTTCTTTGCTGGTGTTTATCTTCCAGCCAGCGACTTGCTAGAGGACTCGCCATATGAGCCAGTAAACAGCCGTCTGTCTGATATTTTTCGTCTGGCTCCAATAATATCAGGTAAGTGTGATGATAATTTATCTCCACCTCACACTTATCACACTGAGTACAAATCATTTGCCAGCTTTTTGTTTTGTCTGTATGCTTAATGTGCGTAATATGTCTTAGGTATACGTGTATGCCCTCTTTCACCGCCTCATTCTTGAGATATGCTCGTTTAGCTACGGATAAAAGTGTCTGCCGAATGAATGAATTTTAATTTAAATTTGAATGTCTGGTGGATTATGAATGGCCTGCCTGCATCAGTCTTTTATGAAAGCGTGCTTTGTAATGGATGTTAGAGATTTGAGTAAACAGGTTTCAGTGATGTCCTTGGAAAAGAGTCAATGCCTAATGCATTCCTATAGAGGACTAACAGAACAAGTGCTGCTTGATGGTGACGGTTTAGTCGTGTCCTGTAGATGGCGCTGTTCCTCCCCCGTTCAGCTACTGTGAGGTCTGCTGGTGTTGAAGATAACACTGACTGAATCTCTCAATCTAAGCTGTTCTTGACTGTAGAAGTTCTGCGGTAAATCTCCATGGTGACAGACATGCAATAGATCTGTTCCAAAATCTAGTGAGTTGCCTCGCTGCCAACTGCTTACATGGGCAGCATGCTAACCAACATAGAAACCCAAAAGTGACCGATTTGGAACACTCCACTTAGAGTGTTCCGCTCCATGCGGTACACAAATAGCACTGCGCACCAATTTGAGACTTGAATAGCAATTGATTTCAGTAGCGTTTGACATTGTCCTGCCATGCTTTTTAAAAAAGATTTCTGCAAGCTGGAAGTAAAATTATTAGAGGATGTTTTACAAGAACTTTACAATTTCTCATTTAATGTAATATTATGATACTTACTGTTTGTTTGTATTTATTTGTAAAATTTAATAGAAACCTGTGAGGGAAATTTTTTTCTACACAATATCTTTTTTCAGCGTAGGCATAAAATGAACATAAAACATACATAACTATTGAATAAAAAAATCTTAGTGATTTAACAGATGATTTTTGTATATTCATTTTGTGTGTTTATATAGACATGTATAGATATATATGTAGACACACACAGACTGTATATATATACAACAGTCTACATATGTATACAAACCTCTTCACTATTTGTATTATTGTATATTGCTCATATAAACTGATTATATATCTAATATATATGCCAATTGCAGTGTATCTTAGATATCAGATTTTTTTAGGTTGTGATCAAAAAACATGTGTCTGTGGTTTTGTTTGCATTAGGTTTAGATTCATTATGAATATACCATAGGTCCATAAGGAACGTGGGTATTACATGAAAGTACATGCAAGACATACCCCTCTGTCCACTTCAAATCAATAAAGCCATAGAAGAGGCACAGCTTCTGAAATTGCAGCCTTGTTCTTTCCTGAAGCGTTTATCAATACGGTCAAGAATGTAGAATGTACAAAAAAGCTTAAATATACCAGCTATTAATTCTTTAATCATCAGTCTGGTGCTATTAGAGCATAATTACGAAATGAACATCACAGGCTTGCCGTTGTTTTGCTGTGCTTCTGCTCATTTGTGTATCTAAAAGCCAGCTACAGGTGTTGTACATCACCAGAAAGAGAGACATTCATTTTAATTATTTTCATATTTGGACGCAACGCAATTGAATATTAATCTCAGAGCGAACCTCTTTACTTATTCCATGCATATCTAGAGCAAAAAATAAATAAATAAAGGTTTTGGCATGTTCCAGCAACCCCTAGTAATAATTCACAGCTGGGCTTTACAGGAGTGAGCAGGATGTTTATGGCCGCTGCCAGTGCAGCTTCAATAAAAACTGATTTGGTTGAGAGACCCAGAGCTGCTGTGCCAGATCTCTACATGGCCCAGATGGAGAGACGCTCTTGTTCTTGAGGTGGTGCAAGTTAGGGTTATACAGGTTCAAAGGAACTATTGAAAACCCTTATATCAAAATGATGAACTTCTTCATCAAACACTGTGTTTAACACAATAGTTTAGAGAGAGAAAGAGATAGGAAGTAACTTGAGCATTGCCTAAAAAGGCAAAAAACCTTTGGCTGGTTAGTCTTCATTGTGTGTCCTGTCCATAAAGTGCTTTTATATTTACTGTCATGAACCACAGAATCAGCCCACACACAGGACCCCAATAATAACTGACCCTAATCTGTTATTCTCAGTGGGACATCTCTATACAACACCTTGTGTGGGTGTTTTCAGGCTGTTCACAGTAGAAATGGATACTCAAGTCTGAAGATTGTTCACATAGTGCCAACAAGCACCAAATTCAAATGGTTCAATTGTTATTCAAATGGTATTTTTGTCTCAGTGTATTAACCTTGTTTGTAGTTGATGGGCTTTCTGAGCATAGCAGTTATATTTACAAACTACAAATACATCACTCAATAAACTGTTCTCAGACTTGACTTGGACTCATAAAAACTGACTTGAAACTTGACTTGGTAAGTGATTACAGTATATTTATATTTATTGATGTAGCAGATATTTTATTCAAAGTGACTTACAAATCATAAATGTCAAGCAATTTGTGCTAACTATAATTTATATCTATATTTTTTAATTACACTAAAAACTACAGGCTTTTTAAAAATTTGACTGACAAAATTGAATTAGACATTCTTACTGTGAGATAATTATATATATAACCCTGAAGAGAAACATAAAATTATGGCTGTTAATAGAGTTAAATAACTGTAGCTATGTTACCATCCACATATTTTTATGCACATTCTGGAAAATCAAATAAAAAATGCTGGATGTGATTTTGCGATGGGACAGCATAACTGGACTAATCAAGACTGATCTCATTGCACAGCATCTGAAATGCCAGTTTTGTCATTCTAAAATGCTTTAGCAAAGTCTCGTCAAAGTGTTCCTTTATAATTAAACTGCGTTCCCGAACAGCAGGCTCCGAAAAGAAGATAAAGTAACATGACTGTGTTTCGTCTACATGTGCTGAAGCTCGTAATTCATTGTATACAAACATTATATACATTATATTCGTTGTATACAAACATATTATATACAGTGCGTTCTCCCACTGCAGCAAATTAATTTTTTCTTCATGATATTTTTTCGAATTTAATCAGGAAGTGGTGATTTTGTTCTCTTCAACTCACTGGATCAAAACGATGCTTTATTCACAAATGTTTCATGCGATATTCCAATTTTAATATTCCAATATTCCAAAGTTTAATTCGAAACTTTGGATGGAAATATAGCTTGTTAGTCATTTCTGACCATTATTAAGAAAGCAAAATTATCATTTTTTTTCCTTTACAACATAAATTGTTAATAAATCAAGGATTAAGGAGTATGTTTTACAATAAAATACTATTTCAGACTTAAAAATTTCATGTTTAATCTATTTGTCATTTGCTTTTCTTTGTAATTATTGGTGAAATTAGCCATTTCTAAGTGAAAATTGGTTTTACACCAAATTTGTTCCAGTGACTTGCTGTATTTTTATGAACTTCCCAGTTTGAAAACCCATGCTTTAGGAGACACTTGAATCTAAATCGCTTTAATCCTAATTTGTAAAAGTCCTTACAAATTAGGAACCTTACAAGCAACTTCTAATAACTATATATCCTTTCTTTTTTTTCTTTTTTTTTTTTAATTTGAGTGGATTTGTGCCAAACGACTTGATGTCTCTATGGCAGAGACATCTGGTGCACAGCATTGAAAAGCAGTACTGAATATCCTTGAGGGAAACATGAGGCCATGCAGAGACGAAACATAGTCAACAAGGTATCAGCTTTCTCAAACTCTTTTCATAGTCCCGACTAACAGAAATGCCTGCTCATCTAATTGTAGCTGTCCTGGGCCCTAATGCAAAAACGCCAGTGTTTCAGTAAATGTGTTCAGGTTACACTTCCTGTCAGAAACATAACTGAGATCAATATGAATGGCCACATTAAGCAGCTAATAATTGCTGAGCAAGGCAATTCGACCTCTAACTTAGCATTTTAAACATTAACAAACTTACTATTCTCCATGAAGGTGCATCACTGAGGTTATACTGTAGCAGTCAAAACAGATCGAATAATCACATACATTTTACGCGAAGCTGTGTAACGGACTTGATGCCTCTTAGATGACTCAGTTTGATGGGTATTGTTGGAACTGCAGAATCTTTGTTCAGGATGTGTCTGTATGCAATCTGCTGTACAGACACTTTCCGTCCTCATTATTTGATGGCACACCCTCCAGCTCTGCATAGCTTTGTGGGTTTGGGGCTTTAGTAACAGATCCCCTTTAGTCATGGGATCACAAGAAAAAGGAAGGGGGGAAGATCTGCCACGTGAAAGAGGAAAGACATGCCTCGTTTAGTGAAAAAAGTAGCCAAAAGGGTTGGGCAGAATTGAGTTGTACCGAATTGTACAATGGTGGCCGGTAGGCAGGAAACTTGATGGGATGGTTAAAGCTTATTAGGTTTTTACCCAAAAACGAACACTCTGTTATCATTTACTCACCTTCATGTCATTCCAAATCTCTATGACTGTCCTTCTTCTGAGGAAAATTGTTTTTTGTGCATTCAGTGAAGCAATATGGTTTGGAACAACATGAGTAAATGATGACAGAATTGTCATTTTTGGGTCCATTTATATGTTTAAAACATTAATGGCCTTACTGTAGGTCATATGGCACTTTCTTTGTCTTTCAGTGCTATGGCAAAAGAAATATGTTTATTGTGCCATTAAACATGTGATATTCAGACCAAATAACCACTGGAATATATTCGCCTGGCAGTGTTTGAATTAAAACAGTCTTTTCCATAAATCAATAAAGAAGCGGTCATACGAGACAAAGAATGATCATACTGTCACTGTAGAGCAAGAGTTGTGCCACCTGATCAGTGAGGAGCTGGGGCAATGAAGACAAAGAGAATAGCAGCCATTGCTGGATTAATAAAGGGAATATGAAAAGAATAGTTCACCCAAAAATTACAATTCGTTTACTCACCCTCATGTCTTTCCAAAGCTGACTTTTCTTCTGTGGAACATTTTGTGTATTTTTAAATATCTACTTTAGGCTGTATCCAACTTGAAACTTTATTCAAAATATCTTTTGCATTCGGCAGAAAATAGAAAGTCATACAAGCTCGGTAAAGTGTCTCTGCGTGAATACGTGGGTCAAATAAATGTGTGGAACCAAATATCACAGTGAAGGCTGAAAAGATGTTTTGCTATGAGCTACTTCTACCAGTTTAGACAGATGAATCTTGTTCCATGCCTTGGTAATTGATTTTCTCATGTCCCAGCTTTGTTCTGCAGGCTTGTCAATAATGAAGTGATCACAAATAGCTATTCATTTGTCACACTATACCATACCATCTCCTAATCATATGTTCCCTACCTTTCGGTCACTAAGAGTCACTATGAGCACTATGTATCGTGATGACATTAAGGGTAGGGCTGACGTTATGTCAAAAGGAGCTGTTTGCATATATAGCATTTGATTATATGTACAGTATATTATGTATACATACTGTGGGTTAGGGTTATATATACATACACACTACTGTTTAAATGTTCAAAAAGCATCTATGAGATGTTTTAATGTTTTTGAAAGAAGTATCCTATGCTCACTAAGGCTGCATTTATTTTATCAGAAAAAAGTAATAACTGTAACACTGTGAAATATTATTGCAATAATAATCCTGTGATGCAAAGCAGAATTTTCAGCAGCCATTACTCTAGTTTTCAGTGTCACGTGATTCTTCAGAAATCATTCTTATTATTATTAATATTGTGCTACTTAAATGTTTTTGTGAAAACTGCGAAAAGCCCACAAGTCTTGAAGGATCATGATGCTTTCTTTTGCTAATATATTTGGCAAAATTCAAAAGTCTTTACTGTCATTTGAGATTAATTTAATTCATCCTTGCTGAATAAAATGCATCATTAATTAAAGGAAAAATCTCACAGGCTCCAAACTTTTAAACAGCAATGTATGTGTGTAATTGCTACTGTAGTGGTTTAAAAAAGTGCAAATATATCACTGGTTTAGGTCAAACAGATCTGCTATATGGAAATGAAGTACACCGTTTCGGATGCCCTTACAACTGCAGTGCACCATCTCACAGGAAAGAGAAATGGAGATATAGTGGCGTCCATTTTCTCTAACACACAGAACTGAGGTTGCCCTGGCCATCTGAATTATTAACACCCTCGGCTGGTCCAGAATGTAGTAACAAGTCCCATGTGGCCCTGTCTTCTAAGAGAACTAAGATGCATTGAGAGCAGAAAGACCACGTTCTATTCTCATGCAAGATGGTCTGCTTCCTTTGAGTTGCATAAATTTGGTTGTATTCAGTCACGCCACTCATCCAGAGAAATAATTTGACTGAATGTGAAACAGACAGAGAGTCTATTGAAAGGAGTAATGGGGTAATTATGAAGGAATCTGAAGGATGCTAAATTAAAATCCTTTTCAATGTTATTACATGTATTTTTAAAAACGCCTGGTTAATTTATTTCTGGATGTGTTTTACTTCGTGCCAGTTTTGATCCATAATTTCATTGTCTCCATAATGACAGTAAATCCTATCATTGTTTTAAACATTCAGCAGGATGAAATTCATATGCGTAATGTTCATTTGAATTGCCATAGTCTGTTTTAAGAAAATCAATTCAACCTTTCACTGGTATTGGCACGAATGGCAAAAAGCCTATAAGAGAGGAAGAGGTTATTAAATATGAAAAAATGGCCCTGTCAGCAGTTATTGTTTGGAAGTGCAATTTGATTTCCAATCTCATTTCACATCATTGACATGGATGCCAGGGCGGTACGGTTCATGAATCCCAACCAGCTGCCACACAAGGAAAAGACAGCGAGAGACAAACAAAAAAAAAACGTTTCATGTTTGTATAGAAATAGACTCTTTTCCACATTAGATAATAAAACTCTGCTATGAGATGAGCATGTAAACACTGAGAAACACACAAATCAGATGTCCTAAATTCCCTTCATCTCACGCTATGAGAAATATGTTGGCCTTGTCAGAAAACACGTAAACAGCTTGATGACTGCTGGAGGCAAAAATGACATTTAAAGCTTGGGCATGCTGTGTTGTGTACAGCTCATAAGCATTGGTAATTACAAATGTCTGGATGGTTGATTACAAATCATTCAGCATCAATAACTCCGTCAAGTGTGACAAAAAGGAATACAATTCATAGAAAAAGCCAAAAATTCAAAACACTCTGGTGTAGCATAAAAGGAATGCATAAAAAAGATCTGTTTGATTCAAGAAATTTTGACATCCACTTGATTCCAAGCTTATTCAGGATGGTTTTCTTGATTCTTAAGAAAGGAAAGGAGGGAAATTGTGAAATTAAGGAACTGTTCACACAAAAGACATTTTTCGATTCCACTGCAACACTGTTTTCTATGTAAATGTGCTGAATAGAAGTATTTCACTATTAACCAATATCTTGCATTTTTTAAATCAAAATGTTTTCTGTGTGAACAATCAGTTCACTTCCAAGGCATCGCGAGTTCACGTTTTACTGCAGAAGCCGACAAGTGTCCTTGTAGTTTTTGAACAGAAACCAATAAATCCATTTTAGTGAATAAGCGCGCTGTATTCAGGTGACTAGGCTACTTTCACTTTGAAAAGACACTTTAGCTGAGAGGAGTTTCATCAGCTGACTAAAAGTGATCGAGGACGGATAATTTCTAATAACATGATGAACCTGTGATTTCTTCTTCAGGGCGTAAAAGGAAGATAAAACCTGATATGTTTTCACGGAACCTTGCAAAACAAGCGCGTTACAATAGTGAGGGAAAAGCTCCATGTGTTGCGTGCAAACACATCCATACAATCTTGAACACAACAACAACATTTGTCAGACGTCTACATTGTCATCCAAGGAGATTGCAAAGATTAAACAAGTGTTTTCTGAACTCTAAAACAGGAAATGTGGAGTTAATCTGCTTTTGCCAAAAAAAGACTGCTTTTGCTATAAAACAAACTTTTAATATAATGAACCTTAATTTTATAAATTATTTGTATTTGTTTAAGTTATTATTACTTAATCAAAACAACCCAACTGCAGTTTGATTGATATTGATATTTACTAAAAAAAAAAAAAAATGATTTCTGAGTTATCAGTTTTTGCAAATGAACTCTTCTTTTGTTCCATTTGAGTAAATGTGAGAAAATATCCTCACCGTTTATGTGCTGTTATAATAGTTTAGCTGCCATTTTTTAAATCTTTGTTTCAAATTTGTATGGTGTTTCAGTCATAAAAGTTGTTGAACAAATACTTGTTTTGGCATATTTTAAAGTGTCAACCAATTTATTGGTGAGTGAACCTGAATGACCCTTTTTGGTAAATAGATATAAAAGAAATATATTCTAAATGATACACAATCACTGTTACAGCTCTTCTCTAATGTAGCTTGAACAAGGTGATAAATGCAATTGACTTTCAATTCCAAATAATTCCAAAAATCAATTTGGTTTCAAATCCACGCCCCTATTTCTCCCTAAAAGACAATGCAGTTTTTCATCAAGTGAAAACAGTTGTTAAATATCACTCCTCTATTGCACTCATATATGAAACGACATGCTACAGTATGTTCTGCATCATAATTCTTGAAACGTGACGGGCTGAGAAGGTCATAACTCATAAAGCTGTATCTGTGTGTCATTGACCTTGTCATAACAGAAGATTAGTGTTATTAACTACACATCATTAAACAGGTTAAAAGCAGAGCACTGCATAATACAGCATACCCGTTCAAATTTTCATATCAAACGCTGTTGATATCTGATGCGGTGTTTGTAAACGACACCTCTGCCTATGTTTTTTTATAACCAATATCAAAGTGCTGGCACTGCAGTACTGTGAGAGCTTGCATGCCCAAAGCATTTCAGGTCACCTAAAGTCACGTCATCTGTCACCGCTGAGATTAAGGACATACAATGACCCACACACACACACACAGAAAGACTCAAACGCCCACACACAACAGAAGAGTACAGACTGAATAGACCATGAGAGTGTATTGGCTGTCAAACATATATAATACAAATCCTTTGGAGTGGATTTTGGAGAGAAGCCTAGCGAGAGGAAGAGGAAATCCTTTATTCTAATGGGCTGGGTTGACAGCTCTATGCTGTCAGTCCCTAAGGACTGATCCCCCGCTGTGGATGTGTGCTTCAGTGTTTGTGATGTATGAAGCCTATAGTTATCATTTCCTGAGTCCAATATTGTGGGAATGTGTATGGGAGGGGAACGCAAGCACCCCCTCCCTCTCTTTTAAGACTGCGCCTGCATTCATCAGTGGATTTATCACGTATTATATATCTGTAGCTCACTTTAGCTTCTTTTCTCTGTCTCCTTATAAACCATTCAAGTTCTTTTTATGGAAAAACATTTATGTTCATGTCTAAACAAGTCTGATTTGGATGCTTCGAGTTACTGTGCTGCTTTTAACTACAATGAAATGTTTATCTGTGGACAAAGGGAGGTGTGGCACAAAACGATGAATGCGCGGTCTGAAATGGTTTTTGTACCTTTCAACGAAAGATGCACTGGGGATTGTTTTTACAAGCCTTGCATTTTGTTTTTACAAGCACTGATATGGCATGTTTTATAAATGCAAATGAGAGAAAATGGCTTAAAATAATAATAATAATAATAATGACTGTTGTATGTAGTTTTTCCCATGCATGTTTGTACACATGTACATTGTATAATTCTAAGCATTATATGCTAGATCATATATATAAAAATGGTTAACAAAAACAGGATAAGACAAGTTTCAACATTGGTATTTCTTTGATTTGCTCTCACATCTGAAAAGGTCAGACAATCATTATTTTAATTCAGCATAAATTATGCCTTATGTTGCCGGGAAATTATACAATATCATATTCTCTTACAAATAAGAAAAAAGAAGAAAAACCAACCTGGTCTCATAAAAATACGTACCTCTGTGCACTTTTTGTGCAACACCATTTTTTTCACCACAGTTTCAAAGAACAGTGTCCACTGTGTGATGCGAAAACACAGGTCAATATGTGAACCCTGCCACGTTTTTATTATGTTGATATAGGTACGTATTGCGGCGGTTCAGAATTGAAATATCCATGGACTGTTGCTAAAAGTTAATGCTCTATAGTGTTGGAAACATACCCTACGCCAAATCCAACCCTAAACCTTCCAGATAGTGTTAACAAATGCATTTGTTGATGCAACCCTGTCAATTTTTAATTTCCTTTTACACAGATTTGAACTGTTTTATCAAACCGTAGTTACAAACTGGAGCTCCTCGCCTCTAAAGTACATCTCTGTACTCCATGAGCTACCGAACAAACCTACTGTCTCTGAAAACCCAAAGATATGCAGCTGGATATGTGTGATGCTAACATTCAGAATCATCAGTTTTCAAATATCCCAGCATATTAATATTGTTTTGAAGTAATTGTGTGAAAGTTACACTTTATTAATTGAAACAATGTAAATTTAAGTGAAAAGGAATGAAAGTTGTCTGAGTTTTACTGCCTCCAAGTGTTAATTTCTTTTGGAAACTGCAGTGATATGTACTTGATGGTATATATTTCGTGTCTTGCTAAAAAGTGCACCCAGGTATGCTTATGCCATGAGACCAGGTAGTGAAAAACAGCTAAATGACATGTCATACAGACAAATATGTGACAAATATTCAATATTCAAATATTCAATATTACTACTAATACACTGGTCCCTATAAAATTGGTGTTATCTGTAAATATTTTTTCCCCATGCATCTGAAAAACAGCACACCGTTTAATTCACAGCATTATATGCTATATCATATGCAATACTACACATAAATAGACACTTGCTAAATAATCCTATGAAGACAAAAATTGTTACAGGATGTGTGAGTTCCAGCAGCTGTATGTCTTTGATTCAAATCTCTCAGATCCGTGAAGGTCAGACGATCATTCTTTGAATTCAAGTTAAATCCTGTCTTATGTTGCAGTTCCTGTTAAAGTTACCGGCAAACTGACGAGTATCTCCATATTATTTAGCTGCCAAAGGCAATCTGACATGCATTTGGCACTCAGTGAGTGTTCATTTTACACCCCGCATGCATCGTTCTTTCATTCTCAATTTATTAATGGCTCAGTCTTGGCTCAGTTTCTTACAGATTAATAAATAGTGGCTTGTATGTTTTACTGCTAATGTATGTAAATTGAAGGCAGAACCCCAGAGGGAAATTACTTGGCAGTTGTTGATGGTAAAACATCAAATACCAGTTTTATGTCTTATTAGACATTGATTTTTCTTCTGGATTGAAAGCCATCAACACTGTACTCTTTATTAATTACACTCATGAGAGTTTATGCAGTTTAATTGCTTGGCTGTTGGACATGCACAGGCACACACACATATAGCCCCTAGTCATCATTTACTCAAACAGTCTCAAGCTCCTAAAAGCTTTCTGTCTCTCACTTCCAAAACACACATCGTCAAACATCCAGCAGTCACATGACTCCCTCCATTGTCACTGTCACAATAGCAGCTCCCTGGAAGGGTAAGTCATTGCTGGGATTTCATGGCACCGCTGGAGTATCGAATACACCACTGGACCCCCAAATCCCTCCGGCTCTTGTAATTATTTAAGGTCATATTAATATGCCAGCACTGTTGGGAACTGGCTAAAGTGTCCATTACATCAGCCTGTTAGGGGTCAGCAGTTCACAATCTCTGGTGTAAACTACCCATCAGATTACCAGGTCACCATACAATGATTTTAAAAATGACCAAAACAATTTCAACATATTAAATACCAATTTTGCTCCCGCCGCAGAAACAAACGTGCCACAGAGCATTCTTTAACATTAAGTTAAATATACAGTATATATGGGTAGCTGATATACTGTATATGGGTAGATGAAAAATTACCTCCAACATTGAAGATAAACCTCCCTTTGCTATTTGTAACACTAAGAATGAAGATAATTTTTAATTATTTTTATTAATTTTTTCTTCACATTTTTGCTGTCACACCATATGACACAGATACATTTTTATATATCTTAAATAACAGGTATATTTGAAGCAAAATCCAAAAATATGATAAATTTTTCTTTAAAAACCAAATATCATTAGGATATTAAGTTCATGTTCCATTGAGATATTTTCCACTGTAAATATATCAAAATATAATTTTTGTTTAGTAACCTAATATGCATTTAAACTTTTAAAAGGGATTTTCTCAATATTTAGATTTTCAGATATTCAGATTTAGATATTTAGATTCCAGATATTCGAATAGTTGTATCTTGGCCAAATATTACCCTATCCCAACAAACCATACACGAATGGTCAATTTATTCAATTCTCAATTTCAAAAAAATGACTCTTATGACAGTTTTTTTGGTCCAGGGTCACATATATTAACTTTAAATTAATTTAAACTAATTAAATGCACTTAATTAAATACATTAAACAACAGAGTTTAGAACAGTCAGTTATGTCAGTGATAATATTTTAATAATATCAACGATATAAAAAGCAACAGGTGAACATTTAAAAATAAAATGAACTACAAAGAATTTGCAAGATGTTTGCTGAAGTAACATACTGTACGTGTTTGGCTAAGAACTACAGCATGCATGCATAGAGAGTTAACTCAAAGCATCTTTTCAACCTCTTGAAGACATTTCAGTGGATGATCTCTGGAGGGAAGTCAGCTAATGTAAATTTCATTATGAAGTTGTCCTGCTTTTCACCTCGTCAGTCGTTTGATTGATGCCTTCAACCGCCGGTCTTTCCGAGCAGAGCTGCATCAGCTTCAGATGGATCTGCTCTGTAAACACACACGGATCAGTGCGTTCATTAATTTCTTTTGGGTAAAAGACACTCATCAATAAACCAATAGACTCCACATCCACTGGATATTTTCAAATATCAATTGGACTGACTAATTCCTTTAAAGCACGCTCCAGAGGTCAGCCATTGGCAGGCATTGCTTCAGAGGGCCATTAAACGTCCCTAGACAGCAGTTTAAGCGGATAGTCTTTTACACAGAGCTCACAGTGTTGTTTAACTAGCAGTTCTCTCTTTATTAAAGAGCCCAGAGATGGTCAGACAGGGTTCATCTTGTAACAAACCCTCATTCTGCTGCAACGGCACTTTCATTCATTGATAGAAGGTTACGGTCCAATCGACTCATTAGCTTCATTTCTAAAAAGAACTGAATACACTAAACTACCCAAAGATACATTTAATGGCTCTTTCACAGCTCAGGAGATTTAATGAGGCTCTCAGTTCATGTTTCGTTGAAGTATCAACTAAAGTGTTTTAGATGTATCTTGTAAAAAAAAAACTAATTAGACAGTTGTTGGTATACATAATGAATATAACGCAATAAAAGGAATAGATCTGATAGTCCAGTCCAGGCCAAAAGAAATAAGGAAGAAAGAATGAGAAGTAAAGTTTGGGGAATAAAATGAAAGACAAATCAAAAAGGCAAGACGAAAGTGAGAATGTGGAGATGGGAGAGATGGGCAGAAAGAGACAGCGGCAGACACAGAGGAAGAGAGAGCGGGAGATCAATTATGGAGGTAGAGTCCTCGTATGATTTGATTTGCTGCAGTGGCATGTGTTTTTATTGGATTGGAACAGTTGGAAGAAAGCTGTGAGATTATTAAGCATCCGCCAGAAAAGCTCCAGGTCTCTGCCATCAGCACTTTCTGTGTCTGCAGCACTCCCAATCTCTCAGGCCACTTAAGGAAGCGACTGAAGAGCTTACTTATTTTTCCTGCACCCAAAGAGCAATAAACAACAGAGCGCTCTTGATGCCTGAGCATGAGGCCACATCAACACACACACACATACACACACACACTGTCGCTCATTATTTCACGTCACACTGGAGTTCTCTGAGATGCACATGGCCAGGCTCTCAGCTCAAGTAGCCTCTGGCTCACAACAGACACTGGAGAATGTAAGATGAGGTCATTATACACACAATCTCAGCACTGACAAAAAATACCATGGTATTACAGACTATAGACATGATGTTTTTTGTTAAAGGAATAGTTTACCCACAAAGTGCTGAGAATTTACTAAATGGAGATGAGTTAGAACAGATTTACATTTAGTGATGACATTTAGCATGACATCACTGGGATTTTTAAGCAGTGAATGGGTGCCGTCAGAATGAGAGCTGATAAAAACATCACAATAACACAAGTAATCTACTCAACTCTAGTCCATCAATTAACAGCTTGTGAGGTAAAAAGATATGGGTGAAATTTTCATGTGAGAGGACAACAGAGGACTTTTTCTTCACTGGAGAAAGAGTTATAATGTACCATGTGATCATATTTTAGTTGAAATGCCTTAATGGTGGTTTTGTTTCTTGCAAACATTACTTTGCTTTACAAGATATAATTAATGCCTTTGGATAACTTGTGGATTATTGTGATGTTTTAAGAAGTTTCATTCTGACGGCACCCATTCACAACTAATGTAATGCTAAATTTCTCCAAAATTTGTTCTGATGAAGAAACTCATCTTGGATGGTCTGATTACATTTTCAGCATTTTTTATTTTTGGGTGAACTGTTACTTTAAACAAGAATATCAAACCAAATGCAATTTACAAGTTACTGATATAATTGCAGTCAGATAGAAATAATAAATATGCCCTGTGCTGTAAAATATCCATGAGTTATTTTAATAATGCACCATAATGAATTAATATTGCATTGTGTTTATAAATGCAGATCAGGATCACTGTATCATAAGAAGATATGGGTTAGTTTTATAGACTCTGACATGTTGCAGAACCTGTCCACATGACTGCAACTTTTAATCAACAATTAAACATCCCTCCAATAACCTTGAGCCTCATGTCAACGTGCTTGTCAAACGTAAGTAATGGTTTTTGTAATAGGTGATTAACCTCAAGGATCTAGGCTGCTTTCAAATTTAATCACATCTAGTCATCTCACGAAAGCCCACAATAAGCACAAATTCCTCATCAAAACACATAATTACAAAATGCAGCGTTCCATGCACATGCGAGAACTGCAAAAAAAAAAGTTGAGCTACTGAAGCAGGAAGCAGAGGAGTCGAGAGAAGACTGAGTCATCGTTAGGTAAAGAAGAATATCATCACTTATTACACGGCTCACTGGAGACATGATTTTGATTGGTCAGTCTTTCGTCATATATTTTATATTATACTAATATATGTATTAAATATACCATTACTAGCAACCAAATCTTCTACAGAGCTATGCTAGTTTACTACCTATCTATCATGGAGATAGCCTATTAAAATTATTTAAACTTTAAGATTTCATGACTATTTATTTATTAATTTAGTAAATAGTCATCTAATTAAAGTACAATGCACATTCAGATGATCATTATTGCAAAATAAACCTTATATCACTCAATATCATCAAAGCTATTTTTGATCATGCTCAGCACAATATACAGTATCTTATGTTCTTATTATTTCAGAGCATTTGTGTTCTTATAGGAACGTGTGTTTAAGCAAAAAGCCTGCTTAGAAAAGAGAGAGGAAAGGCAAACTGAGTTTTCAGGGTTGTGAACTTATCCATGCGAGTGAAAGGGAAGTATTCACCTGAGGATGTTTGTTCAAGAGACGCAAATGCTGTGTAGATTGAGAGGAGAGAAACAAAAGGAAAAGTGTACAAGCAGTTGAGAGAAGTTCTTCAGGCAAAAGATTAAAACGTAACGCAAATAAAACCTATTTTAAACCAAGTTTAGTTGCTTTATCTAATTGCAACACTCTGCAGGATGTCAGTTCTTGGTCTGAAATACATGAAAAAGGGCTGGAAATTGAGTCTCGGTATGCTTGAGGCAGTTTGTGTGGGATCTGTTGAGGAAATTGAGAAACAAAAATAAATAAGAAAAAATAGCGTTCATGTGATTTTATTTTCAGACACTCAGACTGGAGATGAGAATGAACTATGTGAACTATGTAAACTACCATTCAAAAATGTCATTTTTTAAAATTTATTTCTTAATTAATCAAGGATACATTGATTCTGACATTTTGCAAAAAATTCAGTTTGCCATCACAAGAACACATTTAAATTGCAACACTATTTCACAATATTACCGCTTTTGCTCTATTTTCGATCAAATAAATGCAGCCTTGGTGAAAATAAGAGACAAAAACATTCAAACATTTTACTGAGCCCTTTACTTTAAATGGTAGTGCGTGTGTTTATATTACATTCTCAAAAAGGTTTCCTAAACACTCTGCCATTGGCTGGTCGACCAGAGAGCCCCGCCCTAAACTCACCCACCATTGGTTAAGCCACTGTTGCTGTGCATGGAAACTCAAACAAACAGAAGTAATGTTTTGAAAGTGCAACAGAAACAAAGTGTTGATGATTTTCATTGTAAGCAACCTACTTGCTTGCAGCTGTCGCTAACAAGCCGGGACATACATTTAAATATACTTGAAATAAAATGCTGTCATTTTCCTGAATATCAATTAGTAGTACAGTTATTCTCACTCAAGACCACATACTGGCTGACATATGGCCTCTAGTTCTGTGAATGCCATACGGGACGACCTCAGCCAGAGGATGTTCACAGAGAGTCCCAAAAGGTCAACAGTTGCCCGACTCTCAGCAAGTGTTCTTTGACATTTACAGCACTTGCATCAGTAAAACCAGCCAGTAGTGTTCGTAACTCTCCCTCTAAATCTCCTCATAGGTGAGGCGGCCTTTACGAAGGACAACAATTGCCTGAACGCCGCCAAGGCCTGCAACCTGAATGACACGTGTAAGAAGTACCGCTCCTTCTACATCAGTCCCTGCACCAGTAGAGTCTCCACCACTGAGGTGTGCAACAAGCGCAAGTGCCACAAGGCCCTGCGGCAGTTCTTCGACAAGGTGCCACCGAAACACAGCTACGGCATGCTTTTCTGCTCCTGCCCCTCCGGTGATCACACGGCTTGCTCTGAGCGCAGACGTCAGACCATCGTGCCAGCCTGCTCCTACGAAGACAAAGAAAAACCCAACTGTCTCTCCTTACAAGCTTCCTGTAAGACCAACTACATCTGCAGGTATGTTAAAGACAGCTTGTGTAAGGAGGAAAGTATATTCACTATACTTTTCAGCGAGTTCATTATTTATCCTGTGGGGTGGATGGTGTCTAAAATGAGATGACTGCTGGACTGTCACTTGTGTGATGAGTCTGTTTAATGAGGAGATGTGGCGTGTGGGTTCTTGTTCATTCCTTCTTAATTTTTTTTTCCAGATCTCGTTTAGCTGACTTTCTTACCAACTGTCAACCTGAGGCTCGCTCGATTTCTGGGTGTCTGAAGGAAAACTATGCCGACTGTCTGCTGGCATATTCAGGTCTTATAGGTGAGTTAACTTAAACCAATAAATGACTGTGGCAGTACAGTACTATTTTATACCATGAAAATAGTACTGAAATTCATGTGTTATGGTTTTTGGATGCTATGTACCATGCCATTACAGTACTTTAATGCTAATTTAAAAAAATGGTACTACTATAGTAAATGCACAGAAAAAAACTAAACAAAAACAACATTGTTTTTCCATGGTAAATGCCCACAAAACTTATTTGATGCCAGGAAAGTTCAAATGACTATGATAAATCGAATGATAAATCGTTTCTAAGATTATAAATGCCTTTACTGTCACTTTTGATTAATTTAATGCATCCTTGTATTGTACCCTAGCCTGTAATAGCAATGTATTATTGAAAAAAAAAGATCAATAATCTTCAAAAACTAAAACCAATAAACATAGTATATGCATATATTCTGGTTTTCAGATGGATCATGTCTATAGGTAATGCGATGAAATACTGTACTTCTTGCATTTGTAACTGGCTTCATGCATCCATTAAAATAAGGTGCCACTTGGCTTGAAGGGATAGTTCATCAAAAATCAAAATTACCCCATGATTTACTCATACTAAAGCCATCTTAGATGTATATGACTTTCTTTCTTTCAGGTGAATACAATCAGAGTTATATTAAAAAATTCCCTAGCACTTTCAAGATTTGTAATGCCAGTGAATGGGTGATGAGATTTTGAAGTCTAAGTGCATCCATCCTACTACATCCTACGTCATCTGCTGGAATGCTGCTTTCAATTGAAGGCATGTACAACAGTTACAAGAAGCTAGAGGTTATGGTTTATAAAGTTTTAAATATGGATATTTTTCTTACAAAAACACATTTATTTCCTTCAGAAGCAGTGGCGGAGCTAGGGGGTGGCCAGGGGTGGTCGCGGCCACCATGGACTTAATCACGGCCACCCCATTTGCCACCCCACTCGTAATTGCATTTTTAAGAGAGGAAAATCATCTCTCAAATATTGATCCAGGAGAACCTCAATCGTGTCTATACCAAATATACAATAATGTTCAGACCGGAGCTGTTCCCAAAAATAGCAGTTTTCCAGCTTTCGTAAAAAGTGGGAGTGGTATTACATGGTGCCATGTTTGCTTGTATATATATAAATAAATAAATAAAATTATAAATAAAATTAAATGTGCCACCCCAGAGTAACTGCTGGCCTCTGCCTGGCCACCCCTATGAAAAATCCCTTGCTCCGCCACTGTTCAGAAGGCTTTATTAAGTAGATGGATCCACTTTATTTGATTTCAAAATATCATCACCCATTTACTGCCATTATAAAGCTTAAAAAAGCCAGAACATTTTTAAATATAACTCCAGTTGTATTTATCTGAAAGTCATATGATGGCTTGAAGATGAGTAAATCATGGGGTAATTTTAATTTTTGGGTGAACTATCCCTTTAATAATTTGCATCTAATGAAATTACTTTCTAACACTTCTAAACGTGTAAATGTTTTGGGCCACTGTATATTTCACATTGGAATGTGCTTGGACCAGTTATCTGTGTTATGTAATTTTAAGTATAAAATGATGTTATTATTAATTATTTATTATAAGGCATTGCAATTGTCTGCACTATTTGTCTTACCTAGTAAACTGCCTATCCAACATGTTTTTTTGATCAGGAATATTTTACACCCTAATAATCCTTCATGCTGTCTATAATGGCTGCTAAGTTTTGAAACACAAACACACAAACCTTGTTTTCACTATAAATGACCTTTGAACTTGCCATGTGTGACACAGGTACAGTGATGACTCCGAACTACCTCCGTGCCCCTGGCATCAGCGTGTCACCTTGGTGTGACTGCAGCAACAGTGGAAACGGAAAAGCAGAGTGTGACAAGTTCACAGAGTTCTTCACCAGCAATCGTTGTCTCCGTGAGTAGACTTCATTCACAGCCGCTGCTGCTGCTATATCATTGGTCACATGGCGTTCAGCGCTGAGTGACAGAATTTGCCCATCAAGACTGACTCTAAAGCTAAATTCTGCTCCGTTGCATCTTCATGATCATTCACAGTCTGCACCAGTAAATCTGATCTCTGCGATTTTGTGTTGCTGTGCGGTTCAGGGCAGTCTGATGGCCGAGAGACAGAGAAATCCCTCTTAAATGGGGTGGCTGAGATGGGGGGGATTGACAAAAAAAGGCAATAAAGCATTACTCAGGTGTCCATGGGCCTGGAAGAGTAGGGAAAGCATGCATTATTTTGTCAGGGAGTTATTCAAAAACATCCATTTAGATGAACTGGATGCAGGGAGATAGACAGGGAGCAGATGAGAGGGAGGATTTGTCTACATGAGACAATGGCCTTTAGGTTGACAGCCCGGATGATACAGCAGTACCGACACAAGTCACGCCACATTCACACTTCATATCTGACACCTTCTCATCTTATGTGTTTACCTATAGAGACAAGGTGGAGGGAAAGAGAAAAGACTGTCCAACAAGAGGACAGCATGAGACAGCAAAATGTTTTCTTAGATCTTTCTAGTTTGTAATGAACACATGCCATTACTTGCATATCACAAAGGGCCTTTACTGACATTATAGACAGCAGCAGGCCTATGATGTCCATAGAGGTTTACATCAACAAGTAGCTATGTTTCCATCCAAAGATTCGAATTAAATGTATGCACAAAACTGGAATATTGCATAAAACATATGCGAATAAAGCACTGTTTTCGAGTCAAAGAGAACAAAAACATAATTTCCTGGTAAACTGTGGCACTAAATATCAATAAGAATATAGGAGAAGGCACTGAATATAATAATTTTCAAATGTGATATAGGCAAAGTAGCCTACTTGCACGAAACATAATAAATGCAGTCAGTGATTTCGAAGGCCGATGCAGCTGTTTAAGAACGCAGTTGTGTAAAGACAGTTATTATACAGAAATACGTAGACAACAGACTTTGCTTATTCATTTCAGTGTGACCGTAACGACATATAGTTGCTGTGTGAATGAGATCGTTCAAGTTATTCCTTCTCATAGTGCATAGTCACATGACTTTTCCAATATGCATGAAAGAATTTATTCTGTAAATGTGTTTCCATCATAGTTTATGCACATTTTTTCCAATCGGATAAAAACTTTATCTGGCTGAAATGTGCGCATACGTTTTTATGCATAAAAACTATGATGGAATAAAAAAAAAAATACATGGGTACAAATGCTTTTACAAATGCTACCCATAACATTTACAAATGGTGGCGCCTATTTTTACATCAGGAAAAAAGTGGATAGTCCCTCCTTAGTTTAAAGTCTGCTAAGATGTACAGTTGAGGTTGCACAGTCTGCCTTGGCTTTTACTCAAGATCTCTCCAGGGTCATATTGTACAGTCTGGCAACCTCCCCAAAAAATCTGTCCTGTAAGCCTTTAAATCTACTGTATATAAACTATACATAATTATGCTTGGGATACACATCCATTCTTATGACAGCAATGCAATGCATTGGAAAATTATGAGTTTTTAACCCTTAAGAAACAGAATGAGCTCGCACGGTCTTAAGGGAAATTCAATGCTCACTCAATAATAAGGTCAGCCTTCCCTCGTCTCTGTCAATAGACGGTACTTAATACACATGCAGCTTATTCTTTACCTGAGTACCCATCAATAATCTCCCACTTGCCCTTTAGCTTTCTGTGGCAAGAGGTAAATAACAGACTCTGAAGTCAAAAGTGCTCTTCAGAATAAAGACATTTAAAAAAGCAGTTGAGTCATAATGGCTTCCTCCGTTTTATCACCGGAAAGGTCCCAGAAACTAAGTAAGTAAGTGAAGGTCTCACTGCACTTACACACCGAGGCTAAGTGCCTCTTTATCAGAGTTCATCTGCTTAAGTATTAAGAGACGAAGAGAGAAGCTCTTAATATCCAAATAGGTGTAGATAACAAAAGGGCAATAATGTGATGGCGACATGTCAATGTCAATTGTTTTTTTTAAACAGGGTTGAATTGAGAATGCATTTTGGAAATTAAGTTAAAGTAAAAAAAAATTGTTAATTGAAATAAAGCTGGAAGAAAATAAGATTAAGAACTTTGACTTAAAGAAAACTGAAATAAGTTGGAGCTGCACAATTACTATAATTATAATGCAAATAAATAGATACAGAAATATTAAAAACTAAATTACAAAAAAAGCAGTTATTAAAAATTTAACTAAAATAACATAAAAACTGAAACACTTTTAAATATATATATATATATATAAATACTATAAAAGTAGAAAATTATGCTAAAATTAAACCGTTATAAAATTTTGAATTGAATTTGAAATTAATTTCACTAAAAACTGATCTGAACAGTGTTAATTGTTATGACCATAATAGGTGTAGTTTTGAGGGGGAAAAAAATTATTAAATTCCAATTTAACTTCCTCTGGGCGTGGCTGATTCAATTCAAATTCCAACTTATTTGGTTTTTTAGTTTCTTTTCGATTCTTATAAACTGAATTTAGCCTCACCATTTCTCTTTATTTCTGCTTTACACAGGCAATGCCATCCAGGCGTTTGGTAATGGCACAGATGTTGGTGTGTGGCAACCCCAGCCTCCCATCGTGTCCACTCCACCTGACCCTTACACTCCACAGAGAGGACGGGACAGGACATCCAACACACTGGATGACCCAGCACTCACCAACGACCTGGACAGTAATGCAGACCATCTCTACAGCTTCTGTGGAAGTCTTCAGGTACTGAAAGCAAGCAGCATGTTATATTTACAGAAATGACCTGAAATTTACACCCTCATTTCTAAAAGTCATCAGAAATCAATATGTTTATCTAACTTGTACATACCAAATCATGATTAGGAAAGTGCAGTGAAAAAGGCAGTGTAAAATGTCACCCAGACGCCCAATCTGTTTTTTGGAATCTCCTTTTAAACCACCATATTGACTATCTCTGATGGTGAACGACAGCTGTCAGTCAGACACACACGTTGCTGTTGGCCCACACAGATGGTTAAAGACGCACAGCCTATGTCAACTTTACAAACAGCCGGCAGCTTGTTTGGAAGCTTTCAGGCTTTGCTTGGCATACGATGACTTTCATTCGAGCCTCAGAGTGAGATGAGGGTTTACTTTTGATTGATGGGTGTGGGCTGTTGCAGTGATAACACACACGTAGGCCCTCTGGGTAGAAATGAGATACATCAAACTGCCAGAACTGTCATGTCAGAGCTAATTGGCTGGCACATTAACATGAGGAACACCCTTAAGGAGGATATACCCTCCCATTACAATTTCTCTGAGGGAAAGATATCTTCACCAATCATCTGCAAATCTAACTTGAAGACTGGCACACACTCAGTCTCTAAAACCACTGGCATACACACAGATATAGATCTTCAGAGGAACAGTCAGGATAAGTATACTATGTGGAGCATAAGTTGTTGATTAAAACATATGTTTTGAAATCTGAATAAATAGCTTTCCACTGATGTATGGTTTGTTATGAAAAGACAATATTTGTAAGATTTCCCCTAATAATTTTAATGTTCATTATTTTCTTTTTAGAGATTTAGCTTTTTTTTAAAGCAAAGGTAGCAATTTTCTATTTTAAAAAACATTAATTCAGTTTATTTATTTAAAATAAAATATAAACAGTATGTGACCCTAGACCATAGTCTTTAGTCGCTGGGATATATTTGTAGCAATAGCCAACAATACATTGTAGGGGTCAAAATTGATTTTTTTTTTTTTTTTTTTTTTTTTTATGCCAAAAAGTAAAGATCATGTTCAATGAAGATATTTTGCACATTTCCTACCAAAAAATATATAAAACCTTGATCTGCATTACTATAAGTTCTTCATTTGGACAAATTTAAATGTGATTTTCTCAATATATTTAGATTTTTTTGCAGCCTTAGATTCCAGACTTTCAAATAGTTGTATCTTGGCCAAATATTGTCCTTGCATAACAAACCATACATCAGTGGAAAGCTATTTATTCATTTCATGTAAATTAGTTTATGTAAAAAATCCAGCTTTCATATTTTAGTCCTCCAATGCTTTTCTTCAGTTGTTTTCTTCTATAATTAACAGCATGCTAGATGCTGTTGATAAAGCTTAACTTGTATTTAATTTCTCTTCTTCCTCCAAAATCTGCAGCTCATAATACAGTTCAAATACAGAATACCAGGATACAGATATAGCAGATATAGCACAATAATTCATCATATTGGAGCAATAACAATATTATGATTTATTAGTAGACAGGGTTTCTTTCATCAGATAAGACTTCCAGGAAGGTTATTAATCATTCTATCCCACAATGCTTTTCGCGAGAATTAGCTCCATTCTTTCTCCATTGTGCGCCACCTTTATTATATTCCAGATTCTCTGAGGAATCACTTTATCGTTCCAACAAACCAACTACTGTGTGTGTGCTCGTGGGAAACGGGATAACAGAGCAGAATCTTGTGTAACTGGGTATTAAAATGTATTGGTGTGTCACATATTAATGCAGACACACCGGCCTCCTGCACACAGTGAAACACACACACAGCACATTGATTTGCGCAGAAGCAGGACCTCAGAGAGAGCTCCTGGCCACAGTGCTGTGTACGTGTGCTGTTTGTGTGTGGGCTGTGGGGCTCATTATCATAACATTACATCTCACTCAGAAGACCTCTTCTCTTTGAGGCCAATACTATATGACCTCTATTTGCCGTGGTGAATTACAGTGCTTTATTGGAGCTGTGCTTGACTTAGATCGCACTGGACTCAGTTTAAAGGGCTGCTGGATGGAAATGCTTCAGTGTGAGAAATAGTTTATAACACAAAACCTTGAAGAGCTTCTTGCAAGTAATTGACTTTTCAGCTCGTATTTCAGCTGGCCTCTTTCTCTCTTTCTTTATAGGCTCAGAAACTGAAAAGTAATGCTACTCTGGATGTTCTTTGTGTGGTAAGAACCATACATTTCTACTCACCTACAATTTTCCAGGCAATAGGGGTTGTTCACACAAGATGCATTTTGTACATTTTTGTCTATGCAGTCATTCGATATAATTTAAGATGAAATTACCTGTATCCAATTAGATTATGCCTAAAAATTTGAGGCGGCATCTAAACTTGTTTAATCTAAACTATGTTTTAATTTAAAGGTAAAGCAGGTGAAATTATTTACAGTATATTTATATATATATATACATAAAGGTATGCTAAGATATGAAAACCCCACCTCAGAATAATAAATAAAATGGGTAATTATGAGGTAAAGTATCTCACAAATAGGACTTCATTTCTCATATTTTATATCTCCTAGTTATCATATTCTCATATTTTATTTGACATGTGGTCACAGTTGTAAGATTGTAGATTTTATATCTTTTAATTGTGACTGTCTTACAACTGCGTCCATACCGTAATATATTCACAATTATAAGAAATAAGTCCCAACTTCCTCATAATTAGCTGTTTTATTTTTTATTCTTATAATTGTGACTGTATTTTATTGTAATTGTGACTATCTTACAGCTGTGACCTGTCACAAAAGAGAGAATTATGAAAGTCCCAAGTGTGAGAGTTAAAATAATAATTTATCAGACAAACTTACATTTATGAGCTGTAAAGTTGCATTTGTAAGATATGAAGACATAATTACAAGAAAAAGTAACATAGCTTTTAATTTTTTTTTTACTGGGCCTTTATACTATTCACATAAATCACATAAAAAAAGTGTTTTAAAATGCACCTTTAAAGCTGAGATTTTAAGGCATACACAGCTTTAAGAACAAAACAATCAGAAAATGTCAGAAAGACTAACAAAATAAAAACATGACCTTTTTCCACAGGATCCGCAGCTGAATGACCCCAGTAGCTTTAATGCAATATCTCGGAGCTCCACTACTGCCGTCTGCCTGCTGGACTGGACTGGACTGCTGCTGCTGTCTCTGCTCTCAGTTCTTCTAACAGCCCCACAGACATTATAGCCGCTCACCGATCAGACCTGCTGCTGAACTGCTGCCGTTGCCTCTGTACCATACAAAAAATGTTGTATTTTGAGTTTTTTCCGCAAGTGGTTCTGTGCGCGCTGTGGTGTTTCAGTGTGATGAAACTATTCTTGGTCCACCTGCTTTTCTTTCTCACTTATCGGAGATAACGGACAAACATTTGAATGTCAGTGGAAGGTCATCTAGGATTACTTCTGTTGCGAAAAACTTTCTGCAAACAGGTGTCGCCCGAACTCTTATACGTGGCGCATTACGTTGCAATTTTTTCTACCATCACAGCGAGATCTGGTCGAGAAAACAGAGATGCGTGGGGATGCAAGAACCACTTCTGACAGTTGAAAGATTCTGCATACCAGGATGCTGAAGAAGATCATTTATTTTCTCTGAGCTGATGCCACTGGAAAGCCTGCAAACTCCAACTTGTGCTCAAACAGTGTCAAGCAATGCACAGAATTTTTTTTTTTTTTTGAAGGCTTATCAGCAAAACCTGCTGCTCCTGTCCCTTATTAGGACCTACAGACTCCATTCTCCCTCAAAGTGGCAGTGACTTTTTTCAGTGCTCCAGCTTAGATGATACGGTATGGGAAACGAACATCAGGATAGACACGACACTTTATCACGTCAAAACACAGCCAGTTTTTTTTTTTTTTTTTTGAGTTTCTAGACTCCTTTAAATTTGTAAATGTCACATCTATTTTAGCTCTTATCCTCTCCGGTGAAACACACCATGAGAATGAGTGCTTAGCACCGATTAGCTTATTTTGGGACATGCCATTCATCCTATATATTTACTTGTAAATACCATCTTTGTTTACAATTACCATATTATGCTTCTCGAAGTTTATTTCTAATCTAGGAAACCTTTTCGGCTATTGTATCACCTCTGTTGTGTGAAATATGACTTAAGTTTTAGTGATGAAATTCATAAGTAACTACGAGGGTTGATACCACAGTCACAGTATATGTCAAATGTGCTTTATGTACATCCAGTGAGAACTGTTTCTTATGCTCATCTGAAAGAAGTGCTCTCCAGGTATCATTTCTGCATTGTTGTTGTACTGGTTAACTGTAAAAAGAAATATAAATATGTACGTATATAGAACAGGGCTGTAAGACATGCAAGAGCAAAGAGAAACTTACATTAAACAAACTAAAGAAAGCCTTTTAACTTGTCTTATTTTTCCATTTCATTTATTTTACTTCCGATAAATATGTGTGAAGTATAAGAGGGGTTTTCAAACCAGAGGTTTTGGATATATCTGATAAAAAAACGCAGCTTTTGTAAGCATAGGAGACAATCAGAAAACCCAAAAACTGAATGGAAGTAGGTATATATAACACAAACAGTGTCAAAGTAAATATTTACGCTAATATTTTTTGAAAGAGGAATAAAATGGATGATTATATTTGGAGGTTTATTGCATCAAAAAAGTGTTCTCAAAAGTATTCAACATTGAAGTGCACATCAGACAGTTCTCTGGCAGACTGTGCCATTTAGTGCTAAACCAGACATGCTGCCAGTGTCAGTAAATGTGTAAAGACTATAATTGAAGCGCTCTTGGATTCTCATTACTAAAATAGGAGATAAACTGAATGTCTACATCTCTTATGGATTAGCCCCATTCGATTCACTATGCCAGTATGTCCTTCACGGGCAAAAAATAGTTATACGCTTTACAGTTTACAACATTAAACTTGACACATGAACAGGAAGCCATAAAAAGCTCTTGTGGTTTAGTGAAGACCTGTCAGTTTGACTGATGACGCAAAAGTCACTAACCAGCTTAGAAGTCCTAAAAAAAAATCATAAACTCAAATGTTTTTCAGACAAAAAGGAGCTGCAAAACAGTGTTAGACGTAACAGCGAACAGTTTTCCAGTTTATATACATGTTAACATTAGTTAATATACATTAACAGTTTTACACGAACAGTGTTTTTATTAATCATATCTACTGTTAAAGAAATAGTTCACTCAAAAATGAAAATTTGCTGAACATTTACTCACCCTGTGTTTCTTCATCAGAACAGATTTGGAGAATTGTAGCATTGCATAACTTGCTCAACAAAGGATCCACTGCAGTGAATGGGTGCCGTCAGAATGAGAGTCAAAACAGCTAATAAAAACATTACAATAATCCACAAAACCACTTGTGAATTAGCATCTTATGAAGTGAAAACTGTGTTTCTAATAAACAAATCCATAATTTAGACAATTTCAATTCCAAACTTTTTTTTCAGCTACAAATACAAGTTGTTTATCTATAATAATGCTATCTCCAGTGAAAAAGTCATCTGGTCTGAATCAAGAGGGAAATATGCACAGATCAAGCACTTGTTGGTAGATGTGAGAGGACAACCATACTGGAGATCGACTTTTTCACTTGGACTTTTAAAATGGACTTACAAACACATACAGTAGTTTGTCACTTCACAAGTGACAATTAATTGACCGACTGGAGTCATGTGCATTACCATTTAAATTAAATTAAAATTTACAGATTATAAATTTAACAATCAGCAGTAAAAATCATGATTACATAATTCTATGTCATGATACCTAAAGCATTAACTAACAGTAGAGATGAAGAAGCCAGTGCTGTGTTTAAATCACCGGTCACCTGGCTGCCATCATACATGCTTCAGCTTCAACTGTTACCTCAGTGTGACTGTTCTTGGCCATCTTATCAGGCTGGATTAACTTTCACTCCTAGCAGGCAGGATTAAGCGATAATAGGGACATGATTGTCAGTCGGATCACATCAGTCCACTCTCCCCAGGACAATAACACACAAGGACGCAACCCAGTTCACCTAGAACTCACTCAACATGCTGTACTAGGACATAGTGTTTCTTGACACCAGCCACCGCTTCAGACATGATGATTGAACATGTGTCCAAAAGATTGGTAGAGGATTTATTAGCTGTGTCACTGTGGGAAAAAAAGTAAATTCATGAGAAATTTGCACGGTAGGAAACAAGGAACGCTGAGAGGCGAGATTTAATAATCGCTCAAGCGGAGCGTCAGTGGCTGCGAAGTCTGTTTGAAAGAAAGGGATCACAGCGTGCCATTGTAATTGCGGAGTGTCGCAGATTTGCATCAAGCATAATATGAGCTATGAAGCAGGAATGAAAAGCAAATGACACGGTATCAAATAAATGAAGAATTTTATGAGCTGGGTGTCTGGTCTGTTTCAGATAAATCTGGAATAAGAAAGCCAGACTGATTAAAAAATACCTTAGAATACATCCTTTGTACACAACAAGCACAGCCGCACGCGAACCTCAGTGAAAGACTAAAATAATTGTGTTCCTCAAATGAAAGAGAGGCACAGAAGATACAGAACAATGTAATCAGTGTGTACTGTCTGCTCTCAGAGAGGAACTTGTATCTAATTACCTCACCCTTGACCTTGGGGCCTGGCAACGTTGCTCTTTTTTTTTTCTTTTGCTGAACATAATTTTAAAATGCTTTTACCATTTCACAAAAATGACACTTACGACTGTACTTTTTATCTTATTTGTGGTAAATGTCAGGGTTTCAGGGGCTGTTTGTTATTGATTTCCTTCAAATCTACAGAAGGGCACAGGTAATAGTGATTTGATTCATTGATAATGCCAAGATGGTGTGAGACTTCCTAAAGGTTTTCACATTACTAGAAATTCCTAGAACAACTAGAAAGCTTGAGGAGCGAATTCACTAAAACCTATTCAGCAACAAATCCAACTTAACCAATGTTTTAACTTTATTAACTTAGCAAAGGTGCAAAGCAAGTGTATTTATTAATGCGCAAATTTAATTGAATGTTGACCATGCAGTGCACATTGTCCCTAGATAGATAGATAGATAGATAGATAGCAGGGATGGGCATTCCAACTAAAATATCATATTTAAAAATCGCTGGATATTATTTGAAAATCATTTCATAGATGGGAAATATGAATAGGGGAGAAAGGGTCAGTCAAGAACCCCAAGTGTGGCCATATCTAACTTGTTTGTGATGGATTTCATGTCGTTTCCTAAGATGTATGTGCTTGTCACATGTGATCTCTGAACTCTGACCTCTGAAATGAGAATTATAGTCGAAAGTCCATGGTTACTCTGGTCCACTTGTCAAATATTTCACATGTAGGGGTGGAAAGGTGAAAGGATAGAACTATGCCCAGCACACTCTCAACATGCTGTACATGACGATTAGTCATGGGCCATTTCATAGCTTGAAAGCAAAGTGAAGACGGAAGTGGGCAAAGGGACACTGAGATGGGACAGGGATGTGACTCACAGGACAGCTGAGGGGAGCCGAAGATAGGAGGTCCTTTGTTATTACCAAAGGCAATTAGGCATAATGTCTGGTTTCTGCATAGTCTTCAGTGCCATGTGCCCCGCGCTCTTTCAAGGGGCCTTGAATACAGAAAGACAAGCATCAGCTTTGTGACCAGATGAGCTCTGTCTGTGTTATTTGCAATCAAGCAGAAAAAATTACCCGACATCAGAAGGGAAATAATGCCAGGAGGATGACAATTCAGAGGGAGTATTCATGTCTTCTGCAGGGTCAGCAGGATTGGAGGCATTCACTTTCAGAAAGGTTTCGTCTCGGCTGATTATTTCAAAAGTTCAAATAAAAAAGCCTTGAAACAAGCCTCCAGAAAACAAGGTGAAACAAAAGAGTCTTGTATTCAAGACAAAAGCTGGACAAAAGCTAAAATGCTAACTCATTTCCAGCACTCCATAATATGCAGATTCACAAAAAAGATGCTATTACTATTACTTTTATGTTTATTTCACTTTTAAATTTAACTGTATACCATTTACAAAAAAGAGATTATTTTGAGTGCCTATTTATGTGATCCTCTATTTAATCGGGAACATTCCTTTTTAGCACAATGCTTACATACGCTTACATTAAAAAGGAACATAAAATTAGCCCCAGGTAAAATAAAGTGTCCCACAGAAGCACACGCCAGTGTTGGTAAACTCATCCTTGCAGGTCTCGGTGTTACAGACATCATAAGGATGAATGATTTATCCATAACCATCACTCATTCTCTCTCTCACCTCCTGTATTACCAACAGGCCGCACTCTCATTAATATCTCTTAATGTTAGTGTCAGACACCTTGATATACGCTGGGCATTTCCTGCCAACTAAAAGCAATAAAGGCACGAGGCATCTCTCACAGCACTCATCCACTGACAAACCCAGAGATATACGGCCGCACCGGATACACACTCCACGACTCCCCCACCATTGACTTATACGACTGATATTGACAGATTCATCCATACGGAAATGGCATGTCTCAAGCGCTCATCAGAAGATAGGATCAGGTGAAAAATGGGCGAAGGGAGGAGTCCGAAGCACTAGGAGGAGGAAAATGGATTGTTGGGTGATTTTATATTTCTTTTAACACTCCCCGTGCTGTCATCACTTTCGACACTGATTGCAGCCGATCACAAATTCAAATGTTATCATGAGTTCAGCCAGCGTTGTCCAGAGACTACTGAGCAGGCTTGGTATTGAATGGTTTCCAGAAGACAGTGAGGAACACTTTGACATGGAAAATGCAAAAACAAACCAGGCTTATCCATCACTGCCTTTGATACATGGCATGATGTTACGGCTGTCTCCTGTCAGCAGGCTGAAAAAAACACATACACACGCAGATCTGTGAGGAGTTATCCATATGTCTCCCGAGTGTCTTTATGGGCATTAGTCAGCTGTGACAGCTCATTCCGTCTATGTCAGCCTGGTCCACGCACCTACCTGAGCAGACTGACTGACTAGCCAGGTCTAGTGACTGTCACTGTGAGGCAGATGGAAAAAAGGTTTATACGAAACAGCACAACCTTCAGGGATCTATCATAGTCATTGCACATCATGTATCAACCCTAATTTGGGTTAGAAAATGTATCAAATCATGGCATTAAAATTTGATTGGGAGAACCACATTTTATGCTGTTGGTTTATTTAAAACATGTCTCAAGGTGTTGTGCTTCAGCTTTACAGGTTTATATTTGAATTGATTTAATGACAAATTTGGGGACTAATACTTAGGGGTGGCAAAACACACTCAATCATGATAAAAACACTCAATAGTGTTCAATAGTATAATAGATTTATATTTATTTTTGCCAAAAGGTTTAAGCCATCTGTATGCAGTTTATGGCTGCACATTAATACTGGAACTATTTAATCCAGGGGGTGGAGATGGGTAGGTTTAGGGATGTGTAAAATAGGATCGAAGTTGGTGCACCACTGTAATACCAGTGTACTTACATGTACATGGTAACTCCTCAGGAACTGTCCACTTAATATAAAATGTAACATTCTGGACACCAACCACAATTTATATGTTAAGCCTAACTTACTGGCCGCTGATGTGTAACATCAGTAATTACATGGTAAATCCATAGGAACAGTATGGATTTACCAAAAAGTGCTTAGTCCTGTTACACATTAGTACTTTCATTACCAAAAAGTGTTGTTACCAATGTCCTGTTACACATTAGTACTTACACATTCAGTGGGTTGTTACATATGTGTAGTTACACAAACATTACAGCTTTAGATACTATGTATGTACCAATGTGTACTTACAGTACACTGTGGTTAAATACTATGCACACATCTAGTTATTAAGTAAGTACACAGGTATTAGGGACAAAGTATAAAGTGGGACTGTTTTTGCTTAAATCAGTTATAAAGGCAAAATTTCTAATGTTCTACATTTTCTAATTTCAAGTTGTTGTTTTTTTTAGGTTGTCCATCTCATATTTATATTTTAATAACTTCAGCTTAATTTCAAACACTGAAAACTTTAAAAGAAAGTTCATTAAAAAGGCTGTTCACTCAAAAAGGGGAATGAAGCAAGGGCTGTAAACAAAGAAATGAATTATTTATTATTAATTTGTCACCCTTTGCTAAAATTATTCACTATTTTGACAAGCTAAATTCACTACATTAGCGAACAACACTGACTGAGTTAACACTTCACACTTAATTAGGTCTTGTTTATTTGTTCTTTTGTAAACTCTGGACAATGACATCCATTAAAATCAGATAAAAATAAGGATGCAGTGGAAGTTAGATTCAGCTAACATATTCTGATTCATAATTAACAGACCTTGACGTTAGCTTGGGAGAAGTTCAGATAACGTTAAGAAAAATGTATCACGATAAACGTACTTGGTTTAATGATGATGTTACTTTAGCCATTAGTTATCTAAGGTTTGGTTAGTCTGAAAGCATTACATGGTTGACAGCAAACTTACCTCGGCGCTATTTATTTTAAACGTGTCTTAAATAGCTAAAAATCATGATTTCTTTTTATGCACATTAGTGTATTTTTTGTGATCATGTGCTCAATGTTCAATCAAAATATTTTATATATTTTTCTTTTGGCAACAGTTTATTTGTTTTATTTACCACACCATATTTTTCCTTTAAATGGATAAAAAGAAAATAAATAGCAAAAGAAAAACTCCACAATAGTGTTTTCATGACTTCCAATAAAAATAAAAAAATAGAGAGAGACTGGTAACGGCAGTCAAAAGAGAGAATGATGTCAAATTTACCGCCCCTCCAACCTGATCTCACGGCAATTCATACATATTTTACGAGGTGGCTAATTCCTACAAATTCTTACGGCCTCACTCATGCGAATTCATATGATTTCTTCTAAATCGTACGTATTTTACAAGTTGCCAATTCGTATGAATTTGTAGGAATGACCTAAACCTAACCCTGCCCCTAAACCTACCCGTCACAGGGTTTTAGACAAACCGTACAAAATCATACGAGTGAGGTCGTACGAATTAGCACATATTTGGGACCTCGTACGAATACGTACGAATTGGTCGTGAGACAGTGTTGGCCCCTCTCATAGAAGCTGCATTAGAAACACCGTTAAACACGTCATCACAGTCTTGTGAAAAGGGTCCTTTGGTAGAATTGCGATCTCACATTGGGTTATTTAAAGCTCTTTTAATCATGTTTTCATAAGTGTCATGTTTTCTTAACCATGTTTTGCATCACAATTGAGGATTTTATCAGATCTGTAATATGGTATCGGCCAATCAAAATCCAAGATCAGAACTATTAAATACACAAACAGTGTGATTGCACATTAGTTGTATTTTGCATTAATGTGCCAAGCTGCTCTCTCTATGATTGTTATGTTGCTTGGCAATGGTAAATGGTAAAACTACAGTTAGGCTAATGAACTACTTGATGGATGAACTGTATCAATTGAACACTGGCATTTTTATCATATTGCTGTTGTTGCCATTTTATGAAAGCAAAGGCACTCAAAGCTGTGGGTTTTCGGCAATCCACTTCACATCGCTGCCTAACACCCCTTGACTGTGGTAAAATAACGGGCCACTAAAACCATATTACAGAACACAGATTTTTGCTTTGCATGTCAGGCATAACAGGCTCAGATCAGATCAGCCTCCGAAACAGCTGACTGTTTTAACAGGCATCAGCAGTTCTGAGACCAATAAAAGTTGCTCTGGAATGAAATTAAAATACTTTCAAATACATGACATTTGTTTTGATCGGCAAGGATAATATTATAACTGCACATTTATTTTACAACCTGTTTTACACCTATACAGTAATTAGATAATAAATCTATGCATTTGTATATTTTTGGTGTATCTTCTGCAACCAACAGGCATTTTAACATTGGAGGTATTTGCCAACAGCAAAGAGAACTACCAAATGATTGATTTTGTGATAGCTGTGAGACAAGCTCATCATATTCATAGGCACTGGAATGATCCATGAACGTCTGAATATTCAAGTGTTTTATTTTTCCATTCATCTTTAAAATACAATGAAGATTAATGATATGCACTGAGGGATGAATGAATCTGTTTTTTTCTCAGGTACAGTGAGATGATTCCTGTGTAATCGGTCTGTAGAAATCCTGCGTGACAATCTCTTACTTCAAGATAAAAAATAGCTCAGAAACTAAATTCCTTACACGTCATGACCTGAAAAGTAAGTTCAAAAATGCCCAGAATAATCTATAGATGAGCAGCTTCAGTTTACATCTAACCTTAAAAACAGATACCAACATGAACTGAGTTAGTTACATGAGTGACCTAAGAATCAAATCACAGAAGTATTACACAGGAATCAATTAGTTACAAAAACAATTCAATTTTTTTTTCACAAACATTGTAAAAGACATGATTATTTCTCATCACCGTCATGTACAGAGGGTGGCCCTAAAATACCTATTGACCTTTTAATATCCTTTATTAAAACCAGCAAAAAATACAAACAAAAACATTGAAGTAGCTACATGAAGAGAAAAAGAGCGATTCACATTAGATTCACATGTTCAAGTCCATCTAAAGCAAACGAGTGAGGATTAGGATGCTGTACACTTTCTGCTTGCCACAGAGAGGAAAATAAGTCACCCGGATGTCCCGTTTCACCTGCGGAGGGCTCAGGCTCGGTCCTGGTGATGTGTTAGAGCAAGGCTGAGGACTTCAGAAGATCCAGTTGTATGGTGAATCCTGGTTAACCTGTTCTGAGAGGACTCGGTTGACATTCCTCTGTTGACATTCACAATATGTGAAACTTAAGAATACAAAAAGTTCCTTATAAAGAGATGAAGCGTTACTGCAATTTTATGAGTCACTGCTCAATCTGTACCGTTGCAAAACGACAATAAAAATAAAGATCATCAACGGCTTTCCTAGAGTTCCCTAGCATTTCCTTAACAATACTATACACCTGTTGGGATGGGGGTTCTGGTGTAAATCCTCCAGGTTTGTCAGTTCGGTGAGGCGCGATTTCATCCTTCAACTAGAGTCCGACTTATCTTTGCAATTTACGACTGACACTCAGTTTCACCCGCACCAGCTGGCTCCTCTATATTACGGTGCAGCAAACGGTGTGCGATATTTCAAGACATGAAGACGTTCTTCGTGTGACACGTAACCCACAAACTGTTTCAAAGTTTCAAGCATAGTGTGAGTGGTTCATGCAAAGTCTTCACAAGAAGAGCATAAGTATGAAATGTGTGAAACCTATTTAGCTAAAAACGGATGTGATCCATTTCTAACACGAGTTTACCAAGCATGAAGCTACCAGCAGCAGAACGTCATTAGCTTACACGACAGACAGCTTCCACGCCATGGCAAACATTTTTATAGTCCATCTCTTAAATAAAATGTCGAAAGAGCTACAAATTGAGCAAAAACATAAGTCTAGTTGGCGAGCATACAAATACGTGAGCAACCCGTACACAAAACCGGTGACCGTCCCGAGACTACCAGAACGCTACTTCTGGTTTAGCAAGACACTCTGGTCCAAAATGTACAAACCATGCTAGAGGCACATCTGTGCTTGGTGTAAAGCTGATGGGAGAAATGTTGAGAAGGCCTTGAGAAGAAGACAAAAGGGCTCAACAGTTTCGGATGAATCAAGAAGAAGCCTGGTTCTGATGGAGTCGAACTTGTAATGTTTGAGCTTGAGCAGGTGGTGATGGCAAGGTCGTTTGAAACGGACGAGATCTATTTATGACGTGGAGAGATAAAGTGAATGTGGAGTGGAAATAGAGGGCACTCTGTCGCCTAAATAATCCCCTCACATGGGGCCGCTCTAGGCCGCCGTCTGCCTGAAGCAGCACAAGAGAGGAGGTCGCTCTGGTTAAGGACAGCTCACCGAGGCCACAGACGATTCAAACACAGGTGCCCTGGTGAGCGGGAGGCAGAGCTTTGCGGTTCTTCAAGCCTTGGCTTTTCTCTTTGAAGTCCATGGGCTTCTGCTGGGACGTGTCGATAAGAGCGCTGGCGATGGCTATACCTGCAGACAACACACAACAAAGCAAGCCGAGGGTCAGAAGAGGAGCAGTGCAGACTCGCAGAGAGCATTCAAAAGCGAAAAACGCTTCATTTACATGTCAAAGCAAAGTTATTTAAGAAAAAAAAAAAAAAAAAGGAACAATGGTAACTTAAAGCTATCTCTTTTAAAAAGAACAACTATCAGCTCGTTTATTTCTAAAGAAGGATTCCTGACTGTTTATGCATAAAGATGTTGCCTTGGAAGACTCGGAAGCTACGCCTTGTTCATCACCAAGGTCGCTGGTTTCAAAAAGCATCGCTGTAGCCACTTTTCTATCATTCTAGGATGGGGGTATGAAGTGAGCTCGACTCCTAGCACCCTACGTTTCGCGCCAGGATTCTGTCACAGACTGCTGTGGTCAAAACCATGGCCGCAACCCCAAAGCCATTTTTCAAAGCAGCATCTCACAAATCATCCTACAAACACAACGGCCACTTCTGTACTAGCCTGGCACTGCTCCCTCCCTGCTATTGAAGCAATACAATTATCGGAGGGGAACGATTCATTACTTCAGACAGGCCAGGGCAAAAGGAATTGAATTCAGCACATCAGTGTGGAGCCGGAGCTATGAGCGTTCAGGCAAAGAGGATTTACATCCACGAACAACCTGAGCCTCAGACAGTTACACACTGCCCTACATGGATTTATTACCCATCACACCTGGGCTGCAGGGAGGAATGTGAAAACTACATGTCTGTCAACGGAACGGTTCTAGCGCGCAGTGTACGCCTACTACTGGAGTGCTTTTAGAGCTGATTTTGCATGAACTTAAACTACTCACCATTCGGGTCAAAAAAGATTGGATGTGAGCCAGTAATGATGGGTCAGCAGTGTATATATATATATATATAAAAAAAAAGCTGCTAGATTTTTTTTTTTTTAATAGGTCAGATCGTGGGGGTTATGGAAAAAAAAGAGCTAACTTTCAGAACTCATAAATGTCTTCTACAGTATAAAAAAAAAAGAAAAAAAAAAAGTATTTAAAACTACTGAGCTGCTAAAATTATGATTTCAGATGTAAAAACCCAAAACATAAATAATTGCCTACATATATTATTTTATTTTATTTTGATGCAAATATCTATTTCTGTATCTTGATATATATGATGCAAAGAATGTGGAAATATGTGCTTGTAGTATTGTTATTATTTTTTTTATTTTAGTTATTATTGTAGTATTTTATTTTACATAATATGGAATCATTTTGGCTAAGTTATGTAAAGAAAAAATGTGGAGATAAAATTTAATTTAATTTAATTATTTTAATTTAAATAATGTGGAAATATGTGCTTGTAGTGTTTTGTTTTATTTTATTGCACATAACAAGGACTAATTTTGACTAAGTGATGTATAAAATGTGGAGATATGTGCTTGTAGTATTTTATTTTATTATTATATTATCCTATTTTATTTAACATGGTATGATCTTGATGTAAAGAAAAAAAAAATTAAAGAAAAAATGTGGAAATAAAATAAAATAAAAGCACATCTCTCTCTATTTTTTTTTTACATTGCTTAGCCAAAATGATTTGATTTTACGTTTGCACATTTTCCCACTGAAATCCTAATGAGAAGGACAGAAGGTCACTTATATGATCACAAATGCACATAATGAATAAACATCCAGTTGATTTTATTAGCCAAGCACGGAAAGAGAGAGACCTTTGGCATGATGGAAATCTCGTAGGACCTGTGAATATAATATAATCAATATGTTTAAAAGCAATCAGCGACTGTCTGCTGGCTGTGTTCATTATCGTGTCCCAGCGCTAAGTCGAGTGGGAGGCTGTTTCAGAAAAAAAAAAAACGTACCGTGGTTTCAGGATCACACTCACATCACACCAGGTAGAAGTGCAGACAGAGCAGGGTGACAGCTGACAAAAGCAGCCTGCTCTGCTCCAAGTTCCTACATCAGTCAAATACAGATTGGTCTGCTTTGTGAAGGTGATGCACCACTTTATCCTAGCAGACAAACACCTACACATCCATCCTGCTGTGAAACTTCCAAAAAGACGAACAAAAACAAAGCTCTTTGACGACAAAGCAACATCTGTGCACAAAGCTCCTGTGCTCCTTTCCAAAAATATTCTTTGTTGATTCAGAAGAGTCTCAGCATTTTTCCCCCTCGGCCTCTCTCCTTTTATTTCTCACTCTATATCTGATGTACCTTTCTCCAAAAGTGCTCATGACGAACTTCAACAGCCCAGCAAGCAGCCACTCTAAAGTTTTCAGTGCCATGAAATTACAAAGTTCTGTCTCGACAGATCCAACCTTCTTTAGATATCACCAAAATACTCTTTTTGTGCATATCAGTTGTTGTTTTTCTTATGTGCTGTTATTTGTTGCGTCTATTTTGTGCACGTCAAACAAACGAGAAGCTATTAGAGTAGCTTTACTGAAACAAAAGTTGTTGTTTTATTTCTCCAGATCAGTCAAGTTTCTAGGGAGGATGTCGAGCTTAAAGGGACAAGGTCCCATAAAGCAGCATGTTGACTGACAGGAGTGCAGAGAAGAGGAGGAGGTAAAAGGTTTTTTTCTTAGCCCAGTCTTATCACTCTGTAGCTCTTAAAGCCAGACAGAGGTCTATGAGACAGACCTCGAGCTGACATGGCTTTTAAAGCACTGCCGTCTAAATATATGCGTGTGTGATATGTCAGTTCGTGCTCTCTGAAAAGGTGCTGTCAGTTGAAGGTGAAAGACAGATCGGGGGAAAAAAATGACAGAAACTGGACACCATCATTATTGAATCGATTATTTTTTGTTTGTACGTTTGTAAAGGCTGTGTTTGGTGCTCAAAGGAACAAGACCATCCCTTGTCTCAAAGTCAAGGACAATGAGAGGTACAATGTCTCCTCCAATAAGCTGTAACAGACTAGACCTTTTTTATTCAGGCTATAGTCAGGAGACATTCTGACTGGGATAAGCCATAGTGGTGTAAAAGGATATGACCTGCAGTCACAGACAAGCTTACATCAGACCACCAGGGGAATGCTGGAGAACTTCTCTGACTTCCTGCATGAAATTAATTCCCACATGGGGAATGAACCAGACTGCAACATAATAAGTGAGCAGCGGGCATGTTAATTCGGTGTAAAACATTAACTGAGAAGCTGCCTGTACCATGTCAAGAGTTTTAAATTTCAGTCAAATATTATGCTAGGGGTAAACTTACCAAGCCCACATGGAGGTAAATCACATTATATATTAACTATATTGTATTGGTCAATATTTGATATGTATTTGTGTATTATCAATTCTTTGATTTTTACATTTAGATTACCTTTGGTGTAATGTTTAAAACGCAATCTACAAAAGCACTAATAATTGAATTCATTTAATTATAATTTTATAAAATGTAACACTCTTAAAAGTTAATCTTCAAAAACTAACAACCTAGTAATTAATTTAATTATTTAATAATGTTAAGCCACTGATAACTTCAATCTTTTCAAAATGAATATCTTTTTTTCATACTGTACATTATGATACTGTAAATTCATTTGTAGCATTCACTTGCAGCATTAGTGTTTGATTCAGATAACTTAGACAAAATTAGCCACAGGATGAAAATCTTTTATCTTATCATTGTTGGTGAGATCTAATACTGGTACATTCAAGAATTTCAGAACAACGAGGCACTTAAGGCCTGTTCACACCATGGTCGCTAACTATATAGATAAGGATATAATCCTAAAAATCGTTCACACCACATCTATAACAATAATGGCACAGAGAAATTATATCATTGGAATCACTTCCAGAAAAAAAAATTTCCCAGCTGATGAATGTTACAAACATTGACGCCCAATCAGAATCCATTCTGCTTTTATGAGCTCAAGATTTTAAAGCGACAGACTTGTGTATGATTAGAATAAACAGAGGACATGTTTTTGCTGGCTTATCTTTCTTTCTTGGTATGAACGGGGCTTTTGTTTATTTTAACTGACACAACTATTTCTGGTGACAAAAAACAGATTATTATATTATCAAAATATTATTAATTTGTGTCTGCATAATGTTTCTACCTTAATTTTCCTATAATCTGCGAACAAAACTGCACTATGGTACATTTCTGGATTTGGCAGATGCTTCTACTCAAAGAGAATGATACTGCATTTAAGCAACGCATTCCCTAAAAATCGAAACCGTTACCTTGGCGTTTCCAGCCCCATGCTTCACCATTGAGCTTCAGACAAGGTACTGTACATGTAAAGTGAGGACATATTTTAGGACGCCTTTCAAAATAACTGACCTGACTGGCCGGGTGGAGGAACACCAGATGCCCCTCTTGGGAGGCACATTAGCACTGTGAGCACCGCTGCTTTACCCCCTGAACAGGGTTCCACGGCAACTGGCTTGGGCGGTCCCTGCGGAGAGATCAGAAGAGAGGAAATGTGTCATGTATAACAAGCCTCCTCCTGAACACATCACCATCAGTCACAAATGTCACAGTGCTCAGTGTGAGCTGACATTGTAGGATGTCTCTCGCACATCGACAGAAAAGGAAAATTCACATTGTGATAATCTCAGTAACAAATCATCTCCCTGAAACTTAAAAACTCAATGCAAGCCACTTTCAAAGTTCACATCATGCACGCACAGGCGGAGAAAATCTGTGACATTTGAGGTTGTTGACTACCATCTCGGGTCGTGTTGTAGCACCAGCTCTCAGTCCTATAAATGCTGCCCTGGATAGAAGTATGCATGAGCGGGTCTCTGATGCAACACAGTGGAATGAGAAGGAAGGAAGCCACAGGCATTTGTGATCTTAAAATGTCATCTTTTATCTCACATTACAGATCATTCAGAGCTGGTTCACTCACATACATATGAATGCTTTTCTGAAAGGATTTGTTGATTGTTTTATGTGTTTTCATCACAAAGGGAGTCATAAATGTCCCTGGGGATGAATAAAAGTATTGTCTTTTAAGAATCCCTCAGCTCATTAATACACTCTCGTTTCTGGCCCTCTGCACACACACTGACTCAGCTATAGAGTGGCTTTATTCACCATTTAAAGAGAGTGCCTCTTCAAGAGCTCTTCCAAGAGTGTGCAGCAAGATCACAGACTTTGGCAGCCAATGGCTCTCCACAAAATGAAGCTTTAATATCTTACCTCAGTTGCCAAAATGCGTAATAAAAAAATGAAAGATACAAAAAAAGAGAACAGACGCCAACTATTACTTTCTGCCAAGAATGGTCCTCATCAAACCTATAATATGAATTAAGTGCCAGCCGTCAAAGCTTACTCTAAGGTACATTTCTCTAATGCAGGAATGTTTAATACAAATCTGGCCTTTTCCCACCTCATAATTATGGCAATTATTGAAGCACACAGCAAACATTTAAATGAGCTCTCTGTTGCTTTGGACTGATATGCAGATCATTAAAATGTGTCGTATTGCGTCATATCACTCAACCAAACAGACCAACTCTGCCTATATTCATTTTTAAGCTTAAATTAAAAATACTTTTCTAAAGTTTTTATTAAATACCTAGTTTCTGGAGAAAATGTCAGTTCAAAAATTTAAATAAAACATAATTTATATAAAATGTATTGATTATTTTGATTGCTAAATGCATACATACACTACAGTTCAAAGATTTTGGATCACTAAGATTTTTTATGTTTTTAATGTAGTCTCTTATGCTCTCAAGGCTGTATTTGTTTGATCAAAAATACAGAAAAAAACAATGATATTGTGAGACATTGCAATTTTTAATATTAGTTCCCTATTTTATTATACTTTAAGATAGACAGTGCTGAATTTTCTTCAGCCTTTACTGTGGTCTTCAGTGTTACATGATCCTTCAGAAATCCTTCTAATATGCTGATTTTTTATCATTGTTGAAACTGTATTGTGCTGATTAATTTTTTTTTAAACTGTGATACTTTTTTTCTTTGATTCTTTGATGAATGAAAAGTTAAAAAGAACAGCGTTTATTCAAATTTTAATTCTCTTCTAACAATATCTAACAAGTCTTTACTATCACTTTTTATCGATTTAACATAGCCTTGATGATTAACTATTTAATTTACTGACAAACTTTTGAATAGTAGTTTATATTGTAACACTATATTGTGTATATTGTAAAGACGGTTCTTTTTAACTTTTTATTTATCAAAGAATCCTGAAAAAAGTGTCACGTGTCCGAAAAATATTAAGCAGCACATTAAAATAGAAAACTGTTATTTTAAATTGCAATAATATTTCACAAAAAAAAAAAAAAAAAATCTGTATTTTTAAATAAAAAGATACAACCTTGATGAAAACATTAAAAACATCTTACTCATCCCTTAATTTTAAAGGGCAGTGTATGTATGTACAGACAGACAGACAGACATATAGATAGATAGATAGATAACAAAGGAGGTAACAAATGCATAAATATACACGCCAAAGACTATCCAAATACACAACCTTTCTAGCAGAATTTTTTCTCTCGCCTATATAATCAAAGCGAATGTGTTCATTTCTACAATGAAAGAATGCCCAAGCCCATCGCTTTCTCTCATTTTGTGAGAGAACTCATGGAACGTGATGGCACAGGCGTGGAGGGGCTTGTGAAAGGTCAAATTAAGCTTGCGCTGGCAGTGATGTCCATCAAGGCTGGCGGACAGAGGCTGTTATCAGAGCAATATCTGTCTCTTTGAGAGGAAAAGAGGCCACTTGTGCTGCACTTAAAAAGTTCAAAGCCATTGTTTCTGAGTGACAGGGGGTGGCAGGGGGGCGTCTAGCTTCTCTTCCAGCTCTCTCATTCCTCCGTGTGCAGAATATCATTGTTTTTCCTTTTGATTTCCTCTCTCTCCTTCACCACATGCTATTTCTTTATCAAAATCAGTCTGTAGAGATATATCCTTCTTTTGCTACTTAGATCTTAAGGACAAGGTTAAGTTTACACCACAGAGTAAAACGTAACCATAAGGATAGATGTTTGCTCTACTAGCCAGACTGTAGGGGTTTAGCACCCCATTTATCAGAAGTGATAGACCAAACAAACCGCAGCAGCATCAAGACTCTTCCCTCTGCCCGTTATACACAAATGCATCCTCTTGCTTTTGAATGATACAGCAAACCTCATTATTTCTAGCAAAACACACCAATTAAGTGATTCATGCTAAATATCACACTTAATTACATATCTCCATTTTCAACCCTACACTTACGTATCCATTTCTGGCCAGTGCTATTGTCTGAGCTTGGTAGTTATGCATAATGTACAGATCCATTTCAATTTCACACCCAAACATGTATTACAATAGACTCTTGCTCAAAGGGGTGACCACTTATACTCGTAAGTACTTTTAACTTAAATGACAAAGAAAACATGTTCAAACCTTGTTCAAAAGAGTGCATGTTCAAAAACTTTAAATATTGCAAAATAAAATGATTTTATTATATAACAGAACACTGTGAAATAAATAAAGTAATTAATTACATCTTTTATTACTCCTTTACACAACATAGGGAGGGATCACATTTAAAGAATTCCTATAAAAATCCAATACCAAAATGACCCTAAAAGGTTCTCATTAGTCTTTGTTATGAGTTTGTGGGGACCATGTATTCAACGTATAAACCACCTAACAAGATCTTCATTCCTCCCAGCAACTCCAAACGATCAGACAAATCCATTTTCATGCACTTACTCTCATCCCTTATGGTTTTGGATTCAGTGATATTTGTCTCATTCACATTAGCCTTGCACCATACAGATTACAGTAATCCAATTGCAGGCCATTTAGAAAGCATTGCTATGATGCAGTTAATGAATAACAATACCGTTTATAGAGTCCTGCTAGAAAGCTAAGCTGAGGTTTGTTTGGAAAACAAGATTACAGCCGATTACATTACAGCACACATGCTGCAAAAATGCACTGGAGAAGGTAATTTAAGAGGTTTTCATAAATTCATAACTCGCACCGTTTGCATTAAAGACATAAATTCTAGCTCAAATTGTGGCATTTTGAGAATACTATAGATAGACTATGTGCGTGCAAGACCATGGTATTATACATATATATACAAAAAAGTAAGATTTTTAAGAAATTGCTTAAAAACGTATTTAACAAAGACACATTAAATTGATCAAAAGTGACAGTTAAGGTTTTTATATTTTTATTGATTTCATACTTTTATTGATTTATAATGCTGATTATTAAAGTAGCTGAAAGATTTTTACTCATCCTGAAAATAATTTAGCATGGTTTTCACAGAAATATTAATCTGTTGTCACAACTATCGTCATTGATAATATTTACTGAGTACCAACTCAGCATATTAGAAATATTTCTGAAGGATCATGTGACACTGAAGACTGGAGTAATGGATGCTGAAAATTCAGCTTTTGCATCACAGAAAATATATTATATTTCTAATATTTAAAATTTCACAATTTTACTGTATTTTATGTATTTGTGCCATGCAAGGAAAACAAAAACAAAACAAAACTTGCCATGCCCAAACTTTTGAACAGTAGTTTATACTCTGGGAAATTCGTCCGACCAACTCATGAATAGTTATAGTGTGTTTCGCACAGGCCAGCATCACATTTTCTTCAGAAAAAGCAAACATCATTCAGCTTTCGTCCAATATCACGCACATCAACAACAGCCCTGCTCATGAATAAACCTCAAACTTAAAAAGTAAACTCCAAAACTTAATTTTAAAAAAACACACACCTTTGAACATGAAAAAGAGGAACAAATCCTGAAAACTGAACATTCATGAAAGACTTGCACGTTTGGTCTCAAGAGAAAACAAGAAAGGCTATAAAAAGACATGAACTAGCCAGAAAACAGATGTCTCTCGTACAGCCCTGCTAATTTACAACTAATTGAGGTCCAACTCCATCCCACTCTCCTGCATTGACTAACCTGATAAAAACAGCTCAGCGCCACTGAGCCACATTCTAATTAAACACCGAGACAAACAGGCTGATGAGAGACACTTTATGGGCCAAGTCGTCTTGTCTCGCCAATGTGTCTGACACCTTCTTTTTAACAGATTTATACTATAAATATTTCATTTACTGGTTTTCCATCTCTATAAGTGGCCAACTGGTGAACATCTAATATTTTTATGACCACATTCTATCCCTTATTTCATTATTTTGGTGTCTTTATTCCACCCAACTCCAATTTCCTCTGTTCTGTTCATCTCTTTACACATTTAAAAATATGTATCGCAATATCTGCTGCCGAAGATGCAGCTGATAAAGCTGCTGCTGCTGTGAGTACTAAGCAGAATAGAATGAAAATGCAAACAAAGCCATAAAGCAACAGGACAGTCCTCTTCATCTATATGTTTCTCTAGCTTATATTGGCCTGCGGAGCATCTCATTTGCATGGCTAATAGCAGCATTCGCAGTGACAGGGAGCGTACAGCACTGGTCTGTAGATAAGAGCTCACAATTGAGCACTCTCTAACACAAGAACGGCTACGTACACAGTATAATTTAAACGGGCCTCTCTTTGTTGCCTGGTGACAGCCTCCATCCATCATACTCTGAAACTGTTAACGGGCCCATATGTTGTGCGCTGGCCATGGTGGCAGAGCAGCATCTGTGTCATCTGCACCATTTTAAATGGGCTGGCCTCACATTGGCTTCATAATGCACTTCTGCTGACCTCGATGCACAACAATTTTTTCTTCAGTTCAGTCAAGCCAAACACAAACCAGACCAGTCCGGCCTAAAGCACAGCCAGAGTCACCTAAACATGCCCTGAGGCAGACGCAAATGGACTATGTACTGTATTATTACAGATTCCTGTCATTATATTGTAAAAATCATGCAGGAAGGTTTAAATCTTATGTCTAGGTGTGTAACGGGACGCATATAAGTACTGAAAATTATTCAGAACATGTACTAACTGAACACATTGTTATTTTATCCCCTTCATGTACAGAACTTGTGTGCGTGTGGAATATATTTAGAAACTCTGTTTGTTAAGGTATAACAAGATATAGGATATATAGGAAAATACAATGCTTCAAACACATTTGAAAATCAACAGAGAGGAAAACGGCACAATCTGTCCTAAACATGAGACAAGCTTTAGCACTTCAAACAAATTCATAAGCATACACTTTAAAGCAGCTTGCCTTCCTGTCAGATACACATATTGTTTAATGCTTTAGACATTTTTGCTAAAGCACATAGGGCTAACTTATATTTACGGTTGTGTCCTTATCTGTAAATGTTAGAAAGTCATGTATTTGTATTTTGCAAAAAAAGCTCATTGTGACATTAAGAAAGTCCCTGTTAAACTTCCCAGACTTCACTGAGTGCAATAATTCACACTAAAAGAAGCTTTTGCGAAAACACTTTTAAAGTTTTTATTTATTTATAGAAAATACAGAACCATCAACTTTGTCTACTATTACACCCCTAGTTATGTTCCAATACCATTACCTTTTTGTCTACCCATTATTTCTTTATTTTGCTATAAATAATCATGCCAAAAAAAAGAGACAAACTTTAAAGAAATAGTTACCCCAAGAAACTAAATTATATTAATATTTACTCAAAATGAAGAATATTTTTGTTTTTGTCGGTGCAATAAAAGTAAATGGTATCCAGACCAACACCGGTCCCTGGCTTATAAACATCTTCATTTCCATGCCAGTACTCTAACTGTATACTAATTGATGTGGAAAAGTATGTAGCGTTATGTCAGGGTCTGAGCAGACATATACACTTTGTCTTGTCGGAGTACTGCAGGTTTTTGAAAAAGTAAGCTGTTCTTGCAGCTCGCTGTTCTAAATTAAGATGATTGGTGATATTTTTTTCATTTTAGTAAATGACATTCATTAGCAGTCGCTTACAAAGCAGAGAGCTGAAACCAACCATTTACGTGCAAGTTCACAATCATTTGCGATTCGTAGATTTCACATCTGAAAGACAGGTGTACGCATGTTTCATATGTTCATTCTATGAATCAGACGTATGCATATTCAAGAAATGATCGTCAGATCAAATTTAGGAAGATTTGTGTTCATGCAGGTTTGAAATACAGGTGAGGAAACAATTAAATGGATTTTCGCAGTTAGATTTAAATTCATGTCATGCCCTAATCCCATTCCACCTTTTTTCCACTAAAACATTTCTGTCATACTTATCTCTTACTGTTAATAATACTGCAATAGGCCTATAACCTTCACAGCTACTGCACAGTAACAGGTCAAACAAGCCTTGGTTAAATCTGCTATTAGCATCTGTCTTGGGTGAGCTAATCTGCGATAACTACAGACAGAAGCTGAGCTACAGGCACATATTACTATGCTGAACCGTCTGGATTGTCCTCTTTTTTTATTAGCAGGTTATGCTAAACAATTCAACAGCACCAGATGCTGTCTCATTAACCTTTATAGAACAGAATTGCTCTCATTTCCCTCCTTTCACCTTCAGCTGCTGCCAGATCCCAGCATTGTGGGGCCAACATCTGGATCTGCCTCAACAGACTCCAAGAAGTGTCAATGTTGATCACCAAGCACATGATGAAGGCTGGGGAAGAGCAAGATGAGGGGACACATATGCTATAAACAAAACCTAAATATATGCTTAAGGATTTCATACCATTATGTCTCCAAATGCTAAAAATAATAAACAGAAACACAGTAGAGAAGCACGTAGAAGAAAAGCTCATGAAGGACAAAATGGCAGAGAAGTTAAATCACTACTGAGCATTTGTTTTTGGGTTTGATTTTGCTTCCTTAAAATAATTTTGAATACAAACTTGAAATGCTATTGGAATCAAAGCTTTGAGGGAATGAGCTCTGAGTTGAAACAGAAAGGTGGCAGCTCATAATGGGCCTCCTGAGGTGAGCCTGTGCATTAATGGCAATTGCTTGGAAGATTTGCGCTGGTCGAAATGAAACCTCTGTGGCTGAGAAGTGAACAGCAGGAATCTGGTCTCAAAACGTGTCTCTGTTTCCACCACAAAGGTGACAGAACTTAAAAAGTGATGAGAAACAAAGTTATCTTAGAAAAGGAACTGCATGTTTTACACTGCAAAAAATGGCTTATCTTATTTAGTATTTTTGTCTTGTTTCTAGTCAAAATATCATTTGTTTTTTTTAAAAATCAAGACACTTTTACTAGATAAGGAAAACTGACTAAAGATATTTAGTCTTCTTTCCAGGGGAAAGTATTCTTACAAGAGTAACAAGAGTATTTTACTTACCCCAATGGAAGATAATTTTAATTGTTTTAAGCAAAATGCACTTAAAAAAAAATTTCCCACCTTGGAAACGAGACTAAATATCTCAAGTCATTTTGCTTATCTTGTAAAGTATCTTGATTTAAGAATATTTAGATATTTTGACTAGAAACAAGACAAAAATACTAAGTAAGAAAAGCCATTTTTAGCAGTGTTGACAGTACATTCACTAAAATAAGGAGCTTTTGAGCTAACAGACTCTCACCGTACAGTGTGCAAATTAAGAAAGACATGCAGGTTTTACTTTAACATCTGAAGCCAAAATGTTGATTAATCAAAACAACTTGTGTAAGCAAACTTCAATTCTCAACAGCTGGCCTGTGGATGCAGTTTTGCAGAACTTAAGTGGCTCTTCTCACAAGGCTGATGTCCCCATAAATGAGAGGCATGCGCTCGTAAGAGTGAATCTAAAGTTTGTTTAAAAAGATCCATGTTGAACAGCGTTCAGCTGGAGGATTGACGAGTATGTTGTTTTCTGCTCTCTTCATTTGTGGCGTGTCCTCCAACAGCCCATAATGCTCACAGAGCACCACTCCACTCTACACTAATGGATTCTGGAGAGGCGCATCAAGTGCTGCTGGACGTGTGTTTTGAACGTCTCTGCTGAGCGGCAGGTACATCTGCTTTCACAGGTCTGCGTGCGAGTCTGTTGTGTAACAGCCATGAATCGAGATGCACTTAAATTAGAGCTGTCAAACTGCAAACGGTTTCTGCCTGCTATTGCTCATTATTTAGACTGGAAAACTCATTAAGCTGGTTCTAAAGTTTAGGTACATTATATATATATATATAAATATACACACACACATACACAGAGTGATGGAAACATTCCTAAATTATATATAAATAAGACGACTTTTACTTGAACTTTTATTACTTGCTTTAATTTTGATATCTACATGGAAATAGCAGCAGATTAGGAAAACTTATTTTCAAATGATGAACCATATATACACACACACATACGTTATTACACAGATATTTGATACTGTATATTGGCAAACATTTCATTGTGTAATGGTAGCCAAGTAAACCTAACTGGGTCAAAGTTTAAAGGTCAAACTAACCTCGATTCCGCCCTGAAGCAGTTCTGTCTGAGTGCCGCCCACATCCAGTGTCACTGCGACCGAGCCAAAAGGGCGACTGGCCATCTGCTGCCTTTCCCTCATCAGTTGCTGTGGCAAAAAGAGATGAAAGAAAGAGGTAGAAAAAGCACGATACATTAGTAAGTATCTGTAAATAAACTTTATACTTTCAAACAACTCTAAGATGTCAGTTTTCTTTGTCAAAATCTCAGATTTAAGATTACAAGTGGTGACTGACAGCTTAAGTGACATGACTCACAGACAGTTCAGTGACTGATATTTATTAAAAACAGAAAAACCAAAAAGCACCCCGGATACACACACACACTGTGAGGCGGTATGCAGGGATGCCGAGATTAAGAGGAAGGAAAAAGATTACGAAAAGAGAAAAGGTGAACGTGTAAAAAAAGAATAGAGAGAGAAAGTGAGAGAGAGAGAGAGAGAGGGGCCATTGACAGCACTTTGGCTGTTTTCCAGCACAGACTGAAACAGGTGGTTGAATAATTCATTTGTTCCATATAAAAAACTTTGGAGGACCTGGCTAATCAAATGTCTGCGAAGATTGGAAGGAAATTTCTCTTGCCACAACATGCATGACAAGCAATTATTTTGCCATTGATTGCGTGAGCATCAGTATTCCAGTGGTAGAGTTTAATTAATGATGCATTCCCTGTAATTTCTCCATTCGACTGACTGGCTGGTTGCCCTAAAAGCAGAATTCACAACCTTCATATAAAATCCCATCCATAACCGATGGCACACTGCTTATTTTGCATCTATGATAGACACATTTTATCTATCATGTGCACATGGCACACAATTTTCCTTGCTTGTGCATGTAGGAGGAGATGACACGGACCAGGTCAGAAGTACTTCTGAAGGTCACATCAATATATTTATCAGTACCAACTTCTCATCTGTAATCAGACTGCATAGATGCCAGCGAATAAAAGCATTCATGAGAATTTGCAGGTGTGACATGGGTACAAAAGATCAATAGAGTGCAGTATAGAGCATTCAATCATTCCAGTTAGAGAATTCCACAAGGAACAATTAAAATATCTTTCCAGTGAAACCTTCAATAGGCATCTTAATAAGACCTCAAAGCCCTGCTTAAATGTCTCATTTCATTTCATTACCAACAATAACATCAAACAGTAATGAACAACACTTCATAAGGTATGCTTCTGCCCTGGAGACAAACTTTGAAAGACATACTTAAAAGACACTCCAAATCAGCTTCTTTCACTTCGGAGAGATGGAGAAGTCACAGGTGATAATCAAGAGTTAAAACTTGGAGTGGTCCTCTGTGATGTCGATCAATATCTAAATGCGGGCTGATTTGGGTACCAAGGACGAGGCTGATTGCTATTGGATTTGTGATGGAGAAAAGTGTGCCGAGTTAAACTCTAATTGTATCATATAGAGAAAGACAACTGCTGAGCTACTGACACTAGTTTCACAGCAATTCTGTACCATGTTCACATTCTGTAGCATGTATGGGGATTTTATATAAGCAAACTGAACAGCAAAAACTTTGCTCTGCACAAATTCTGGTTTCTGGAGATGGGAAACATTTAATAAGACAGAATTAAGCATTTATATTTAAAGATGAAACTGAATTGCTACTAGTGACAAAAAAAATAATTAATACCTTTATTTAACAAGGACGTAATGATATAAAAAAAATAAATAAATAAATAATAAAAAAAACATTTATTGTTCTTTCTGACCTTTCTATTTAAATAATCCAGAAAAAAAGTACAACACGCTTGAAAATAATAAAATCATTTCTTGATCAGCAAAATCAATATATTAGAATGATTTCTGAAGGATGAAAATGCAGCTTTGTGCATCAAATAAATAAATTACATTTTAAAACATTAAATAAGAAAAATATAATTTTAAATTGTATTTTTGAAGTAAATAAATGCAACCTTGGAGAACAACCTTGTTTTTTTCAAAAACATACAAAAATCTTTTTACAGACTTTTTGAAATGTACTGCAACTGCTTCTATATGTAATTAAAAGCAATGTTTCCAGCACTGATATACAATAAACAACACAACTGAATCAAAAACAATTGACTGTTAAGAGCGGTTTCAAACTGAAAAAGTAATAAAATATGAGTTTATATTATATTTTAGGGAAATGTTCAAAAGAATATTCCATGATTTTTGTTAAATTGAAATTCTTCATAATTGGAAACAAAACAATTTAGTAGGAACATGGTTATCTTAAAGAGAGAAAAAACCTGTGGTAAATACTGTAGCAGTACACGTCTTTGTATATAATTCACTACAAAAAGAACACATAAAATGGGAACACTAGTGCATGCCTTTAAGTGGCTTGATTATAGCACTCAAAAGTGACTGATGGTTAAAAGGAGGCAAACTAAGAAGCTTTGTACTCAATGAACTGAAGTGAACATTCAATTCCTATGAACACACTGTGTACTACTTAGTCTTCTGCGAGCTTTCCGCATGCTAACTAATCTTCTAACAATGGAAAAATGTATCATTAGACAGATCACTGAATGCATTCAAGATCATGAATCTTCAACCACTGCAACAGATCTTCAAAACTCACTCTGAAAAACGAAAATGAAAAACGGTCCTGTTCTGCAATTCTGCAATTTGATTCCCAGAGCAGAGCATAAACTGATACCTTAAATACAATGCAAGCTGCTTTAGATTACAATGTAAATGTAATAATTCAGATTAATAAGTACTCTAAAAGGCTTTAAACGGGCCAATAACATCATGTCACCAAACACATACATCAGTGTTTTACTATGAATCTCTGAAAGTCAGTTCAACGAACTTCTTCTGTGTCTATGACAAACATAAAATATAAGAAGGTGGCGACGTCCTTGACGGCACACATATCAGGCCGACAGCGCTGTCTCTGTGGGGGTGTCTTTTCGGCAGTGACACAAAGAGGTCTCTTCAATGACTTCCGCTCAAATGGGCCCTGATGGCACCACAGTAATTAATCACTCATTATCTTTTCTATTAATCACCACTTGAGGACTGTTATGGCTGATCCCACCGCGACCACATTTATAATGAAATTATCAAAGCTGCGCACACTGCTCACGTCAAGACTTCTCTTGACAATACGATCTGATCATCTCTGCAAAACGTGAGTGACATCAAGCCATGTAACTAAACGTGCATGTGGATGAAAGAAGAAATACTGGAGAGTTAAGTGAACTGTCTTAGACGAACTAAAAATATTTGGGTAGTTAGTTGGTATTACCCAAATCATATTTTACTATAAATGAGATATAATCAATATAATATCAAATTTGGAGTGGTGTGCAAATTCTAAGTAAACAATTTAACTCCATTTGTTGTTTACTCTTACTACCGATATGATTTATGCTGTACATCCAAAATAAACTCGCCTGTGCTATATAATCTAATGCAGAGAGGACTGACAATGGAAAAAAAAGCTTGCTTTATTTCTGAAATCTCTATATTGCACTTGTGCTTTCAGTTTTATGATAACTCATTCATAAGTCATTAAAAACATTAAACAGTGCAAGCTAAGTGCCACGAGAATGTAGAATGTTTTAAGTTAATGAGGTAACAATTTATAACTTATTGTAAATAAAGCAAAAATATTCTAATTAATAATAATAATAATAATAATAATAAAAAGATGCTTGTTCTTGTGCATCTGTTCTTTATTACACGTATTTAAAATATATTTTATTATGAATTACCATGGCCTATTATATTAAACATTACAGGCTAACAAGACAAAATTCTGGCAAAAATTCTGGCATTAATTACTCATCTTAAGAACACAAATTAAGATGTTTTTTATGAAATCTGAGAGGTATCTGACATGGTAACACAGTCCATGTGACATCAGTGGCTCAACTTCAGTTTTGCGATGCACGAGAACACTTTTTTTTTTTTTGTGCAAAGAAAACAAAAATAACAATTTACTCAACCATTCTTCTCCATTTTATAGAGTATCACAAAACGTACACTTTCCCCGAACCGTAAACAATGCTCATTATGTTCATGGGCGCTTTATTTACTTTTAGACCTGGAGCTGGGAACATTTCAGTTGTGTTACTGTCTATGGAGGGTCAGATAGCTCTGGTCTGGAACGACATGAGGGGTGAGTAATGACAGAATTTTCATTTTGGGGTGAACTAACCATTATATGAAAGTATGAAAGTACAAGCTGTTAATTCTGCCTGTCGAGCTGGTTGATATCATAATGAAGCGATGCTGTCATCAAACGCAGATGACATTTGTACCAGAATGGCCCATTTCTGGGGGTGAAACGTTCACTTATTTACGAGTCCATTAATTACATCTTCATTTAAATATTGATACGAAGCTATTCGCTTTCCTTCATCCCCTTCGACAAGCATGTTTAGGCATGTATGTGTGAATGAGAAAGCAAGCACATGAGAGGAACTGAGAAAATAAAATGACAAAGCATGACAGGGAGAGAGCAAAAGTGAGATGGCGTGAGAGAGCATGGCAGGAAGGGAGAGCGCTGTGGCATGCTCTCATTTGTGCTAATAGATCTTCTCTCGGAAAACAGCCTGGCTTTGTTGACAGCCAAAAAGCACCATCTGCAATTTATCCATCTCTCTCCATCACCTGCTCTTACTCATCAGGCCCACTGCCTTTACTACATCAGTGGCATCTCCATAACAATTATGCAAGACAAAGCCAGTCCATCACTGAGAAATACATTGACGCATCCATGTCCTGCACCCTCGTGGATGCAGCTGCCCTTTCCAGCTAGGCTACATCTGCAGTGCTGTTGTGTGACAAAAATGGATTTTAATTCAGACCTATAATACTTTGCAATGCTATAAACCAAGCTCAACATGGGAAAGCGCACACACACAAACTTGTAGGGTCTTAGGCTAGAGTTAAGGTCAAACTTATTTTATTATTCTTTGAAATGCTCTTAAAACCTTGCCCGAGGGAAGTGCTGTGGAAATCTCACTGATGTGAAATTGAGATTGATTGTTCATTGATTTTACTGTAGGCTTCATGTTAAACCCTGCTGAAATCCCTGCTTTCTAGCTTTAGGAATTTCCTGTTAGACATTAAACAAGGGCTAAAACTCTCAAAGCCATTTTGGTCAAAAATACTTAAATTTAATGGAACGACTTTCCATCCTGGAAATGAAAAACCAATACAGACCTTCAGAAATACCACCATTCACAGTTAAGGCTATAAGGTTGCTTAAAAAAGTTGATTCTTCTGATTTCCTTTAAAATCTAAAGATATTTTTATTTTTATAACACTATTAAATAAATGTTAAACGTTCCATACACTGATCTAGACAAGGTAATGAGGAGGCACCCATGGTCTTATGTGATTTTAAGTCTTTTAATTACAAATTAAGTATTAAAGAACTATCAAAGAACAAAACACAAAGACTTTTAATAGTAGCAAAGTCAATTAACTGCCAAATTCAACATACTCTGGATGCTTAAGTGACCTAAAATAACTAAACTGATCAAAAATAAACACACTCTCAGAAATAAAGGTACAAAAAGTGTCACTGGGGCAGTACCTTTTCAAAGGGTACATGTATGAACCTAAAGGGTCCATTTTAGTACTTTAAAGGTACATATTAGTACCTAAGGTGTACATATTTAAACCTAATAGGTACAAAAATGTACCTTTTGAAAAGGCACCACCCCAGTGACAGCTTTTGTACATTTATTTCCGAGAGTGTAAAATGCAATTACATAATTATGTTAACTGTTAATTGCAATTACGTACTTACTCAACTTTGCACATGTGTGGACGTTTTAGAGCCAGGAACAGCCTTGCATGAGGTGGAAATTCATTCTGACTAGCAAAGAATTGTCAGTGCCAACACTATCTAAAATTTTAACAAATTATTCACTGTAGGAATTATGTAAATTAAGCAACTCACAAACCCAGCAAATTAATTACAGATGATCATAACTGGGAACGAGGTCTTGAACCAAGCAGAGAAATTTGCCCTGACAAATGACACAGAAAAAAAGTTCTCTCACTGGGAACAAAAATACCTAGTAAAAATGACTTGTCAAAGCATACTGCTAGACATAAATGCACCCGCTGATCTTACGAAAAAAAACTAAATGCTCAAACTTCATAGTCTATAATTTTCCCCCTAAAAATTTGCTCATGTTTAAAAGTACAATTAAGGTAATCTGCTCAGAATTACTTTTGCATTGAGCCATCTGATGCAGTTCTTCCTGAGAAACATCAATGACCTGATTAGCTCTTTAAAACATAGATTATGAAATTGGCTTCATTGGTTATTCCACAAAGACCTTCTGAGTGCCTGCTCAAAGGACACGTCACTCTCACAGGCTTGAAATTGAATTTGACATTGATCTGTTAGTGTTACCAATGTATGTAGATCAGGGGCGTTCAATTCTAGTCAGCTGGTGACTGGTTGATCATTTTGAAACTGCATTTTCTGTTACATTGTTGCTTAACCTAATTATTTATTGTACAACACACAGACATATATATACACACATTTAAATTAAAAAAATAATTATATACATATAAATAAGTAAAAAAAAAGTGGGCACTGTAGTATAACAGTCTCTTTAAAAAAAAACATGAAGAAAATGGAGTGCAGATGGGAGAAAAACAACCTGAATGGTTTTGAAATTGCTGGAAATGACAGTGTTTCCAGCTGTAAGTGAAGAAGCCATATTAGAATATGCTATCAGGTTTATAGAAAATAACCAGCATAATCACAGGTATCTGTTTAGCACAGTAGACAGAGAATAACGAGGAAGCAGACATTTCTACAATCTGATAACCCACTACAGTATAGCAGCAATTATTTCCTCACTGAAATGACAGAGAGAACATTAGAAAGCAAATTGGAAAGGTGCAACCAACTGTTGCTGTATATCAGATACCAAGATGACCCTTTGTTAAATATTAACTACTCTGTCTGTCCAGGACATGACCCTTCTTATAAGCAGAATTTTGGCTTGTTGCAAACAGTGCTTTACCCATTGAGCACTTCGCAGAATTTTTCACCTCAGAAACATCAGAGATACAGAATATGCTTATTAGTTGCAGAATGTTAGTTCATGCATTCATAACTTTGAGACCTGATTATTGTAATGCACTTCTGGCTGAATGCCTTATTGTCTCTATAAATAAGCTGCAGTTTGTTTAAAACACTGTAGTCAGAGTTCTAACCAGGTCCTGCAAATATGATCATATCAGATCATGTCAATATTATCATTGCTGCACTGGTTACCTGTCAATACTTTTACTTTAAAAGCTCTCAGTCAAAATCAATACCATACAGATCTCCTATTTTCTTATTAGTCTCCATGGCCAGATCTGCCATAAACTCATATGCTTTGCATGCCGCTCCTAAAACTTTAAGTACATATTGTGTGATATTTTATCAGTCACTATCATTGACTATCAGTCATAATCATTCCAATTATTAACTGTCACTAGATTACATCAGTTGAAACAAACTAAATCAATCTAAAATCAACTAAAATTACGAACAAACACAAACCACCATAATGCACAAATTGAATAATAACAGAAAAGGATTACAATTAGTTGCATCATATAATAAGTCATAAAATGCCTCAATTTCACAACAGAAGTAACAGAATTTGCAATTTCATACTATTTTTGTTTTCTTGTCTTTTACTGAGAAATATTCAGTTTACCTCAAAGGAGTCAGTATTTTTTTCCTTCAAGCACTGCAAAATGTAACTATAGATACAGAGAACAGGCTAGAGAAAAAGAAGCATGACCTTATTTGACTGGACATCATATTTAGTTAAACATTGAACAAATATTTGGGATTCATTCCCAGATCACTGATACGCATGTCTTTGCTTTGAAATTGCAAAGTGAACAGTTCTACTTCAGAGCCCTGCATTGATCCATTACTTCAGAGCACACTACTGCATCTCTCTGAGCAATGCGTGTATCATTTGCACACATTGGTTTGTGTGAACTTGTGATTTAACGAACTCTCAGAGAGTCCCACAGCTGAACTTGAAAAGTGAGGGCGAGTATTTGTCATAGACTAAAGGTTCCCTTGTGAGTGTGTGATGAATGAAGTGGAAGCAGAGCCTCTGTGTTCAGAGTCACAAATGGTTGTGGCTGTTTGCAAGGCTCTCATTATGGGCAGAAACATTCTTTTTTTCCAGACCGATCAGAGCTGCTTTTCTGCAAGACTGGAGAAGAAGCTGATGCATCCGTGTTCTCCTGATTCAATCGAGCTCTCTCTCTCTGCATAATGTGTCCTTTCCTGACCAATTTGTGTCACACAGGATTGTACCTCATTCATTAAGCTAAGTAATAAGGCTCTGTTTAATTATAGCATAGTTGAGGACGTCTAGCTTTTAAAATATCAATAGTTTAAAGCCAATTGTTATATCATTGACATGCTTAATATCTATAATTCACCAAACAATCATTAATGAATGATCATCACTAAAAGCCATTGCAAACTCAATATTAGACAGAGTACAGCTGCCATCCTGCAGACCAAAAGCTCAGTTTCTCTATCACTTAAACCCACATCTTGGGTTGTAAGCCAGCCAGACTGGTTTTATATTGGGGCTGATACTATGACCTTTAATTAATATTAAAAGGATAAAACTCTTGGTTCCCTTTGCCTGAAGTTTGCTGATGCCCTTGAAAAAGAAACATTCTTTATAACACATGGCCCTATCACAGAGATAAAAAGTTTTATCATAACTTCTCCATTTTTCATAATAATGGATACTCCCAGAAAAACCAAAGCATGTACTCAGCAGGCCTGGAATATAATACTTACTATATAAATTTTCCTGTCTATAGCAGCCTAAAATAGATGCAGTTATCAACAGTCACTTTAAGGCCACCACGGTCGCATATTCTATTCTTTAACACTTTAACTGTGCAAATAATTTAGCATTAGTCTGATTTAAACAACACAGTTTGGATGGCTATTATACATAACATCTCAAATAAAATATTTACAATATTATTGTTATTATTAGAAATATTAAAAAAAAAAATAGATTTTTTAATGTTTAATATTAATACATTATATATTAGATTATGTATTAATTTTGTATAATATTGCAATAGGTCTTGACATGAATATATAATGCTTGTTTTCTATAGAGGGAAAAATTATGAAAAAGTCAAAATGAGGGGGGGAAACAGAAAAAATAGAAGGAAATAATAAAAGGTGGTAAAAAATAGGAAAAGGGGAAAAAAAGAAAAAAGATGGAGGGATAGTAATACCATCAGCACTTGATACTGCTTCTTTTCTCCAACAAAGGTGACACTGATAAGCAAAGCCCCAGGCAACTTCTTCAGTAATTCTCCAAATGTTGCACACAAACATTCTAGAGATGTTGTTCACGATGGTAAGGCAGCATTTGTGACTTTTGCTTCTGACCGAAAAATGTGCCTACATCATACCACCCTGAATCCTATACTCATTATTGATTTCATCTCCTGAAGAAAACAGCCAAAAAAGTGCTTAATTGTATTTTAACAAATAATACATGCTAGGGCTGCACGATAATCATCGCGCGATATGTATTGCGCATCTTGTCAGTAAATTCGGTTCTGTAATCAGCGGTAAA
>JAUMHE010000061.1:11834115-11859324 GCA_032359235.1 Enteromius mattozi
ATAAAAATATATAATATAATGTTCACAATCCAACTGAAAAAAATCGTATTACTCAAAATTTGAAAATATGGACTTGTATGGTTCTTCGTCTCAAGCCCTCAAATAATGCAGTGAGATTATTGTCTGCACAAGGAGTGTGACAATAGCCAGTGCTCCACACAGAGATCTGATCTGATCATCATCCAGTCTGTCTGGAATGACATGAAGTAAAAGAACAAACTGAGACAAACTAAATCTAGAAGAACTGTGGCAACATCTCCAAGATGCTTAAAAAATACCTACCTGCAAAGATACAGTACTGTTCAAAGTTTTAGACACTTGTGCAAAAATGCTGTAAAATGAGGATGCTTTCATAAAAAAAAAAAAAAAAAACATAAATAGATTTAATTTATCACTTCTATTAACTAAATCAAATAAATAGTTGTTATTAAAGCTTTTGGTAAAACAACTTCTGCTCCGAGGTACACTTGCCTATTGTTTTTCAGGTAGCTTTCCAGGTAGGTTTTTTTTTAAGCATCTTGGAGACATTGCCACAGTTCTTCTGGATTCAATCTGTCTTATACATATATATATATATATTACAGCCAATCGAATTTCCATGGCTCATTTGAGGTTGTGGCTGCGTTTCATTTCAAAGCATGTTGGGATTTGTTCATGAAGGTACATCAAGGAAACCCATATGATTAAAGTACTTTGTCCTGACTAATTCCTTCCAGTATGGATGTAGTTTTAATATTCCTTATTGTTAGTTAACAGCCACCACCAATGAATCTCTAGAACACTGGATGTTTTGACTAACAGTTAAAATCTTGCTTTGTTGCATATTGTTAATCCCATTTCAAAAGTTTAAAGTAAATGGTCAAAATATGAATGTCAACACATTTCTGAAACTCGCAAAAGGCCTTCCAGTGGTCAAGCTCAGAAATCTGATCTTTTGAGTCAAGTGTTATGGTCTGGCGATGTGCTACAAAAGGTAAATCCTAAAACTGCGCCGACAGCGAAGTCATGAATTGTAAGGAAATTGCTTTTGCTGACTGTATTTACAAAGATATGTGAGCATTCATAAACATCTGTGTATGAAATTAATTCACGGTTCACACAGATGAAAAAAAAAAGAATGATGAAATCCTTTTTAATGCTTTCAAATGCACGACATCTTGGGTTCGTCTGAAGATAATGGCAAATTGGAGACGAATGGGGAAGAGAGAAACTTGAATGGCTCGATTAAGTAGCAGTGCGGGAGAAATCCCCCTTCAGATCGAAGCCTTTCATCCGGCGCATTGCAGGCAGTAAACAGGACTTAATCCTCTTCTCGGTTCCACCTGGAATCCGAATTAATACGAAAAATAAAGCAATTAAAGGTTCTTGCCCCTCATGTGGTGGTATATGTGTTGGCTTGAGTAAGCGTGAGAAAACGAAGGTGGCGTCCGGGGAACATTCAAAGCAGAAGACAGTATGAAAGGTCTGGAATGAGCTGTGGGAGAAAGGAAAATGGAAAAGCCAACTGCTAAACAATGATAAAAAGGTGTATCCTAAGTTAAACACTCGTTTGTACTGATCCAACAAACAAACCACTCCACTGACTTGGAGAAGGCTTTTTTCCCATTTGCAGAAGCAGAAACGGTCCAGAGCAACAAATTGATAATTAAAGTTTGGACTAAAGTGTTAGATAATTTTGCAGCATTTAGGTAGATAAGCAGCCTTGTATTGACCCGTTTCAATCCAGAAGTTTTAGGGCAAATTGCAGGTGTTATTCCAAAGATCTGCTTTTCTTCTTCTTCTAGTGCAGTTCATATGTTCTGCAACATTAACATTAGTCTTTAAATAACAGAATACAAAAAATAAAGTCAGATATTGCAATGGACAGCTAACCGAAAAGGAACTAGGAGATACGATGCAATGAGGGTGACACACATTCCCTCTAGGCCAGATGAGTTTCTTTAGTCTCATAAAGGACCAATGACATCAACAAGACCATATGAAACAAAAATGTCACTGTCATCCCCTTGATGATTTCATTTTTTGCCAATTGAGCAACTATTTTCAGCTTTCCTGGCATCCCTGGCTGTCTCATTGCAGTGAAAGTAGGATCTAAAGGAAGATTGTATGGCATGAAGCCCCTTCCTTGAATCGACGTTTAGTCAAATCACTCCACGTTACAGTTTGCTGACTCACTGAGCTCCATGTAAATGAGCAAATGTCTGGGAACTGAAATCATTTGAAGGACATTTTTGGCGATTTCGCAGACGTAGACATCAAGAGGCACGTCCCAGTCTCATCTGAATAAAGCAATCTACGTGCCGAATGGATAAAAAAAGAGACAGTTACGGCAAACCTTGGAGGGGAGGTACTCTTGTCGAATCCTGAAGACTGAACAGCATGCGCTAGATATTAAATAAAAGCAAATGGATTGCAGGAATTTAACAAAATGCATTATCTTGCATTTAACAAAGAGGCTGTTAAAAGCCATTTATGGGTGGAAATGCATTTTCGCTATTGCTTATGGTAACCACTCTAATTTCAGATTGCTCACCGACAAGTTCTTATTCAGTGATACATTTTCGACACCCCCCTGCAGAGCCCTTTTTACAGAGAGGGTAATTTTTTAGATTATAATAACTAGAAGGATTACATTATAAGGAAAGTCATATAACAGGTTTGTATGTTAGGCGGCATCTGTGGCAGTTTTGGTTTAATATGTTGTATTTCAGAGATGCGGTTCATAATTCAGGGGCAGATGTGAGGAGAGATGTACCCTGTCAGCGACCATCTCTCTAGCTGTACTGGTAATGGAACACAATCTGCCTGAGGCTAGTCTTGATTCCAGCTGTCATGAGTTTGGCTATCTGACTCGGTGGGAAAAAAGCACAAATCACATTGATGAAATCAGCAAAAAACGCTCATTGGAGGAAAACACTTGACTGACAGCACTACCTCCCTTTAAGGTGCTTCATGATGACATAGAAGCACCTATACAAGAACCTTTAACATCTGAAGAACCTTTCTGTTTCACAAAAGGTTCTTTGTGGTGAAAGAAGGTTCTTCAAATTATAAAAGGTAAGAAAGAGATGGTTCTTTAAAGAATCTTTGACTGAATTGTTTCTTCGAGGAACCAAAAGTGGTTCTACCATGGCATGGCTTTGAAGAACCTTTTAAGCGCCTTTATTTTTAAGAGTGTATAATGTGCCTAAATGTTTGTTTGTTTTTTGAGAAAGATACAGTATATATACACTACTGTTCATTAAGTTTGGGGTTGGTAATTTACCTAGGGTGCGTTTATTTGATCATAAAATACAGTAAAAACAGCAATAAAACTGAAATATCACTATAATTTAAAATAATTACTTTCTGTTGTAATACATTTTAAAATCACCTGCATTCTCGTGATTGCAAAGCTGAATTCTCAGGAGCCATTACTCCAGTCTTCAAGGTCACATGACCCTTCAGATATCATTCTAATATTCTGGCTAGAACTGAGATATTCTAATATTCTAATATAACTGACTTCTAACCGACTTCTAACTATTAAACTGAGGTATACATGGGGGTGAACACTATGGATGAACGCTTAAAAAAAAAAGAAAATAAGAAAAGAAAAATCATTGTTTGACACTTTATCCTATTTGACAGCTGTACCACACCTTGTCATGGCACATTTTCCACAGCAATTCATGAGGTTAAAACAAGTTATCTGGCAAGTACACAACCACTGAAGCATTTGATATCAACTATATGCTTCTTCTCACCTAGATGTCAAGAGAAGACGTGCTGAAGCCGGTGCAATTTCCTGTATGATGCGTGAGAATGGTTTTCAATGCCTGACAGTTTCTCACTCACCTCAAAAGACTATGTTCATTTTGAAGGTGCTTTTGAAGGTATGTTTGAATTTAGCAGACTGCCAAGCCAAGCTTCTATTACAAACAGTTTCTAATTTCGTTAAAGTAACCGATTAATGGAAGCATTGATGACTACACACACTAAGGCAAGCTCGAAGTTAACTAGTAAACTGATTGCCCAAGCAGTCAGAAACAAGCGAGCTGTATAACATGACTGTTTTGGAGCACAAGTTGACCTCACGTCGGAGTGCATCAGCGTTTGACACCAGCTTCCAGAGGGGGTGTCTAATCCAGGACAATGATCTGAATCCAGGACAAGCACCAGAGGGTGCAGCAGCACCAAGAGATTGACCATTCGGAAAGAGAACGATGCCCTCTACAACCAAATCTAACAAGACATAATAGGAACAGGTGTGCATTTAATGACAAATCAAGAAATTGCACAGAAATTAACAAATCAGGATGACAGATCTACCTTGTGGCAATGACACCTCACACAGATGAGGAGGTAGAGCAGTTTTGCAGGGTAGCAAGTTGTTTACAACACAACAGTTCATTTTCAGTTCTGTTTTGTCTCATCTTGTGCAGCCAAACTAAAAAAATGCTGTCATTGCTTACCCTCAATTTGTTCCATTTCAATATGAATTTATTTCTGCTGTGCTGCTTGAAAGGAGAAATTCTGAAGAAAATGCTGGGTGTATTTTTTTCCAAGAAAAGTGCTGGTTGTATGCAATTACAATTAAAAAGGTGTTTTAAAGTTTCAAAAAAGACCCAAAAGCAACATTAACGTGGTTCATAGGACTTGTGCAGTATATTCTGAAATCACATGAAGGCTTTATGAGAGTCAGAACTAGATTGAAATCATTAATAGTCTTCCTCCCCATGAGCCAATACAATGTTTAAACCAGTTTTGTAAAGCAAATAAAAAAATACAGAGAATTTTTTTGACTTCCAACAAGTATTTGTTCCCAAATCAGACATTGTTACGTAATGTAGTGCCAAAAAGAGCTAGACTGGGTGTCAAGATTTTCTGTAAACTTTAACTTCCCTCGACTCAGGTATTACATTTCTTTAAAAGACCTGGAATATACAGTAAAGATAAACAGATACATTTACCATCGTTCTGAGACCATTAGCATGTCATATCAGTAGGAATCCTCAAAATACGAAGTTTAGGATGAACCACTGATATCAGACTATTTTAATGACGCTTTCACTACCATTCTTGATCTTGGTAGTTGCATTGCTGTCTAGGCAGGGTTAGAGAGCTTTCATCAAAAATATCATAATTTGCGTTCTAAAGGTCTTAAAGGTTTGGAACGACACGAGGGTGAGTAATTAATGACAGAATTATCATTTTTGAGTGAACTATCCCTTGCTACAATAATGACTATGGAACTTTTTCTCATTAAGCCATTTTGAATGCAATTACATCAGATCATTTAGGATTTTGGTTGAATATGGTAGTGTAAGCAAGAAGGTAACGCTCAAGGACACTGAACGTAATTAGGTTTTTTTTCCTCTTGACCTAAAGAGCTCTCTCAGCACTGACTCATTAAACTAAACAGGAAAAGGCATGAGATACATCATGTGCTGAGGAATCCACCCCAGGAAGGCTGTCGCTAAATGATGCTACATTGACTTAACAGCTGAAATATGCAGTCACGATCAACTTATGTTACATCACACTTCTGAAATGGCAAGCACTCACCTGAAAAATGTCACAAAGAACTGCACCAGGTCCATAATGCTGTTGTGTTGAGAGAAGGCGATCTGTGAGGGGACAAAAGCAAAAGTGAGATAAATGATGGGGTGACAGGTTACCAAAGAACAGCTCTTTACATGAAAAGATGATGAAGACCTTTGCTTGCGGCTAGGGTCCTTCACAAGAGATAATGTCATAACAGATTATTTTGCTTGAGGTGCCATCGCGGACGTTATTTTTTTTCTTCTTCCTCATCCCCTCTAATTGTTAAATGGAGGCAATAATGGCTGTTCATGGTTACCTGAGCTGACATGCCTCAGGCATTACCCACATGCCAAACGTCTGCCTTCAGGGATTGTGGTTTGCATTAGACATAAATGCACAGGTGTAGCTCAACCTGGCAAGGAAGGGACATAATGACACCATTGGATGAAAGTTTGTAATTGCACGTTCAAATTGGCTCCATTTTTGCACACAGGGATTAAAAGGTAGAAGAAAATTTCAGGGTCATCCTGTCAATTAAATTTATGGCTTTTATGACCTTTGACACCTTGCGTTCCTGTTTGTTTATGGGGGGCCCTGTTTATGTCCATTTAGCCAAAGTACGATGGCATGAAGCATCAGCACAAAAATCAAGTCTCGTTGTTGTACCATTAAAGTGATCACGACTGAAACAAATCAAACTATTGCACTGAAAGATATGCATTCTGCGTATGGTAATGTTTCAAGAGACCAAATCAGTAAGAAAGGGAGTATAGCATGAAAAGAAATGTTTTTATTTCATATAAGCTAAGAAAATCTGTTTCGAGTATGATAAGCACATACCTATTCATTTAAGAAAAAAACATTTCTAGTTAATATATTACTTTTCTCTCAATAATTTGTAATTTGCTGCTTATTAATAGTAAGTTAGTTGTTAACTCAAGGTTTAGGTATAGGAATAGGAATGTAGAACATGGTCTGGCAGAATAAGGTATTACTACTATGTGCTTCATTACTACTAATAAAAGGCTAATATATCCTAGTAAGTTGCATGATAATAAGCAACTAGCTAAGAGACCATAAAATAAAGTGTTACAAAACAATAAAGAACATTAAACAATTATCAGTTAACGTAGTTATATTCTGACTCAAATAAACCATCATCACCGGTGTGCATGACCGTTCACAATGTACATATTTGTTGTGGGTTAGGATAGTATCTTTCCACTTCTGTCATTTTTGTTAGATGCATTGCAAACACATTTGAGAACTATGATGTTACACACTTTTATAAAAGTTATAGAAAAATTCTAACATAATCTTTGTATAGGAATTATCTTATGACATCTACTGTTTAAAGAGGTGTTAAATGCGTATAAAGTGTGTTGGTTCTCAGAAAAACAGAACTACAAAACTCTACTTGAAATTAATATGTTTAAATAATGATAATAATAATAATAATAAAAACGTTATTCAAAATCAGTCATAATCATACATGCATTTTGGTACCCTGTTCACTGAGACGTACACTTTATTACAGACAAGTCGTTCATCAAATTTAGCAATTAATAATCTGAGCACATTTACACCAGACGCGATGATACATTGCGACCGATTTAAAAAGTTTCCTTTGTCTGTCTCCAAACATTACTCCAGTAAATAAATCACTAGTTTTCTAAGTTCCTGAAACAGGTATTTAGCTTAAATTTCAGTTGTTTACAAGTTGTCAAGCTTGGTACGTATATTTTAAATTTGAAATAGTTTATCTTTTTGGAATTTAAATTTCACCAAACCTGAAGGACTGAAAGAGATTTAGCAACACTCCACATTTCAGCTCTCAGCCAGAAAAATGCAACTGTTTTTAATTACTGTTTTAATTAATTAAAGGGTTTTCATTACTGAGATATTCTACAAAATAAGGTTACATTAGAGTTTTGGCAAGAGCAAACGGTGATAATCTGAGAGATAGTTGAAGGTGTTACTTCCTACTGTAGGCTATTTCACACCTAAAGACCCTACCTACATCCTGAAATGCTGCTTAAAATGGTGTAGTTGGAATGTAAGCTCAGAAGACATTCCGAACTCTCCTGCTACAATGGCTGCCGCTGTTCCAATCAGTCCTGAAGCAATTATAAGAATGATGTGTGTAATACCGCAGAGACGTTCTGATGAAATGAGTGAGGATCTGACTTTTAGCACCGAGGAAAAATCATTGGAGAGAGCCCTACAAAGATAACCAGGCAAGATGAAGATGCAGCAAACAGAGTATATTTCGAGCCAAGCGATATACCCATGTTAAGCAGCATTTTTTCAATGATAGATGAACTTTTTAACTTGAACTGAATTTTATTTTTTAACATTTCTGTATGATCAGTGTTTAATCCTGATGATGCCCATGAATATGTTTTGAATGGAACGTGTTAGAGCACACATCTATTCTACAATGATATTGTGATGTTCCTTTTTTATTGTTTACTCACCCACTCATCTATGTGTACCTTGCTGAATGTATAAGAAATGGCTATTGGATTAAGTTTTACCCTTGACTCTAAGACTGTTGTTCAAAGAAATAAGAATATTTGGAATATTAGTTAAACATAATACGCTTGTCACATTTTTAATTTATTTGAATTATTTCAATAGGAATTGTCACTAAAAGCCTCCAGATAGCAAAAAGGTTTGGGTCAAATGTGTCTGATAGCTGTCACACTTGGCCTAGGCATGACATGGCTGAGCACATAAGGTCCCAAACTTTCAACATATATGTTTTGACATAGCTTTAGAATTAGAGGAAAGTTTCTTTTAGATGACAATATATTTTGAGGTATATGGTGCAGATGACAGCGCACAAATGAGTGTGTCACATATAAAACACATATAAGCTGCTACAGTCACGTATGGCAGGTTAGACACAGTTCACATCTTATCCCATTCAACAGTGCTAATGGTAGCTTTGTGTCTTTCCTTATTTCTATTGGTATATTAATGAAATTTTGAAAATGTAGAAGAGAATGAAAAACGATGATGAAAAAGCTCCCCATTTACAAAAACATCAGCCTTTGCCCATACATATTATTTAGGTAAGTGTGGTTTCCATGATTTAAATGTTTTCAAGGGGTATAATGTTACACTTATCCTTTTCGCGTGCGTATCCCTGAACAAAACTTTACTATACACACTATTACTATCGTGTTTTGTTCTTTTCAATAAGAACAAATTTTATTAGATCATCTGGAAATAAAATCCATAAATGACGTTTCAACGCTCTTTGATGTGGTGGACAGACCAAAGTAAGCGGTAGCGGAGATAGCGTGAGATCATTCCTCCCCATTATTTCTCTTTTTGCTACTTAGTTACGGTTAGAAAGTAAAATAAACACTCTCATGTAGCATGATCTTTGTAACCGTAAAAAAAAAAAAAAAAAAATTATGCATATATAAACATTTGAGCATAAATTCTACTGTTTATTAAATTAAAAAAGGTTTGAAGCTGTGACTTTAAAACCAATGTTTTACTTAATATATTACTGTTATGTTATTTTCCTAATTTAAAAAGGACTTTATAGTAGCACTCATGCTTGGAGTGGTAGAAAAGAATGTGTACAGTTCTGATTTACAGTTATTTTATGTACTTGTCTTCGAATAATATCTAATTTTTTATGCTAATTATGATATACTAATGCTCTTTTTCTCTTCTTTTTTTTTCCTGACAGACTGTGAGTGAGAAAGCCTTAGTAAAAGTCTTAATAAAATACATTTACAAAATAGAGCACTTATGTTATGTTCTCTATCGAAATTCTGTTATTAAGATTTTACTATAAACATTTTAAAAATTAGTGAATTTTTTCAGAAACATTGATGGCTAAAAGAGAGGCTGACCTGGTTAACTCTTCAGCATTTTTAATCTATTGAACAACCATTCAGGGCTATAGAGGTAAACGCTTGGAAGAGACCTTCATCCCAAAACAAATTATCACTATTTTCTCTCATTCATTCAAGGTGAGAAACACGAACCTCTGAATCAAAGATCCCCTGAAACACATCCTGAATCACCAAATGGACAACGCCCATAAACAGGGCCCCCCATAAACAAACAGGAACGCAAGGACACACGTGAAAATATGACAGTCATATAATCCGGAAACAGGAACAGGACGTCACAGGGGGTAACAGGTGTCAAAGGTTATGAAAGCCATAAATTATGGTCATAAATTATGTAAATGACAGGGGGTCCCTTAAATATTCTTCTAAAGGATATTTCATCCAAAAACTGTCATAATTTATTCACTTACTTATTCACACAAGTTTGGAACAACATGAGGTGAATAAATAATGACAGAAGTTTCATTTAGGAGAAAACTGCTGTCCCTTTCATGACCGCTTTAAGATGATGTTGTTTGAAGTATATTGGGGCTTTAAGAACATGCAATCAACTTTATATTGAGTGTCTTTAACTACTATGTACTAACATTTAAATGAATAATTGGATACAGTGCACTTGAACAGAAATGTTTGCTTTTGTACTTGCATTTAAAAAGATATCTGCATGTAAATGAATGTCTTTAGTTACATGTATAATTACACTGTTTACCCTAACCCTAATACCTAACAATTATTTTTTGGATGTACATACATAGTATTTAAAGACAACTAACATAAAGTGGGAGCAGAATATATTTTGTGCTGCTTATGCCTCTCCTGAGGTATTATTCTGGCCACTCAAATTGGTTCAGTCAGTGATGTTTTATTCAGATATTTCATATCGATATGCTCTATGACTCAGACGACAAGCTACATATTTTAGCCAAGCTTCAGAAGACACTTTGTTTGAATGAGACATCATGGATCTGCCAGTGAATACTGCAGGCCCATTAACTAAGCATCAACACACTTTTGAAAAGTTGTTCAATTGTTCACGGTGTCAAGAAAGTGTGTTCCCCCAGCATCCCGTAAGGCAAGGAAAATAACTACTTGGATAAATACCCAGCAAAAATAAATGGATTAATGCTCTAAATGTGGGAATTTGTAAGTCACCCTGACTCACTAGATGAATAATGCAACAATGGCTGAGTGGGGCAGGTCCTTTGGAGAGCCCATTCATTTCATTAAGCCGTTGTCACAGGAACACGGCTAGGGCTAAAGACAGAACTGGAGAAAGCTTTAACACTGCATTAGGGCTCAACCATTTTTGTCCCCAAAGACAAGCAAGCAAGATGCTGGGATTGAAAAGAGCAGTTGTGAAGCCTCACACGTGCCCAGGTAAGTCATCGCTCCCACTGAGACTGTACCTTGTTGTGCCATAAGTAATGCTTTGGAAGCACCACATGGACAAGGCGTTAACTCTACTAAATAAGGTCATTCAGATATTGTAAATCATATAAGAACATTGAACTTTAATTTTCATATCAACCTATTCCAAATTCTAGCTATAATACAATACATACAACATTAAATTTTTTATGTACATTCTAAGAAAAAAAATGACAACATCTCTCAATAACATGAATTGGACTATAAATGAGTCTAGATCCTCCAGCTACAAGAATCCCTTTATCATAGTTATTCTAATTTTCACTAATTATCACTCATTAGATCAATGCATAAATTGGTAGGAATTGCTCATCATCCTGTAGAATGAATATCCACTAACAAAGCATCTGAGAGGACTATCAGGAAAATGTAACTAATGAGACATAAATATAAAGTGGAGAGAGGAAACTACTGTAATAGTATCAAGTAGCTCTGCATTGTATCATAATTGTGAAATTTGTTTCCAGACCTAAAGTCATGTTCTATTACGATGATGACAATGATAATGATTTTAGATATATTTTATTTTATATATAATACACAGCATACACACACATATAGTTGTAAATAAAATGTAAAATATCTTAATGTTATAAAAACAACATTCACAAAGATTATAATTTGTGTACTATATAAATTGTATAAAAAATGTTTATATTGTTAGATAAAATACAGTGTATTCATATTTTAATATGCAGTTATTATTATTGTATTATTTTTATTTTTAATAATGAATCAGTGTGAATCAGAGCAACATAAACTGTAGCACGTTACATGGCACGGTGGTGTGTATGCATATGTAGACAACCTAAGTTCAAATTTCTTAGCATTTGCATCTAGTAGCCATAACAAAGTTCATTTAAATTTACACAACAGGACTACAACAAATCCATTCAAATAAATAGTTTTTGGTTCAAAAGGCTCAATTTACAGTGAATTTAACTACATTCACTGAACAGTTTTGTTTATAGATAGCAGCATTAAAGTAAAATAAATAAGGCTTGCACAAACATGCCTGAAATGGATTATTTATCTTGTTCATACTGGCTGACCTCACACCGACCCATGAGACAGTGAGACAGCAGTAATGTTTTGTCATATTAGGTTTCCTGCACAACGAGAGCACTTCAATTCTCCATATCTAATATCTGATGCTTTCAGAGAGGTCGAGGTCCTCATATGTGCATAGTTTCACAGTCCCAATTTCCTCAGTAAGCTAATAAATGCTGATCACACTTTCTGATCATAAACATCAGAGGAGAGCGAGCTCACTGTGTCACGGGGGTCCATTTGATTTAATGATGCATCGCCATGGTAAATAAGTGACTCTGCTTTTGAGAAATCTAATAGAAAACTATTACTGCTTGAACACAGCTCAACTGAGATGAAGGTCTGCGAGACCAACGTAAATAAATGAACCTTATCAGAGGAACTCATCTCATCCGTGATAGAGGAACAGAGGAATGAATGCAGATCAATATTAGGTGTATTCTCGCTGCAGATAGTCACAACAACAAATGACGTGCACTATCTGAGCGTCTCGGTGCACAGCTGGCAAATGGTAATGAACGACAGAAAGGTTGAGAGGATTTGTGGTGGTTATCTTTATAAACCATATGGATATCGACCAGATGAAATCTTCCTTTATTGTGGTGCATTTTTTTAATAAATAGCTTCGCTAGGCACAGAAAACCTGTTCAACATTGAACCCTCTAAAGGGATGCTATAAGTGTTTATCATATTTTGTGTAATATATTTTATTACCAATATAGAAGGTTATTACTTTTTCCTTCAGAGACTAGTCATTTAGGAAAAGACATCAGGGGACAGGGGGAGCAGACATTACCCAGTGTGCACCAACTACTAGTGACATAAGCAAATAGACTAATATGCCTGCTCTTTTAGCCATTCATCTGCAAATTACAAAGCAATTTTCTTTTTATTTAATGTACTAGTAATATTCTGAACTAAATCATTCATGGTTCGTCCAGCATAATAAAAACTGCAATGTGTCACCACCAGCACAGTTACCTAAACTACCTTTTTATATCTATATAAAGTCATACACAATGACTTGTTGGACATATAGACTGATTTTAATTATTTTATGCAAATATATTAGTTTTTTTAAAAGTTGGTTGGACAATATAGATATATTCAGTCAGAATAGTTTTCCCTATTATTACTTGCTGATTGTTAATTGATATTAAACTGATAAATGTATAGATGAGTAGAAATATTGGTTACCTTGAACAATGGTCAATTTGTTCAATCTCAAACAGTGTTGTACAATATTTTTTGCTAATTGAAATAAAACTGAAATGAACTAAAATATACAGATTAGCTGGAAAATGTAAGTTTTAAAAAATGATAAGAAAATTTTAAAATGTTACCTTGACAACTAACTTATTTTTAATTTGATGTACTAAAATTACTAAAATTTTAACTAAAATGAAAATTTAAAAGCTAAATCAAAACAAAACTAATAAAACTCAAAAAAATATAATCCATAAAAAAGCTAATTTCAAATAATAAAGAAAACTATAGTATGAATGTACAATTAAATATAATTGAAAAATGAAATAAACCAAAATATAGCCTAACCGATTCAAAAGAGTTAACTACATCATACATATTGCCCCAGAATTCAAAATTGCTTCACTTCCTTACAATCTAAGAAGAGCTCAATGAAAGGGAATGGTTATGTTACATATGTTCTGTGACGGTGTCCAAGTTTAACAGGTCTAAGTGATGACATTTCACACTAGAGTATTATGTTGTTAAAGCCAGAGTCACAGCTGAGGTGCGAGTTCATAGTGCCAGATCACATCTATGTCTGATCACAGAGCAGAGGATGTTCCACCGGATGGTCTTGATTAGAGCCAGTCATACAACCATATAATGCAGTGCTGATGTCATCGAGCCTTGAGCGGCACGCTCAGAGCAGTCTTCAGAGGACAGAGAAATGGAGTAGACTGTCAGAGGGGATAAGACTCTGTTGCGGCACATTTCCTAAAGCTTCTAACACACATAAACCTCAAGTCTCAATGGTCTCAAACCGCTACAGTGATTCTGGTCATTCATGCCACACTACCGTTCAAACGTTTAAAGATGCCGGGGTTTTTTATGCTCAACAAAGGTTGCATTTATTTTACTGAATAATTTAGCAATATTGTGAAATATTATTACAATTTAAAACAACCGTTTATTTACAATATATTTTGAAACGCAAACAATTCCGGTGCTGGCAAAATTCTTGATTTTTTCGTTGAGAAATAGAAAGTAAAAAGAATAGTACTTACCAAAAAAAAGGAAATCATTATAAATACTTGTTCTCTCACTTTTGATCAATTTAATGCATTCTTGTGAAATTAAAGCATTCAATTATTTAAAAAATATAAGTACTACACTTTAATTGGTAGAGTGTAGTCACCATTTTAAGGAACATATGAAAGACCCAATTTGGATAACTAAAAGTTTTAAACAGATCCAGATAAATAGAGGCTAGATGTTTTTTCCTTCTAGAATGAAACTACCTGTGCAATGGCATGTATATCTCTCCTTCTGTTTGATTGCAGGCAATAAAGACTGCAAACATCCTTCATAATAAGACTAATGTACCCCAGTGGAGATTCAACATAAATGTTTTTCTATGATAGATAGCTTCGGTCTCCACATTACTCCAGCAATGTCATTTTATGTCCGTCGTCTAGGCATCTGGCAACGTAACACATTGCCACTTAAGAGCTGATTCAATTTTATGGACCATAAGATGCAAACTTCTCCCAGTGTATAACTGAATAATTGATTTCCATATCAAGGAGTATTGGATCTTTTAAGAAACATTTGTTTTTGTGGATTTCCATTTCACAAAGGAGTATTCCAGTAGAAGCCAAACCAGTCAAAATGTGTCCTTACCTGTATTTTGATTGGCCATGAGAAGTTGCTGACGTATACATAGAAGGTGATGTTGGGATTGCTGTGAAAACTGAATTTCTCACAAGAGAAACTGTCTCTGTACTCTTTGATGTTGGTCTTTGACACGATAGGGATCTCTTCCCCAGAGATGGTCCCAGCTGTAAAGATTAAAGAATGTGATGGATTAATTCAGATGTACTCAGAAATGGCACTTCATACACCTCATAACTTCTGTTAATTAATGCATTGACCATAAAGGGTAACATATTGACCTCTGCACGTTGGAGGTTCTGCATACATGTTTTTACTTATTCAAAACCCTAAGCAGAAAAACATCAAATATTTGCTTATATTTATTGTGGGATATGAAAAAAATGATGCATGCTTAAAATGTAGTGTGACCGCCACTTAATGCTTTCTGAGCTATTAAATAAGGGTGAATGAGAGCAATGCAAATGCAGTGAATTGCACCAGTAATCAACAAGGCTGACCGCATACACCGGTATAGCTGCTTGTTGATGTTTTATATTCATGGAGAAAATGAGTTTTAAATCAACCTCTCAGTGTGACAATTTCATTATCTATTTTAAACATGAGAAACATTGTATAAAACTATAATTTAACAAAAAAATTACTTGGAGGAGGTGAAAAGAAAAGCAGTCTTTGTCCTATTTTATCAAGACTTTTTAAACTTTCCTGAAGTCCTCTAGTGAAACACTTAAGTTCCACCAATCGTCATTCCAAACCAGCACTATGAAACAAAGCCCTTAAAATGACAACCCAAATGCCACTACGTGGTAATGTTTATCTTAATTGAAATCGTTCAGTGCTCCTGAAGACGCTGCAGACCCAGAATTCAGAGCCGCATGCTAGACTATTGTTAGAAGCCCTTCTCAGGGGAGAGTGTCTTTAAACAGAAAGACACCACTCCAAATATTAATTGAGGGGAGCTGGGAGGTCGAGAAGGAGAGGAGTGAACCTGTTAAAGAGGAGCGTGAATGTCAAAGTCACAAAAAAAAAAAAAATTGGCTGGTGATTATTTGGACGAAAAGGTGATTACAAAAAATAAACAATAGAGGATAATGGCGATGTCCTTGAGTGTCTGTCTATTGTAAAATACCCAACACACCCAGGAACACACTGCGGTCAAACAAGGAATGCATTAGCATCTCTGTGTCAGACCCATTATAATATTATGCTAACATGAGAATGCATGCAACGATCAACTAGGTACAACTAACGGATTAGTAAAGTAAACTTGTTTACACCAGCATTCAAAACACTAGGTCTAGCAAGATTTTGTGTCTTTTTTTTGATTAAAAAATTTTTGTAAAAATAGTAACACTAATCAGTAATAGTAATCTGAAGTTATTAAAATTTAAAAATTTCTATTTTGTTATATTAAAATGCTTGTCCTCCTCTGAGAGTAAACCTGAATTATTAGCAGCATTTATTTTCAAGATTCTCTGATGAATATTAAGTTCAAAAGTTCAATTAGAAATAGAATTTGAATTGTTTAAAATGTCTGTTTTTTGAATGTGTGGCAACCTGCTGTTAAATGCATGAATGCAAAAAAAGGGAAGATTTGCTCAGCAAACATATCAGTTTACTACAAAAAAAAAAAGCAGCAACGTTTATACAACAAGACAAAGGTAAATGCTCAACAGAGGAAAAGAGCAGTCAGTACCTGTTGATCCAACTGACCAAGTGATGTTCAGATTGAAATTGTTTGATGCATTGATGGACATGTCCAAGTTCTTGCTGGTCTACAAAGTAAAAAAAAAGAAAAAGAAAGTTGATGTCTTAAAAAGTAGCTCTTTTCAGTACAGCTTCTTCACAGTATAAGGGTTTGAAAGACATGATGAGGTTGAGCAAGTTATGACAGAATTGTCATTTTAGGGCGAACTATGCCTAATCAGAAGACTATGATAATCACAATCTGGTCAAACCTTTCAGTTGCTTCTGTTCTCAGATAAGTGAACTGTGACTGACCTGTTCCGGAGTGGCCATGAAGTTAATGGCAGTGTAGTGCTGGTCATCTTCTTGAAGCAGACTGAAGGTGAACTGGTAATCAATCAGCAAGTTATCTGTTCAGATCAAAACCCTATTGTTAATCACCACATTTTACATCATCATGAACCACACCACGCAATTCACTGTCATGTTAATGGTTGAAAGTTTCCATTTAAAGAACATCACGAAAGAGCGGCGCACATTCACTCTTACAATAAGAGGGCTACTTTGAAGAGCTACATGAATCATCAGTCACTTTAATTGCACTAAATTAATACCTCCTTTCTAAGTGTGTCATTTCTTTAATAAGCATGCACTCTGATTAAGCTCAATTGTTTTTGACGTCTACAAGTATTTGAATTCTGCGCTCCTAAGTTACATAAAAGAACTTGCTATCCTTTACCAGAACTAGGCCTAAACGTTTAAAAGTTTAAGACTAAACAATAAATTCCCAATTTTCGACCAGGAAGATCCTGACGTGCAGTACGTTTATTCTTTTTCAAGGTCTCTTAAAGCATTGTTTCAAAGACAAAGAAATGTGTGGATTGTTCTCTTAACTCCTGGGCTGTTAAATGACTGAATGCTGCCACAGGCATCTCCCAGAGAACAGCTGTTTGCGTGAATCACAATATGGCATCTCTTTCACTCCCCATCAACTCGAAATATGTCTTTATAAAGGTTTTAATCAATTCAGATGTGACATGGAAGCAACATAGTTTCACACGTTTCCTATATTTTTGCTTGAAACATCAACTTTCAGACACCGAGTAGTGCTGATCTGCAAATCAACTACTGTGAGCAGTCCGTCCATTTTTCCATTAAATCATCCTTCCAAAAGGAACGCTGTCACTTTTTAAAATTAGTTTCAGATGCAACTACGTATAGGTGACAAAACTTGAACCGTCCCCCAGCTTGCTCTAGAAGCATAAGGGTGATATATGCTGGATTTTATTTTAAAGATGAAACAGAATGGTGATTCTAAAGTGAATGTCAGTGAGTTTCATAAGTCAGACAGCTGTTCTGGGAGGAATGTCAGCTGTAAAGTTGTAAGTTATTAAATGAGAATATAAAAAAACTTGTCTAAGAAAGGTTAAGAAAGAAGCTTGTCATCCTGCATGCTTCAAAAAGTTTCATGTTCCCTGTCATGTTCTCAACTATTGTGTAAGATCAATACACAACTAATCATAGTCTATGTGCACTAGTTACATGATCATTCTTCTGACTGTTGCTTCTCTCAAACATACTTCTACAGGGATAGTCTGAGCAAAAATGAAACATCTGTCATCATTTATTTTCCCTTATTTTGTTCCAAACCTGTATAACTGACTTTCTTCTGAAGAAATTAAACAAAGAATGTTGGTAACCAAACTGTTTCTTTTATATTCAACAGAAAAAAAGAAATTCAGAATAAAGAACAGAGTAAGGGTAGCTAAAGGATGACAGAAGTTGTTTTTTTTTGGTCCAAGAAGTTCCTTATCCTTACCAAAGCTGCATTCTTTAATCAAAAATAGAGTAAAAACTAAAATATTGTAAAACATAAGTAAAATGCAAAATCTGATATAATGCTCAAGAAACATTTAGTATAATTTATTATACATTTTCAGGGTTCAGAATATTTTTGTACATAAATTTTGATCAATAGAATGCATTCTTGCTGAATAATACTATTTTCTTTCTTTAAATATGGCCTCAAACCATTCAGAATGGCAGTGTATATAGACTCTTTTTCAAGTGTATTTGTTTTTACTCCTAAAACTTTAAGTCTAGGGTCTCATAAAAGCTGTGATTTAAAATGTATACAAATGTTCTCAAACAGCATGCAAAAATAGCTTCTGTCAACAAGAATGACTAACTTCTCTCTTTGGTGTTTGGATTAAGTGTCCTAGAGTAGATAAATGAATCTGAATCTACTAAATCAATTAAGGCACAGTTATGCTAAAATGGAAACATTCAATTTCCATTTCAACATTAAAACACAACATAAAACAGGAATGAACTCCATTCAGGTCATTTAAGATGCTGCCCACTGTGAATACATGGAGGGCTTTTCAGTGGGCAGAGTGCTAGTGTAAACCAATCTGAGAAAATTAAGCATGACCAATTGGTCTCACTGGGTCAGAAGTCCATTTTTACAGGATCAGTCTTCTCTGATGGTGAGTCAAGAAACATCGACAGAACACTTTGAGTGTGCTTGTGCTAGTGCTGCTTCCGGAAACGCACAAGTCAAACCTTGCTTGTGTAAGAACGCTCACACTTCCTACTGGATCCACGTCCACCAAACTTCTGCTCTTGTGTCTTTAATTAGTTCGAATCATTCATTTACTCACTCTGACAGGGTTTGACACTCTCACCAGTCTTATATCGTCGCTTGGGGCCCACTCTCCCAGCAACACTTCCCCCTACAGGACACTATTTGAGAAAATACGGGCGGGTGATACAATTTTCTTCTAAATAGCAATTGAGTCGGAATCCTGCAAGCACATGTGCTTCATCTAACAGACGCAGAGGGAGAGGAGTGGATGGAAATTGATTGATAAATTGAAGGCTTTATTTAATCCTGACTGATGACAACGGGGATAATGCTGGCGGGATTTGCAAACCAAGTGAAATTTGATGTCCTAAATGCTACTGACTGCATTTAGCCTTTTCAGACTCCATGATGACTGCTGATAGTAATTTATAAAAAAACACAGATGTATACCCAGAGAATATGCCGTTTTTGATGTACAACAAGACTGCCCCCTAGTGTTGTGCATTTGAGCCCTTCTCACACAACTGGACTTCAACATGGTTTGCTTCAGATCTTCTGAGACGCTCGACAGATCTATCTGTACTTTTTGATTGCTGCCAAATCAGAATATTTCATCCATTGCTTTTATCTTGTTGTGTGGTTGTGCATCAGCCCATGGCAATTTCGTCCAGGTTTTCCAGCATCTTAAGCCCCCTGAGTCTAATTTCATTAAATGGCAGACAACCTCTGAGTTTGAAAGTGTCTGCAGAGTCAGATGCATTTTCAAGGTACAACAGGATTACGTTAAGGTCAGAGCTCAAATAGAGCATACTCACAGTAACAGGTTCCTCGGAGGGGGTTGCCAAGGTAACGGTTTTCTGAATCACAACTGCAGAGAGGGGAAAAAAACAATTTAGATGAAGTACATGAAGTAATGAGCCAATACAATATCTGATGCATGAATCTGAACATGCAAATGTCATAATAATTATTAAACACAAAAAATAAATAAACAGACGGTGAAACAAGACAACAAAAAGGTTGTTAATTAAATAAATGAAAGAAAAAAAATAAGGATAAAGATGTTTTGCTATCTGATTTTTTTTTTCCTTCCTTATTTTAAGGTTTAATATTTTTTGCAGTTTTTATCAGTGTTTTTATGGCATGTCCATGTACACATGCATATGAATATCTTTTTTTTCCTAGACAACCAATCACGTAGATTATTTTCTATATATCTTCATTTGCTTATGCTGAATAACTTTGTTAAACACTGAATCTATTACATATTGCAAATATGTACGCTATTTATAAATACACATCTTATTGTGAACAATTCATCTATGCACGTTTAATTTTTTAAGAAAATTTTTGACATTTTTTGTCAAAATGTCAATACCAGACATCTCTCTGGTGACATATGAAGGACTTCTCTGAACCTCATATTCATATGCAAAGCCCATATCTCATAACTCTGAAGTGTATCACAATACAGAACGAAAGATCAGTGGCTACTTACATTACATCATGACATACAGAAACAAACAAAACAAAACAAACTACTGCCACTTTCATACATTAAACCCATGATACTTAAGTAAAGAAGCCAGTACTTAGCAATTGTAGCATATCTGCATACTGCTACCATTTATACTTTATTACCATTTTTAACATGTCTTTTTAACCTCTTAAAATAGAAAAATTGTAGTAAATTAACAGAAAAAGCCTTTACGTATTTGTTATATTTATATCTCAAATTGTTTGAATTTGTGTGGCGCCTGCGGTATCTTTGTCCTTTTCCATACTAAAGCTGATTATGTAATTCCACTCTGTTGTTGGGGTCTTTTATTTCCTCAGCTTCATTAGAGAGCGCCAGGAGACAGCCCAAAGCTTCCTCTACCTCAATCTCAAACACGCTAAACAATTAACACAGCGCTGTCGGCCCAGCTCTCCACCAGCCTAAGCAGATTACACATCCTGTTGCTCTTCTGAGCCAGGAACTGACGGTCCAATTAGAGTCTGCATTCATTTGAGAGCACAACTCGCTCACTCCCTCTCCTCACAGCAATCTCGTCACTTAGTTTCCACAGAGGGAATTCACTTTCGATTCACGCCATTGTCCTGTAAGCGTATCTGAAGTGCAAATGCGATTAATCATTAAAGCCACTTTTAACAAGTAAATGAAGCCATGTTATAGTTAATGCAGAATGCCGGGCTGCGGACTAGTTACTTTGGAGCTAATCTAACACAATGCTCCCAGTTCACATGCATTACAGCCAGAAAATACTTTATGTAAGTATGCAAATGCAATACAATTTCTCAGTCTAGCCAAATGTGGCTTTAGGGTTTGTATTAAATGTGATGCAATAAAATAAAATACGCACAAAATCAGTTTATATTAAGTTGTCCTCAAAAGTTGCATGCAAAAAACAAAAAATGTGATTCATAAACAAATCCTGTAACTCTTAGCCCATCATAATTATGATAACAACTAAGCACATTGTAAATTACCACATAAAAAGCAATAATTATTATAATTATTAAAATCTCCATTAAGTCAAAATGTTTAATTAATGAATTTGTTTCCTACAATTATGACTTAGCATCTAAAAATGAGATGCTATTATTAGATTATTATATTTTATTTTGGAATTATTATATCATTTTATAACTTTTTATCTTACGTTATGTTTTTGTCAGATGTTTTTATTTTAATTCCTTTTTTTTTTTTTTTAATCGCATGATTAGTTGACTTAGAATGCCATAATAATTATTTATTTGGGAGCAATTTTGATTCAGGATTCAAACTGATTGATACTGATGAACCAGTCATGTGATACTAAAATAATGAAAAATACATTTTAAAAAAATTTTAAAATACATATTTTCCTTATAAGTACACTTACTAAACTCCACCATTCTCCCAGTCAAATATACAGACCTCCATCTCATACTGTAAATATCTTTGCCCTTAGCTTGCAGGGATCCACCTTTATCATAAGGAGCTGAAGCATTCATATTTTTCCCCGAGAGTTGGTGATAAATATGAGAGGACAAGGTAGAGTACACTTTTACCACGGTACAGAGGACACAGGACAAACTGCACCACAGGCATTTTAAAACCTCTGCATATCAGTCCCCTAGCCTTTAATCTGGATGACATTTTAGAAATGACTATTCTCTCTCACCCATACACTGCAAATCAGAAAGAGAGGTTTCCAACGTTCATGCCCACATACACACAATGTACTCCGTGAGGGCGGTGAAACATAATGCACTCTTACTCTCAGTATCTTAATTTAATCTCCAGTAAGAGCGCACCTACACTCTGTGCATGCTTTAATGCACTCTCTCTCTCTGTTGTGCCATAATTTGATCCCCATTTGGGTCACACCTGGAGTGCCGCAACACACACAACTCACTCCACGACACTCCATCATGATGATGATGGACTCTACAGTAATCAAACATGCTTTTGCTTCAAATTGTATCAATTTTCCTTCTTTAATCATGTGTATCTTTTCGAATATCTCTCGTTGAGCTGTCGTCTGATAGCAAAGGAGAATGACGCGATGCTCTGAAGTCCTGTTTAGGACTGTGAAAGGAAACTTTGAATTGCTCTTTCACAATGTCAGCACATTAAAAAGGGGTCGGAGAGCGATCACTGCAGCACATCAGGTCTTTAATCAACCATTTTAAGGGTGATAGTATTTGTGCGTGACAAAAATGGTCCCCGTGCTTCATTACAGACCTCGTTATGTAGGATGGGTAATGGCATCTGTCCGCTCTGAGTAATGAAGGAGAGAGAGAACAGAGTGAGGGGGAAAGGAATAAACAGGAAGCGGTAACGGTCGTCTCGACTGCAGCCTGTACACTCATTTGTCCTTGTGATGAAGACACGCTTGAATACATCATCAATGGACCTGGCTTGGCCTGATTGGGTTACACACAATTAAAAACTAGGATCCACCAGTATGCACACACACACACACACAATGAAAAAACAAAAGTGTGTGTGTGTATTAGTGAGAGAGGCTTCTCCCAACACTGGGTTAAAATGTTTTCTCACTATAGAATTTAAAAAAACAAACTACATTTGATCATTAATGACTTCAGTTGTTTGGTGTTCATAAGAGCCATCGGTTTATAAATCAGGCAACACGGTTATGTGAGTTTGATTCACTAAAAAGTACAAAAAAACAGCTAATTCTTGTTCATAACTGTCAAATGTATACTGGTCACTCATGTTTTTGATTTACTAAAAAAGAACCAACAAGAGTTGCTTGTTTAGAAATTGGACTAAACTGCTCAAACCATTTTGATGCACTAAAGAGAATTATTCAATAGTAGGAGTCAATTGTTCCAAAATCAAAATACACGGGTGATAATCCATGTTTCTGATTCAATAATAAGACTGAACTTATTAAAGTAATCTACCCTTTTCCGTAACTGAAATATAATTGTCACACTATGCTTCTGATTCACTATAAATAACTAGTTAACAAGAGTCAGTCGTTTGGGAATTGAACTATGCTCAACATATTACATATGTTTTTGCAAAGTAGATTTAATTGTGATGTTGTAGTGCATAACAGCACTACCACCAGAGTATTTTTGTATTGAAGAAACACTGTACAAGAAACATTAACGGAAATAAAACGGGACCGAATGTATTACAGTATTAACAATGAAGCCAGTAAAGCAAAGGGGGGAAAAAAAGAAGTGCACAATGCCTTCTGTGATGACTTCTCCTGCTGAGTCATTACCTTACTACAGTGTACAGCTGTAGCTATGTTTATGATGAAAATGTGCTGTGGGGCCAAAAATAGAGGGTGAAAAGAGACCTGCAGGGTCTCTTTTAAAGGACACAGTTTCCCGTTTCCTGCCATAAAACACTGTTAAAACATCAAGTAAGACGTTCCATGAGCTGCACACCTCTTCAAATCTCAGAGTTACACGTCAGCCTATAACAAAGCATCTGCTCTTAAAAGAGCACAACAAAGGTGCCACCATCCATGTAGCTCTGAATGCAACACAGCAGCCCGGATTTCAAGCCGCTCACAAGCTTCTGTTCCTGTGACTGAAGCATCTGAGTGGGAGATTCAGTTCACACCCACGTCTCCTAAATAAGCATGACTGGTCAACCCACTCTTTAGAATTTCTGCATGCATATATAACAATGCAGTGAGTGAAACACTTGAGTTTCATTATTCTCAGAGAGAATGCTCTAATAGTCACAAACACACGCCAGAACACTCCCACACCTCACTTCCACCTCCATTAGTGCTATTAATGCCGACAAAATATGCTGCGTCTGCAGGTCAGCTTTAGCCAAAATTGTGAGGACACAGTCTCAAGCTAAATGGAATGAATGGGCCTAATGATTAAAGGGGTGTGGAAGTATTAACTATACTTGGGAAAGTTCCAGGGACAACCTCAAAAAAACTATATTCTTAAATAAGCATTTATTCTATATATTAAAAAAAAAAAAATCTAGGCATCATTCATGTAAGTAATTGATTGCATGCATCATAGGTACTTACAGCTGGCACTGGTCGCCTTTGATACCCTTGGTGGTGCAAAAGCATTTACCCGTCAGCACTTGGCACACGTTGGCATGGCCATTACATTTACAAGCTGAAAAAGAAAAAGTGAGAGGGAACCAGACAAAATTGAGAGGATGAGAAATAATAGAAGGTATAAAGGAAAGGAAAAGAGAGAAAAACATTGTGTGGAAACAAACACAGAAGTACCACACTGATCTTACAAATACAGCTTAGCAGCTTAAACGTTATTTAATTTATGAAACACGCTACAATTTACGGAAAATAGGTTAATATGAATTCTGCTGTAACAGAGCAATTCTGCTAAACTTCTGTGACACCATAAAATACTAAAGATAATAAACACAAAGACATACAAATACAAATTACTTAATTGACTCAAACATGGTCAAACAAGCTGACAAAAACAGTGAGATCAGTTAATATTGTAGGTAGTCCCTTTCTGTTTTCAGATTTGTTCACAGAGAAGTGAGTTTAGCTGCATTACATGAAATGAGAACATCATGTTACTGTCCTTAGGCAACATCAGTGATGGAAATCAAAATGTAATAGAATGGTAAATTTTCATCATTCTATGTGCACTAATATATATATATGTATATATATATATATATATATATATATATATATATATATATACACACACACACAC
>JAUMHE010000061.1:11859424-11869435 GCA_032359235.1 Enteromius mattozi
TAACCCACTTAAAACCATTTTTTGTTGGTGAAAATACTAGTGGCCTAAGACTTTTGCACAGTACTGTATATAAATATATATGAATGTGTGTGCATGTGTATATATATATATATGTAAGATGATATATAAGTCTTGTTTTTTCAGATGGATCTTTACAGTGGAGAAGTTTCAGTGTTGTGCGGCTTGTAACACTAGGAACTATTGTCTTGTCTACTTTCGCAGTGTCATTTGGACCCTTTATAGCACTGGTTTGTTATCAATACATTAACAAATCTCTTCAAAAAAAATCACATACTGTTCAGCTATAACGTCAATTAAAATGTTTAGTTTTATTCAGCAGGGATGCATTAAATTGATCAAAAGTGGGAGTGAATAGTTTTTTAATATTTCATAAGATTTCTATTTTGAACAAATGCTCAGTTTTAAAACTTTGTATATCATGATTTGTGATATATATTATAATATATGTACATGCAATCATATGTACAGTTGTGCTCATAAATGTACATGCCCCTTTGCAGAATATGCAAAATGTTAATAATTTTAGCAAAATAAGAGAGTTCATGCAAATTGCTTGTTTTTTTTAATAAAGTCCTGAATAAGCGATTTCACATAACAAATTAAACATTATATTCTCCACAAGACTGAAAAATAACTCCAGAATAACTGAATTTATAAAAAAAAAAAAAACACACCCTAATATCTGAAGGGTCATGTGACTGAACTGGAGTGATGGCTTCTAAAAAAAATTCAGCTTTGCCTTTACAGAAATAAATAACATGAAAAAATATAAAATAAAAGTCTTACAATTTTTCACACATAAAATATATAAAAAATAAATAATAGTAATAATAATAGTTTTTCTGTACTTATGATAAAATAAATGCAATCTTTATGAGCATAATTTGTTTTGCATTTAACACAGAGGGTCATAAATGTATATAAATGTTATTTTTATTTATTCAACAAGGGTCAGCTTCCACAAGTCCTGTCTCGACTCTTCCCTTTCAAGCGTGGTCTTTGTCATGCGTACTGGGCACCAAACATCTGGGCACTTTACAATATAGCAGATAAAGCCTTTTCCATCCTGGGTATGTTCAATAACTCGAACAGTTGTGTTGTATTGCTATAGGTTAAAAAAAAAAAAAAAAAAAAGAATAATTTGATTGTATGTTCATATTACAAGCATGTCACATAATGATGTCAAGTCCAATTTTTTTTTAAAATAAATGCGATTGTTGCTAATTCTATTATTTAGGTGTGAAATTCAAACTGCTTGATATAAACAAACTTCCCAAGGCTTCAATGACTGGTGGTCTGGTTCAGGAGTTTCAGCACTCTGTGCTTCCTTCCGTCTCTCCTTTAGCAACCCTTGTTTGTACGTTACTGTCAATATTGGTGAGTTCTTTGTGATTTGCATTGCTATTCTGAATATTCAGATAGATAGCCTGGATTTCATTCATTGACACGATATGGATAATGATACATGTATGATAAGTTGATTTCTAGATTTGCCAAGCTTGATGCATATACCATTTTTGACACTTTGTCCCTTGCAGCCTGCACTTTTCAGGATATGGCATAGACCTAATGGAGCAAGAGGATTCTTGCGCTGCCTTGCTATTTGTGCCCTTGGATCCTTTATGTTTGGTTGGCATGTGCATGAGAAAGCCATCCTGATGGCCGTACTTCCTTTAAGGTGTTAATCTGATGGTATTCTTACATAAGCATGTTCTGCCAGCTGCCTACTTAAAATGTTGTCTTGTTTTTCAGCTTGCTCGCTGTGGAGAGTAGAGAGGATGCCAGGATTTTTCTAATCCTCAGTATAACCGGTCATTATTCCCTATTTCCGCTCCTCTTTACAACTCAAGGTGTGTGTCATTTATAACATCTCACAACAAGAATTTTCCATCATCACTGATTGTAATTCTTAAACATTTCAATTCTTAATTCCAGAGTTGCCCATCAAAATATTTCTCATGTTGCTTTTTACAATCTTCAGTGTCATTTCTCTAAAAACGCTGTTCAGGTAAGTATATTAAAATGGGATTATTGGACCATCGTTGCCTTTGTGTTTGAGTATTAAGTATTGGTAATGTCATTCTTTATTTGTTATTTCAGGAAGGGTGGTGCTTTGTTAAACCCACTGGAGGTGATGTATCTCTTGGGTCTGTTTCCTCTTGAGCTGATCTGTGAGTTTGTTTACCCGCTGACAGTCTTGCAGAAGACGTTTCCCTTCCTGCCTCTCATGCTCACCTCCGTTTACTGTGCGCTAGGAGTTACATATGCCTTCATCAGACTATACATTTCATTGCTGACATGTTCAGACAACACTAAAAAGAGTAAAATGCAGTGAATCTGGATTCAGAAAAAAAGTATTGGACCAAAATGAATGATTTGTAGCTGATAACTTGGGATTTGTTTGGGGATGGTTTGTGGGATATGAGTAGCTTGGTGTTCAGTTGTCTGTTTCTTTAGTTAATTATATAATGTAGTGTATGGATACAAATGTTTATTTTTTAAGGTGTTTCTATAAATGGATTTGCTTAATAAATCTGCCTATGGCCTGCAGTTTTGTTATTATCAACTGAAACTTGTTTTGAAGTAACTGAAAAACATAAAGAAATGTTGCTGAAATAAATGTACTACAATACAGTACTACAATTACTAAAAATTAAATAAAAATAAAGCTAAATAGAAATACTACAAAAGCACATTATGAAAGCACATACCAAAATGAATTAGAATTAAAATTAAAAAAGCTCATTTAAAATAATAATAAATACTATAACAGTATACAAATAAAACTAAAATGACCTGCTTTTAAACATTGGTTTGTTTAAAGCATTTTATTAATAAGGCAACATAAATATTCCATACCAGCTGGCAAATTACCTAAGTATGCTAAGATGATACCTCATGGTTTTTCCAGAAACATTTCTAGAGTTAAAACCTTCAATTACACAATTAGAATTTAGTGCTAAAAGATCAAGCCTATTGTACATATTGTAACTAGTTGCATATTAGTGATGCTGTTAAAATATTTTCAAGAGTAAAAGCACTTTTAGAGTCACTTTGTGATTTGCCTGTGTTTTTCAATGCAAGGCTTATCCAAAGGACTCAAGACTGGTAAAACACAAACACATGCACACCTCTAAGTAGCAACATCACAGAAATATACATTAAAATGTGAGCTTTACAAATTCTACGTTTTGAAGTCAGTAAGATATTTAAATGTTTTTTTTATGTTTATAGTAACAGTTTATGCTTTAATGCTTTTTAAAGTATAATTTATTAATGTAAAGCAAAGCTGAATTTTCAGCATTAATCCACTCTTGATTCTATAGAAGTCATTCTGATATGCTGATTTAATACTTTTGTTATTGTTATCAACACTGAAAACGGTTGTGTTGCTTAATTTTTTTGGTGAAAAAACTGATACTTTTTTCAGGATGTTTTGATAAGTAGAATAATAGCATTTTTTAGTAAAAATATTTGGTAACATTAAAAATATTTTTGCTGTTACTTTTGATCAGTTTAATGTGTCCTTACTGAATAACATTTTTCACCAAACAATAAAAAAAATTCTTACTGAACCCTAACATTTGAATGGTAGTGTATGCAAGTCTGAAATATGCAGTTCATCATTTTGAAGACTTTTAGTTTTACTGTTTTGAAGTTTATATTAGCTAAAAAGACATACAGAAATGCATTTAATAATTGTCTTTGCACCTACTGCATTAACTTTATCAGGTAAATTTGATACTTTCCTTCAATGAAGTGCTTTATTTGTGATGTTATATCAGTGGTTCTCTACTGCTGGCTCTCAAATGACAAATGGTTCTTGGGTCTGTTCAAGGAGGGTCAAGGACAGCAAAATAAGCAGACACAAATTCCCACATGATTAATAATATTAAATATATTGATGTCAACATTTGTGGCCAAATATAGTGTGGATTTACCAAATTGTTACATTTCCTGATCATGTAACTAATGTAGTTAATTATTAGGCCTATTCATTTAATTGTTATATACAACGTTATATAGAAATGATATGTAGAAACTATTTTTGTTCTGTGTTGGTTGCCATTTGACGTCCAATGTAAAACAGTTAAGAACCACTGCTCTATATTAATTAATTTCACAGTTTTAAGGGCAATTCAGGCCACGTCGGCAATGGATTCTCACAGAGTTCACTCTCAGAGCAAAAGCGATGCCATAAACAGTTCATGGATTATATGATGTGCTCACCCAGTGAAAGTCACTCGGCATGCACTCAGTGTTCTTCACTGAGCCTTTCCTTAAAAAGCACCACATTGCTCACTCCTAAGCCTTGCCAGCAGTTTCTTAGTCTTCTGAATCCCTTATAGCATTAGAAGATCAATGTTCAGCTGAGGACAGCTCAGATGGGGTCAGACAGCGCCTTGCTTGGTCAAAAGTCTAAGTTCCTCCGAGAATTTTCTGTTGAGGAAATCAGTCAGGTGTGGTGGGAAGCTGCAGCTGTTCCTCAAGAGTGGGAATACCAAACTCTGAATTCATTTGGTTTTCAGGTGGGAAATTCTCTGGCTTCTCTGTCTTTAAGATGGAGTTTTTCCAGCCTAACTCGCCTTAACTGGTTTCTTTTGCCCTTCGACGATAATGACCAGGACTTGAGTGAGGTCCATCAGTTTCTTCAGCATATCCATAATGTCAGGATGATCTTTGGCTCCGTCAATAAACTCCTCCAGCGTCAGTTCACCTGAACGTTTAAGTAAAGAGTGATTTAAATGTGTAAATGCGTAATGTTAAGGATTTTCGTAAGTTAACTAGTTCTCACCTTCTCTGTTAATATCAATCTTTTCAAATATAAGAGCCACTACATCCTCTGGCACAATGTCACGATTTCTTGTGATGTCTTGTATAGCCTGAAAAAAACAAATAATTTCAGAACTTTTCTTTTTATAGAAACCTGTCACAATTTGCCATTCCTAGAACTGCAGCATTATTGTATGGAGAAGCCCCCTGAGGTCATCTGAACATGACACGCAACACTATTTCCACTCTAAGAAGTGTCAGAAACCTCAGGACAGAAACAGCACAAGGAAGACAGTTCTCTAAATGGATCACATCAGATCATCTACAAGTTAAGCACACTGATCCAGTGTCCAAGCTGACCTGACTTGACCTGACCTGCAGTCAGGTTCTATTTTTGACTTTCTATTTTTGGTTTGTTCACAAAGACCTGATGTGGGACAAAATATAAATGTAGATAATTCAGTGATTGCAGAGATTAACGTATGACATCAGTTACGTCCCGTACTGATGAACGATTCTATTGTATTTTGTAGTAAAAATAGTGCGAGTGGAGTTATCGCACTGAAAATTCCAAAAAGAAAAAGTGCATTTTAAATTCCTGGATGATGCACTTTAATAACCCTAAAAACAAAGTGTGTAATTTTGGACACTTCATGCACTCAACTCTGTAGTGAAGGGGTCAGGCTGTCAGATTCCAATCATGAGGAAGCAGTGCATGGTTGAGTAGTGCATTTGTACAAGTGCATAGTGTGTATTGCATTTGTTACACAGCTGTTGTGTTTGAATGGTATTCAAAATGTGCACTTACAGTAAATATTGTTTCCAATTCATCCTTGTCAATTTTTCCATTGCCATCTTGGTCAAAAAGTTTAAAGTACCATTTGAGTTTCTGGTTGATTTCCCCCTTGAGCATTAAGCTGATAGCAGCGATATATTCCACAAAATCTATGTAACCATCCTAAAGAAAAGAGAAAGAGAGAGAGAGAGAGAGAGAGAGAGGGACAGTTCATATTACAATATTTTTGTTAGGCTGTTTTATGTATAGTTCAGTCATGAAACTCTAGATGGCACAGGCTGACGGATATTAATATAACTGATGATATTAACAGTGTTAAACAACTTAGCACAAGCTGATTGGTTCATGTTGTATACGCAGCCAATTACATTTAAATGGCTGCAGCATTCACTTGAGCATTTGCAGAGTTCCTCTGAAACCCACCACCTGTATAGATAAATATGCTATTTGTTCAGCAGCAGTATGTCTTAAATACTCACTGCAACGTATTGGCAATAGCAAGTCATGATTGAAATAGGAGATCCAGGCAAGATAATTATGTTAGCTTTTTTTTTTTTTTTTTACCTTAATAAGTGTAGGCTTTGTAAACATTGTTACATTGTTAGGTTTTCTCTTGTAAGCTGAACATTCTGCAGTGAGATCTCAATGTTGTTCTTGACTTGACATATCAGTAAACCAATCAAGCGAGCTTGGAAGAATTAACAAAATGTAACCTCCAAATTTCTTATTAAACATATATCATATTGCCTGCTGTCGACACAGTACCCATAGAGCAAACTTTACAAATAAAACAAAATGGCTAATGAATATTTGTAGAATAAATCTTAATATATTTTTAATGCTTTAAAAACAAAATTTTGCACATGCCATATATTATGGCAAATGTTTTTTTTTTTTGCAGAGTGGGTCAGAAATCTTTTGAACATAATAAAATAAGTGTTTAAACTGTACATGACTAAATTATACATGTAAATATTAATATTGTGCAGTTTTATTCAAAGTAACTCTTCTAACCCCTTCCAAGTAATACCTGTGTTAATCATAAATTAGCTTGTTTTACCCATCTCTGGTGCATGTGTCTATTTGATACATCTATTTAAGATCAAACAATAAATGATAGCTGTGTAAAAGGTCTATGAAAGATGATTTGCAAAATTACAGAATAAGATCCGTCACAGTCTTCAGGAATTACAATACTTACAGAATTTACATGGAAATTGAACCAAGATAAACCACTTTGAGAATGAACCTCACCCCATCCATGTCGAAAGTGAAGAACACTTGGTCCACATAACTGTTAGCATCCTCAGTCATGCCCTGCAGTCCCAGGATGGACTTGAGCTCAAAAAGTGTGATGAGGCCTGATGGAGACTCCCTCATGAACTTATTGTACCAGTGGTGCATGTCCTCAGCGAGGATGTCGTCCAGACTTGCGTGTGTGTTCCCCATGGCTGTGCCCGGCAGCCCTCGCTGGTCCAGGCGGTTACAGGCCTGTGAGCTCTTGACTGCGAGCTGCAGACTGGCCTCAAGGATACTGAATGTCTGAACCTATTAGATCCAGGTACCAATAAAAGAGGCGGCACCTTAAAATAACTACTACTAATGAGATAATGGCAAGGCCTGAGTGTTAAAGAGTAACTGGCACAGAGTAGAGAATGGTTATATAACAGCGTGCATATATTCAGCCTGCAGATGAACCGTTGTGCGGTCATTGTAGTCCAGAGTGCATCAGAGGCCACCTCTCACTGTTTTATTACAGGCCTGGGAGGTTTAACATTTATAGCTATCAATCTATAATACTGACTTTAAATAACTTTATTTTTTACAAAAAATAAGTTTAAAACTTACATAGGAGTGATACAATTCTGATTAATGTTTTCATATTAGAGCTGATGATGACACATTAAAAATTCTATACTATTTTTGTATATGTGTGTGTATGTGTATATATATATATATATATATATATATATACACTACCGGTCAAAAGTTTGGAAACAGTAAAATTTTTAATATTTTGTAAGCATGTTTCTTTGTTTCTTTCTTGTTCATCAAGGTTGCATTTCTTTGATAAAAAAATACAGGAAAAAAAGAAATATTGTGAAATATTTTTTACCATTTAAAATAATGGGTTTCTATTTTAATATACTTTAAAATATCATTTATTTCTGTGATGCAAAGCTGAATTTCCATCAGTCATTACTCCAGTCTAAAGTGTCACAAGTGTCCTTCAGAAATAATATGCTGATTTGTTATTAGAATTGACAATGTTAGTTGTGATGGCAAATATTTTTTTCAAACGGAAATACTTTTTTTCATCGCAATAATATTTCACAATATTAAATTTGTTCCTGTATTTTTGATCAAATAAATGCAGTCTTACTGTTTCCAAACTTTTGACTGGTAGTGTTTATATATATATATATATGTATATATATATATATATATATATATATATACACACACACACACCTGGTCAAGCAGAAAATAAAACATGAATTAAAAAAAATACTTAGAATATAGTATAGTGTAAATATATAGTGTATATATGATATAAATAACATTTTTGTGTTTGTATTCGTATTTGATAATATAAAACTACCATTCAAAAGTTAAGGGTATGTAATAACTTTTTTGCCACGTTTTGAAATATTTCAATTACCTCTTATTTCAAAGCATGATAACAATTTCACTTCTTATATGACTCACTTCAAGATCAACAGTTCTGAAACTCAAAACAGGTACATCTGCGTTTAAAAGATTTTTGCCAGTGACAAAAACAATAGCTTTAAGTGCCACAGTCTTTTATCTGTACTGAAATCCATTTTTGAGCAGTGGACTATAATTATTTCTAAAATAAGCTTTAATTCTAAACACGCTCTTCACGCTGCACTAACATCGCTGCAGATCATTGGGCTCGGGCTATGACAGGCTTTTGTCCGCCGTGCTAAACATACATGACAGCATGTATAGGACCGATTCTATGCGGTCTCTAAATCCCAGAATCCTGTAGGTCGTATATCAAAGGTCTATGCTGATGTGCGTATGAACGCCTTTTGTATGCTGGTCTGCTTTTAAGAAGGAATATGAATATCATATTTCTCAAGAACATGGGAAATATGATAGTGTCTAATGTTTGCAGGGCACAGTTTCAGAACTGACTACCCATCAAGCATTAAACTAAAGGAGGCCTTGGGCAAAATTTCACAAAAACATTGAGGAACACAACAAATCCATTTACATTTAAAAATATGTTGTAAATAAAACACAATACCTTATAAGAGCACACTTTTAGAAAGTTTAAACTAGCACGTTTTGTGATGTCTAGCTCTTAGTGTTAATGTGTCCTGGTGGGGGTGTTATCTCATATGTGTGACCATAATGGTCTGTGACAGCATATCCTGTTTCACCTAGAATCATAGGCCAATGCTGTAAACCGACATCTCCAGGGCAAAAAGAAGAAAACAAAGTGAGTGCATGTCTATGTGTGATCTTGCCACTCACCTCTGGCAGTGCAACCACCTTTTTGACCTCAACATTTATTTCCCAGTGTACTCTTTTCTCCATCGCTAAGACAAATGGTGTATCAAAATGCCCAGTTAGTAGCAGGTGCAAATATTCTCACCTTGGCACTTTCCGCCATTGGTTGGGTCTCCATGGTATCCAGGCAAGCATGTTTCGCAGTGAAGCCCGGTGGTGAGGTTACGACACTGCTCACACACGCTGCCGTTCACACACGTGCTGTGGCCATTGCACTGGCATGCTGGGAAATAAAAGGAACAGTTTGTATTTCTTTGCAAATCTTGATGTCAGAGATGACTCAATTGAAAGCTAAAGGATAATGAAACTTTTTATGCCCAGAACCTAAATATAATAATCCCCATGTGAGGAGTCCCTTTCCTAGAATATGAAAGCAGATAATTATTTTTATGTTTAAAACGTCAACTATATAGTGTAAAAATATTAATAGTGTAAAATATTCATAGTGTAAAAAGTGTGAATTGGTGTAATAGTGTAAGGCTAATTTTTATTTGTGAAATATCTCAAATTTAAATCTACAATAATAAATAAATTCATAAATATATAAAGGTATGGGGTCAGTAATATTTCTTAATGATTTTAACGAAGTTTCTTTTGCTCAACAAGGCTTTATGTACTTTGTTTTTTGTGGAAAACAGGATACTTCTTTCCAGGATTATTTGATGAAAAAGTTGTATCTACTCTTTTTAATCTAAAAAAGGTTGATCAATTTGAATCATTCTTACTAAATAGAAGCATTAATAATAACTTACAAATTATTGAATGGTACTGTATACCAAAAAACTACATATTTTTATTTGTTTATTAATTATATTTTTAAAATTACTGTTAAAAAGTAAAACTGTCAATAAAATGAATCGCAATTAATCTCACTATTTCTG
>JAUMHE010000061.1:11869535-11892721 GCA_032359235.1 Enteromius mattozi
TTAATTATATTTTTAAAATTACTGTTAAAAAGTAAAACTGTCAATAAAATGAATCGCAATTAATCTCACTATTTCTGTCTTAAAACAGTAAATGTATTACTTATTAATTACGGTCACACTAAACATATTTTATAAATTTTTCAGATATATGCCAACAATGACAGCCCTAAAAATACAAGTCTTTTTTCTTCTATCAATTTTTTCTTTGTGTCCCATGGCGTTCCCTGCCCTGCAATTTGAAAACCCCTGGTGGAATAAATTTGCTCTTTAAAGGTCAAGTTTGCATGTGATTGTCAAAACGTGGGTAGTTCTCACCAGGGCACTGGATGAAGGCCCACTCAAAGCCCCGTTCTTTTGGGCAGAGCCCCGTCTCCAGCACCATGTCTTGGCTGTGTTTGGAGGGGCTCTTCATGGGTCCGCGATATGAACCCTCTATGCACTGTCCTCGGCCGGTGTTACTAGGGTCCCCACACCAGCCGCAGTCAGGCTGCTCCAGACACAACCCGCATGTACGCAAACCAGAGCAGTTCTGAGCTGCAATGATAGAGAAAAGAGAGAGATGAGAAGCCAAAGAGAAAAAAGCCAGCAGACTCTAAGAAATAAACAATGAGAAACAACAAAGACACGCTTAAAATGATACTTTCAAGCTCTCACAGGGCATATCACTCCACTGACTGAGTAATATGCTCTCAAATACCACCAGAAAGTTCACTCTTCCTAAAGAGCACATCACAGCCATATGCATCAGGCTCTTTGGGTTTGATCCACCTCCCCGGCAGCCAAATCACATCTCTTAGGATCTCAGACCTTACAACAACAAGCATTACACACAAAGTGTGTTCAGGGTCAACATGATGGCAGCAATAACAGTGAAAAAGCACAATGTTAGTCATTATGCTAGCAGGAGTTCATGGATTCTCAGCCGCAGGAGTTGACAGATCCTCAACAGCCCCATTTGATTTGATTCGGCATGCAATAAAAAATAATTTGTTTAGGAGTGAGGAGATGTCTAGACGAGTTAGGCTGGAAAAACAGATAAGACAACTCTGAGAATAAAACTACATCTTTGTGGATTCAAATAGTGAAAGTCTGTGATTTTACAGACAAAATTATTGGCACCCTGCTAATTAAAAGTCATCATTGGTGTGTCAAGTAGAAGATATTACTGGTTTGAAATCATAAAACTACCTTTCTTATGAATACTGATTGATAGGTAAAAAAATCTCTCAGTTTCTATAATGCTTCAAAATTGAATATGTGGCCCAACTTCTGAAACAATGTTACTTTTCAGGTGACATCACAAAAACTTCTTATATTTTAACCCTAACCCCACAGTCACTTGTCACAAACAAATATCATAATTTACGCAGCTATTAAAGGAATAGTTCCCCCAAAAATTAAATTTAGTTGACTTTCTTTAGGCCCCGATCAGACATAGTGTTCTTTTGCAGTGAAAGGCGCCTTCTTTTAATTGTTTTCTATTGGCATTGAGCTTTTCACATGTGTTTATGCGCCCTAAGCGCCTCGCATTTTGGGGGCATCGCATTTTAGCTGCCTGCTTCAGCTGACGTTTTTGCAGGAGTGTTCTGAGTGCCTGAGGTTAAAAAAGAAGCAACTCAAGAGCCCAACATCATTTCTGCATGACTGAATGAAGAGGCAGTCCTTTCGTTGTGGTGACGAAAGTTTACCATTGCTTAGAAAGTCTGGAAACTGCAATGAGGGAGGTAGAGGTCTGTTGCGTGTTACCCAGAGCTGTATTTTTTAAGGTTTTTTCTAATATGACAGTTTACTTAATAGTAAAATCCCAAAATTTTAAGGCGCTCATGCTATAATCCTTTGATTAGACTGAGAATAGCTGATTTGGTAATTGCTTAGCAACATAAAAATTTACAGCTCACTACTCTTTGTTTTTTTTTTAAAGTCACCTTAAAAAAATTAAATTAGCCTCGCATTTTCAGATCTAAAAAAAACATTTTTGCTCTGATCAGGGCCTTATTCTTCAGTTTATTATATACATTTTTAATATATATGAATAGATTTTTATGTTGCCCAGAAGAATGTCATACAGGTTTAGAATTTTTTCCCTTTAAAGCATAAAACTCCCATTCTGCTTTTTATCCTACTCATTAAATAGATAATTTTACTCATAAATATGTGAAATTAAAATGAGTCATTAATTATGATACCTAATGTGGTCATGCCAACAGGCAACTGTGAAGAGAGACAGAAAAACCAAGAAAGATGAGGAACAAGTCAAGTTGATTTCTGGTAAGACAACAAGGACATGGTACAAACCGACTGTAAACAAATGACCTTCAGCCCACCCAAGCAGCAGCCGCCAGATTTAAGATCGAATTTATCAGACTGTTACAATATTGGGGTCGACACACACAAGCTCCCCACATCCCAGTGCAAATCACTGCTGCCTAAAAACACACACCTTCACAAGTGTGAGTCAAACTCATCCATGCATGCTCTGACAGAGACAAAGCACCCTGAAGAGAAAAAGAAGAAAAACATAAGAGGAAAAAAAGCAGAAATAGATCTTAAAATGGCACTGACACAGGCCGAGGCTTATGGCGGAGCAGTTGAAACGTTAAGTAACCATCACTCGGACAGAGAGATACATTTTGGTGACAAAAAGGTTTCCCGAGCCAGACAGATTCGCAGAATCGTACCACCTCCTTCTGGCGGAGAGCTTTTAATTCATTTTCCATCAGACTGAGCATAATGGAAGTTCTATCAGCAAGTCTAGGCCTGTCATAAAAACAGACTACAGTCGGAGAGTGTCCGTGTGTCCCCTGTACATTTACCTCACTGTCTGATAAGGTGAAATAAGACATTATGAGCACTTAAAGCCTTTAGTTTGAAGGACAAAGATGGCTGTGGAGCAAATAAATTGTCAGCAAACAAGTTGCATTTCAAACACACGGAATGTAAATGTGAATGCAAAGTGAAAAATTGGGAACATTTAGGTATTTGAGAAATGTCAAGGCCTCTTTTTAATATTCCCTGAAGAACGCTTATGCCAAATTATGTAGCTTCCTTAAAGTTTTTATCACTTAGCGTGTCGACGTTTGCCATAAGAATCCATTCTTGAATGGCCAAGAGGGAAGAGCGAACGCTTAGGCAGACAAATTGAAACACTAATTGCACATTACAGGCGGATCAGAGGCCAAGCAGTTCAGCTAATGGGATGAAACAACAGATCTGATAGAGATGAAGAACCCACACAACCCAGGACGCTGACAGGCACTGATTGGTTGTATCTTTCTCTCAAAGGCTCCACAGAGTAACTTTCTCATCACTGAAAAGGGTATACTCACACTAAAGTCCTTCCAATAAACAAGGCTAAGGGGTTTCTGGAGAAAACAACTCTTGTGATTCAGCTTTCGTTTCAGCAAACAAAATGTCTCACCACTATATAACCATTTCAGAGTCCAAAAGTATTGAGATAAAAAAAAAATAATTAATCCTTTTACAAAATATATATATATTTTGTAAAAGGATTAATTTTTTTTTTTTTATCTCAATACTTTTGGATATATATATATATATATATATATAGACACACATACATACATACATAAACATACAAAAACGTCAAATGTTTGGGGTAAAAATGTCTTTTTACGTTTTTAAATGTCTTATTTTTGAAAACTGCTATGCTGTAAAATATGTTTCTGAAAATGATGATACTTTTTTCAGGATCCTTTTCATGAATAGAAAAGTGAAAAAAATGGCTTTTATTTGAAATGGAAATCTTTTCTAACATTATAAATGCCTTTGCTGTCACCTTTGCTCAATTTAATGCATCCTTGCTGAATAAAAAAAAAATCTTACAGACCTCAAACTTGATCTGAATGGTACAAACTTACCAAATTCTATATATTCTCCACAACTTCAGATTTTTTATAAATATTTCCTCCAATTATAATGAAGTACTCACTGCACCTTTAACATATGTTACTGTGTTATGCATTCAGTTCCTTTTCCCCCTCAAAATCAGTGCTGAATACGTAAAAAAAAAAAAAAACACAGATTTTCTCTGGGGCAGATTATAAGATGTAATGGCCACTATATGTAAATGAGGACACTCACACAAGCAGTCTCCAGTCTGCCATTCCAGACACTGGCCGTAGGGGAAGGAGATGACGTAGGCATTGGAGTCCACACAGCGTTTGGTGCTTCCACACCACATGCACTCCATGGCCTGACTGGTGCAGTTCTCACAAGAGGTACGCAGAGAGCAGGGCGTCTTACACGGGCGGGCATTCGGGTTCGGACTCACTGCAAAGGAGGAAATATGTATGAGGTTACTGAAAAGGGAATGTACATGTATCTTATTGGCTTATTTCAAAGCTTTCACTAAGAATAAAAGGGAAACAGAGACTCACCGACTGGTTTCTCACAGATGAGGCCATCTGTGTTGGCGGTGCAGGGATTGGCCCTGAGGCCAGAGACCTGAGCTCTCTCCAGGTAAGCACAGAAGCCTGAGTCATTGGGCTCACCAGGCAGCCACTGCAGAGAGGTGTTAGTGAATGGAGACATGTCCTCCCAGCCCCAGTATGACACGTTGATCTTCCTCAGGCCAACCCATGGGGATAGTTTCTGCAGGACAAGTGCAATGAGTCACACAAACAAAATTACCAACTAAAATTCTGAACAGAGTGTGTGTCAATCACTATTATTAGAATGTGAGTATACACTGCCATTCAATATTTCTAAGGAATTAATATATTTATTCAGCTACGATACAATAAGTGGCAATAAGACTATAATCTGTAATATTACAAATGATTTCTGCTGTAATTAAATGCTGTTCTTTTGAACATCTATTCAAAGAATTATTAAAAACAAACTACAGTTTCCACAAAAACAGTAAGAAACATAAATATATATGTCTACACATAATAAATGTGTGTAAACTGTGTATATTAATAAGTAAATATATTTAAGATGTATTCATATTCATATATGATATATATTACACAAATATAAATATAGTACAGTACACACACATAATGTTATATGAACACAAACATTTAATTCAACAACAGTTGTTATACACCATAAAAATAATTAACAATATGGTTTTTATTAGGCTAGAGAAAATTTGGACTCACTTGACTCAATTAATGAATGTTTCTCATGATCCCAAAAAAAATCTTATTTAAAAGATTGTCTATGCATTAATTTCTTTATACCAAATCTGTTAAGACCAAAAAAAAAACAACAATACAACAATTGTTGAGCTGGATCCGGTAGTGAAGAAAAATCAGCCACAAAGTGGCCAGCATACATTTTACAATCCTTAAATGGTGTTTAAAATCATTCCATTTGGATGTTGTTTGAGATAATGAAGACAAAAGAGTGCAGAGCTGTAGTCTAGGCACAGGCTGGCTACTTTGAAGACGCTAAAATATAAGATTATATCTTATATATTTTGTCATGGCATTACTACTATTCTAAAATATGTAAAATACTTTTTACTGGCAGTGCTAATATTAGCAGACACAAACCTTCCCCTTCTGCTGGTATTTCTGCAGTTCCTCCAGCACAAAGTCAACCTGCTTGGCTGTGGTAAGGGAGGCGATGTTTCCCTCCAGGTTCTTGCAGTAGTGCTGAGCATTATCATAGCTCTCTCTGCTGGAGTTGATCTGCAGACAGGCCTCCCCAACATTGCTCCAGCCATCTCCACACAGCTGGGCTACAGAGAGGTCATGAGATGTAGAGGAATTAGGAGCTTTTAACTCAAGCCTCACATTTTTCCATTTCTCGTTTGATCTCTGTTCTTCAGAGACAGCAGGAGAGCTCTTAACATAATGAAAATTACTCTTCAGAACCAAGTGAAGCTCTAAAAGGGCCAACGGCTAATTTAAGCTAAGTGGCCGGTTAAAGAAGTTTCTACAGTGGAAAATGCCACGCACAATCAGACTGAATCGTTTAGCAAACGTACAATTTATAGAAGACAAAAGGTGTTGTGAATCCCAGGTTTCTTAGATCAAAATTTACAAAGAGCACAGACACAGATAATTTCATCTACAACACAAATTAAATGAGCTCTTTAGGCAAATTACAAATCAGAGATACTGGCAGAATCTGCAGAACACGGGCTCTGTTCCAAAAAACTAGTGACCTATCTGTCTAGACAACATTTTAAAGTAACATAGGCACGCTGTTGTCACAAAGGCTGTTGCAAAATGCAAGATAACTCCTTCTGGCTAATATACAAACCTAGAATGCACTGTGGCAAGCTCACTGATTAAAAATAATCTAGGATGGCAGATGCATTCACTGTATTCAAACTACTTAAAATGCATGTGCTATTACGGATTATGGACTGGACTTTTGGCGAGAAGCAATCATTCAAAGTTTATTCTGTTAATGTGTGAAAATTGCTTGACTAACCCATTTATTCCCATAAATATCTCTGTTTACAAAATACAATATCTCTCTTTTCATCCTCTGCCATTCTTACCAGGAAGGGTGTGGCATTCCTGCTGTTGAGGATCCCATTGGCAGCTGAGGTTGAGGGAGCAGCTCTTGCAGTTGGCCATCTTACTGCAAATCTGCTCATTTCTGATTGGACATTTGGTGAAATCCTTCACAGTCTAGTAAAGAAAAACAAAATCAAAAGAGATATTAACAAACACAGGAATACTAGTGCATACTGTGTTGTGTAACACTGGTGCCCTCTGCAGGCCAACTTACAGCAGTGCAGTTACTGAGAGCTGAGATGCATTTCTTGCTGTCACACCACTGACATCCATTAGTGTTGGCGGTACAGCTGGTGCAGTCTGAGAAGCGGTAACATCTCTCATCCACCGTGGCTACAGCAGAGATAGAGCATAGATGGCAGAGATGAAGAGCCAACGAAAAATGGCAGTCCTAAGTATTAATATCCAACAGTTGTGAGGCATACATTAATCTAGAGAGACATTTAAGCTCTTCCACATCAAACTCTCATATCAGACCTTTAACCAAAGTAGAAGAGAAACATTTAGCACTTCGAACACCTTCTATTCCCCATTTACTTCTAATCGCAAGACTTCAAACAGTGTGACTTATGTAGAAAATCAAAGAGGCCTCTGTTCTGCGTCTCTTTCTTTTGACAATCCCTTATTCAATAACAATGAGTGTCTCCATGTCCTTGCTTCACTACATTCGCTTCCCCTTCCCTAGTGTTAAAAAGCTCTCTTTAACACACAACGCTGCAACATTTCTTGCACAGCTACTTAACCTACAGCAAACCTATCAGTTTGAATCATTCTATGAATTATTGCAACAGAAATTAACTCAGAGCAATTATTGAATATTCACTTACTAAAAGGATCATTACATAATTGTAATAACGTGTAATATATGTGTTTGTGTATGTATACTCACACACACATATGTATATACAAATACATACAATTATAGTTCTTATATAATATTATATAGTATACAGTTATTACAGCACCTCTCCTCTCCAAAATATATAGTTAGCTATTTGTTCAAATCTATAGTTAGCACAGCAATATTGTGAAATATTATTAAAAACAATTGTTTTTATATATTCTAATAATGTATTAAAATATGTGATTTTTTTGTATTATGCGGAAGAAAAAAATAAAGAATTTTTAGCAACTACCATATTATTCAGTGCCATGTAATCCTTCAGAAATCATTCTGATATGCTGATTTTGTGATTCATAAACATTTCTTACTATTATCAATGATGAAAACCAATTTCAGTTTTTTTTACAGTATCATTTGATAGTAAAAAAAGAAAGTTCGAAAGTGCAAAATATATATATATATATTATATAGTTTGTATTCTATTAATATTTAAAAAGTTATTTACAAATGAAAATAATAAAAAAGTCCAAACACTTATTACAAAAAAAAACTACATAATACAGTAATGACACTGATCAAAGTTTCACCAAATTGAATTTCTTCTTCACGTAATTTGGGATTTTATTCAGTAAATGATTCAAATCAGAACTAATCAAATTTACTAAAATATAAGAGTAATTTGTTATTGGTCACAATAGTAATGTTGTATGTGTTTTGCTATTATTTCAGAGTATGTAGTATTTTTTTTTTTATTTCATTCAGACTGCACGTTCTTTTTTTAATTGCTGTGGCACTTCAGATTTAACAGCAGCAAACAGTGATGCAGAAAACACAGAAACACTCACACACCATAAACAAGGCCAGCGCTGCCAGGGATTATCCCAGCATGCACCTCTCCAGACCTCAGGTTTGAATTTCAAATGAAATGAAATGAAGCCAAATACTGCATTGGCTGGAGGTCCACACACTCGCCCTCAAAGTCTAAATTTTGGCTGGTTTTGTGTGATTGGTTGTGTTCTGACAGCTGGCAAAAGATCAAACAGACTGGCAGTCCTGCAGAGCAAAGGAGGGCTGTGGGAAACACTCCTCTGTGTCTGCTTCAGACAGCTTGTGCCCCCTCCATTACTCTCTCATTAACACAGTCAGTGCACAATGTAGCAGACAAACCCGAGGGCTTAGATCAGCACACACAAGAAGGGCTGATTTTTTGGCTTGGGAACGGTGGAAAATGTTTTAGCTGAGGGTGGCAGGGGAGTCTCTAAGCCTCTTCCAGGTACCTACCAGCTTTGGCAGGGCAGAAAGGAGCAGGTGTAGCACTGTTAGTGAAGCTGGGCTCCCAGGACACGCAGCGGCCCCCTTTCCAAATGCAGCGCACACCAGGGCCTGCGGCTTCACAGTGCTCCTGCCCCAGGAAGGCCTCACAGCTGGGTGGCCTGTAGATTAGTACATCATTCAGAAGGACGCTGGAGAAACCCCCAAACACATACATGGACCTAGAAGAAGAAGATTAAGACTTAAGTATACAACAGCATTTTGTGAGTGTGTGTGTGTTGTTCATTTTGATTTCTCACCCATTACTGGTTACTGCTGTATGCCCAAAGCGATTCACATCTCTGTGCAAGTTTGGTTTGGGAAGGACCTTCCACTCATCACACGCTGTAAGAAATCAAATTACCAAATTATTTCAATAATTTGTCTTGTGTACTGTTTCAGCAATTTCACTGAAATAATCAGTTTTAGAATTATTTGCACAGGTAAAATAAAAACAATTCTTTCTTGCATAACAGTTCCACCTTTTTACTGAAAATAACCAGCTTAAGAACGATTCACTTATGAATCAGATATTACTAAGCAACATAATGCATTTACACTTCTTTAGGTTTTACACTTGGGAATGCTCAAACAGTTTTTTCAGCAAGGATGCATTAAATTGATAAAAGAGTAACAGGAAAGATTTTGACATTAAATAAAATATATATTCTTTTGCACTTACTATTCATCAAAAAATCCTTATAAAATTAAAGACTGGAGTAATGGCTGCTGAAAATGCAATTTTCCATCACAGGAATAAACTGCATCTTCAAATATATATATATATATATATATATAAACAGAAAAAAGTAATTGTGATAATATTTCACAATATTAATAAAAAAAATAATAATTCTAATAAATGTAGCCTTAATGAGCTTAAGAAATGTTTTACAAAAGCATTTAAGAAATATTAACGACCTCAAACTTTTGGTAATGGTAGCGTAAATCAAACATGCAGTTTGTTTGTCAGCTTCTGTGGTGATTTTTATGGTGATAAATACTCAAAAAACTCTAAAAACTCCAAAACTGTATTTAGCTTAACTCCGTTAAAAAAAAAATCTCTTCAAAAGAGTATACTGAATTTAAAAAAAAGTTAAAACCAGTACTATCTAATAAAATATCCTTAATGGATAAAGGGATTCGGGAGAGAGAACATGTTGGAGGATCTTCCCCTAGTATTAAAAACTTGTGTGTTATCAAACATGCAGTAAAGTAGCAAAACAAACCAATATCATAAGCGAGGAAGTCAGCAGAGAAGCACTTGGCTCCATTGCTAAGAGAGGTGTCATTATGGGTATTTCCTCCAAACATGAGCAGAGTTCCTCCCAGCAGCACAGACGAATGCAGGTATCGTGGATAACCGCTTTCCCTAAGAATCGTCCTGCAACACAAAACAAACATCATCAAATTTGAAACTGTTCCTTTAACATTTTTTGTGTCTTGAACAAGTCTCTGTGCTCTTACCATGTGCGGCTCTGAACCTCATAGCGGTAAAGATCATCAACCAGGCCGTATTTGTTTGCAGGAAGAGATTTGTAGCCCCCGTGGACATACACGCTCTTGCTGCCGCTGTCATACACGCTGCTATGGCCATACCCACCCTGAGCGATCGCTCCTCTGGTCTCTGGCACCAGCCATGTGTTTGTCCCTGTACACAGAAACAAAATCATTTACTTTAAAATGAAAAAGCGCAACTTGAAGTTTAACATTTTCCTTAATTATAAAACCTGCTTTGCCTCTCAGTAACCAGTGTGTGAGAACTTGACTTGATGTTTCAGCATAATGTGTGGAATAACAATGAGTTACCTCATTCCAGTGAGATCTGGTTTGTGGTATGAGTTCACAACACTTGTAAGATCACTTGAGAACATAAAGATTATGCCCTGATCCAGGAGTTTAACAGGATTAAAAAAGGTACAGAAAGCTTCAGTCTGAGAGACATAGAGTCTCTGGATATATTATTTTTACACTGCTCTTTGCAAAGAACCACAGCGCCATCTACTGGAGCACTGGGGTAAAATTAAAAATCAAATCAGTTTCAACTGCTGCAGATCTGCTTGTTTTACAGCTGCCCTCAGAAGTTGTCCATATTTTCTTTAAACGACAACAAAATCTACAACCAGTGTCTACAACCAACTACTAAAACATTATTTTCATTATTTATTAATGTTTTATTTAATTATTTAAAAGTTTGGGGGGAAAAAAGAAACAGCAGAAATTAAAAATAAATATTAAATGTAAACTAGTGCTGTCAAACGATTAATTGCATCCAAAATAAAAGTTTTTGTTTACATAATATGTATGTGTGCTGTGTATATTTATTATGTATATATAAATACCACACACGCTTGTAGATATTTATGAAAATTATGTTACATTTATATATTAAATATATTTATATATATATATATATATATATATATATTATGTAATTTCTATGAATAAAAATATATACACAGAAATATTTACAAAATATATGCTGTATGTGTGTGTGTCTTTATATATACACATTATAAATACACGCACATAAATTATGGAAATAAAAACTTTTATTTTGGATGCGATTAATTACGATTAATCCTTTGACAGCACAAAAAACATTACTAAAGATTTTATCAAAATAGAAATGGAAAAAGAATTCTAAAACTAATACAAATAACAAAAGCATCAATTTAATAAATGAATTAAACTAAAAGTACAAAAAAGGTATTTCAAAGTATTAATAAATGCTACAGTGCTACATACATAATATTAAAATACAATTTTATTTTTAGGTACTTTCAGGTACTTAAACTCTAATCAAATACACTGCTCAGTCACTCACTGATGTTGTACTCCTGAACATTGCTGATGTAGCTGTAGATGGAGGAGTACCCAAAGATGACAACCATCACCACATCGCCGTTATCCAGCTCTACTATATGGGCGGAGTGGCCTTCCACAGCGTAGACCTGGCCGTGGGCTGGAACACTGGGAGATTTCTGCGACCACATCATTTTGGGTATGTTAAACACCCACAGTTCATCTGTTACGTTACTGGCACCCATCTCCAACTTGCCTCCAAACATGTAGATGTCATTCTGAAAGAAACAAAAATGATTTCTTAGCAATCTATTGATCAATATTCCTGAAGTTTGCCAAAAATCAACAAGCTAGTGCATGTGAATGAGGGGCAGTTTTACTAAACAAGGCAAATTAGCATGAAAGTACAATAACATAAAAGCACAGATGGAAGTTCTGCAGTTGATCTACTGGCAATGCACACATTAAAGAACACAGACACAGCAAGATAATGATGCAATGCAATCAACCACACACACACACATTATGAATGTGTTCACTGTTAAAAATTTGCAGGTTGGATTTAATTATTTAAGTATTTGTAGAAACGCTAATGCAAAGACCATAAACTCCAGGTCAGTTAAAACATCTCTACAGATGATTACATTTATAAACTGTGGAGAAAGTTGTTTTTACTTTAATTATTGCAGAGAGGAGACAAGAATAACTCTTGCTCAGATAATCAAAGCAGCATATACAGACCAAAAGCTAGAACATGTAATCAGCTAATAGCCTTGTTCACTCATTCATACACTGATTACAGCCATTTAGTTTAAAGACAAATAAAAAATATTCTTGCTAATGTTTTTGCTACATTTCAACTGTGATGTTACCCGATATAGTGCCAAGGAATGTCCGTATCTCAGCAGGGGTCCGCTACTGATGGGCACAGTGTTCCAGATGCCGCTTTCAAGATTATAACTTCAAAGAAAAAAATAGTTGAATCAAAGTTTATTTCCATAAGCACAGTGAAAAAAAACATTGTTCAGACTGAGATGGCTTCAGAATTACACAAATTATCCAATATTCCAGTAATTAGTACTTTCTCTGAGACGTTACATTTTGACTGAAATGTCAAATCCACATTGTCTGGACTGCTCCTTCTACAAAAAGCTCCCTCTGAGAACGTTTAGACTCACAGTTTCTACCCTCAATCTGTCAAATTAATCAAACTCCTACCACAGCTCGCACTGATTTATTATTAGTATTATTCATGCTGTTCTATTTTTCTAGTTTTATTTTGGATTACTGTCACATATGCGTATATGCAAATAAGCCTTTTGGTTATGATGCACACAGCTCTCTGTCTGAATTATCACTTACTTTAGAACCATCTGAAAGTTGCTGTAGTTAAAGATGTAGCCACCAACAACCCACATGACTTTTTCCTGCACCACCGCCTTATGAGATGCTCTTCCCAGCGATGCTCCGAAAGGCTTCACTGTGGGCATGATCCAGTAAGACTCAGTGGAGGGCACTGTTAGTGAGCAGTCTGGACCTGAGAGAGAGAGAGAGAGAGAGAGAAAGACAATATGTTGTAATAATCATCATGCCAATAAAGCACATATTGAATTGAACTGATACAGAGAGAGAAAGAGAGTTTATATCTGACATACAATATTTACTTGAAGTACTTGAAGTTAATATTTTAATAATTCAACAACACATTCTCATGTTTATGGTTCTCTAATATTGATGAATGGTCACATGGCATACAAGCAAATAAAATATAATGTTTTGGGTCAAAAACAATAATACAAAATAAATAAAAATGAAATAAAAATATTTGATTATAGTAATAATTGTATTGTACATTAAACGTTACAACATTAATGTTCATGTTTTTTTTTAAACCTTCAACAATGTGAAACCCTTGAAACCCTGATCTAAGATAATATCTGTCTTATTATTTTTACCATTTATGAACATATCACTTAAACAGGGCGTTTCTGACAGCTTATTACAGACATTACCATAACCACTCACACTTTCTCTAACTTGCCATTTGCTGTGTCTCCTCACATGAGGCTTAGTGAGAAGCTGGCCAGAAAGGCTCATTAAATTAACCTCAAGACATCCTGATGTCAATCTTCCATTGGGTTTAATTGTGCTTTGACACTTTGTGCCACTGTGGCGGTGTCTGAAGAGACTGCTGCAGTGATGCAGATCAGAGAAGCAACACCAGGGGGAGACAACCTACATGACAACAAATCTACCTGTGACGCAACGCACTTTCACAGCATCCTGAAACAAACAGGAAAAGGGAGGAAATGAGAACGGAAGTGAGTAGTACCTTGCCAGCTGTCATTGCACACACACAGCTTTTCCCCGGTGAGGTCGCAATAGCCATGATCGGGGCTGCCACAGTTGTTCCTGCAGTACGGGATGTCACAGGCCTCACCCTTCCAGTACTTATCGCATTCACAATACACACGGCTGGCTATCGAGTTCCCCGAGGTGCACTTCCCGTGGCCAGAGCAGTTATTTGGACATGAGTTGATTCTTTCGAGGGAGAGATGAAGAAAAAGGTCGTAAAAAGCAAACAAGGGGAACTTTCTGCAGAGTAGCCTGAAATATGTGAGGGTATAAAGAACAGGACTAAAAGTAAAACATGCACAGAAAAGATCAAATTAAGACCTCTTTGTGATTACATGCCCTATTAACACCTGGTCGAATCAGTTTTTCAATAAAACTAGTGCTGATGGCTTTAACTCACGAGTAGAAGATTTCAAATCCTGTCAGGTTGTAGGCAGCGTCGCTAAAAAAGTGCAGGAGTGCGTAGCCTGAGTTGGTCTCCACTTCAGGGACGGTCTCGTTCCCTTTCATTTCAGGGACAATGAGACCACTGTGGGACAATTACAGAAAAAAAGGCTGGTTAGGAAATTATCTCTTGTTTTTCCATAACAGCAGTAGCTAATTCCATTTGTCATGCAGTAAAGTGAAACTTTCCTACGCAACTGTTCAGACGTTCTTGGTTACTTGCTCCCTATTTCTGTACATTTTCTAAGATTTTTACTTCAGCAAATCAGCACTGTGCTCAAACAACACATTTTTGGCACTAATACTAAAACTTAAACTCTTTGAGATGGTATTTAATAATATGAAAAAGGAGACTTTTGCCACGATTATGACAAAAATGTTGATTATTCCCTTGAAATTGTAATTGCGATTATTAACATCGGATAGTTTCTTCTTTAAATAAAAAAGTAAAAATATGCACAGTATTATAATGCTGTACTAAAATTAAAACAATGCAAAAAACCTTAAGATAACATGTAGAATGAAAAGGACTATCTGAACAATTATGTAATTGAGATTAGAAATTCCATTAATTGTGCAGCAGTCGTACGTTAAATATTATTACAATAAGCATTTTCTACTTGAATATATTTTAAAATGTAATTTATTCCTTTGCTGTCAAAGTTGAATATTCAGAAACCATTACTTCTTTTAGAGCCATACAGTCTTTGGTGTCACATGATCTTTCTGAAATCTTTCTAAATACGCTGATTTGGTCACCCAATTAGCATTTTTTTTCATCATCAGTGTTCAAAAGCTGTGCTGTTTAATATTTTTGTGGAAAATGCTTTTTTCCCCAGTTTTTCTATTAAAAACAGAATAACATTTATTTAAAACAGAAATCTTTTGTAATGCTATAAATGTCTTAACTAACACTTTTGATCAATTTAATGCATCTTTGTTGAATAACATATTAGAGTAGTGTACATTTAACATCACTAGTGTATGGAAAATCAGATATGCTGTCAAATGAATACAAAAACTTTTCATATAACATCTGAATTATATTGCTTTTGGCATTAGCTCAGTAACAATATAAAATCCCATTACATGCAGCATTTTTAAAAACATGTTGGTTTTTTTTATAATATCAAGCTTGGTGCCAGATTTACTACACTAAATAGTAAATCATGTAGTGTAATTCATTTCAATACTCTCCTCCCATAAATTTTGCATCTGAAAGGGAAACTTCTACAAATGCATATTCAATAAGGTCACACACAAAAATATAAATGTGTCCATGCTTCTTTTAGTGTGTATTATTTTAACGTCAAGAGACGGCTTGCATGCTTACCTGAAGACAGCTACTAAGGGGGCATAAATCGAATCTCCATCATAGACATACATGTGGTCCCAGCTACATTCGGTCGCAAAATGGTTAAACCGTAACCTCAGGACTGCGTTCGGGCTGCAAAACAAAGGTGATGACATAATGCTTAAGAATGTGTTGGCTGTGTAATCCATTATGAGAACATATTACAGCAGAACCATTTTTGCCAAGTCTGAAGGGTGCAAGGAAGAATGTGCTCCTCCAAGCCTTTTCTGGTAACCCAACACAGAAGAAAACACCCTTGTAAGGGCTGCTGAAGTGTATTTAATTAGGGGTTATGCAAGAGGGAAGTGTGGGCACAACTAAACTTTGATGAGAAAGAGAAAAGAGGACGGAATAACACTTACTAGCCCTCAATCAGCCAGGTGCACTTGGTTTTGTACTTGTAGTTGATGGGGCCATCTGTTAGGTACCCAGACGGCTCAGTCAACCTGAAAAATAAGATCAGAGTCGCCGTTCAGAGAACTGAGCTCGAGGGACAAACAGAACAATGCTTCGCATAAAAAAATGCAAAAGGCATTGCAGAGAAGTGCAGTTTCATTATAAGTAGGCACAACGAAAGAACTGGTTTCTGTGGTTACTTATGGCCATATGGACACAGGCTTGTGTGGGAGCAGATCCACAATGATTCATTGCTCCAAATGCGCTCATGACACAGACCTAACCAATCAGTTTCCTCTCCTTCCAGACTGCAACAGAGCCATCGGGCCCATGGAGTGACAGCGCTTAGATCCGTATTGCATCATCACGAAACACTCAGGGCCTGTCTGCATCGCAGATCACATTAACCACACCAAGCTGATGGCATTGTTTGCCCAGACAAGCCCTATTGTTTGTAGATGCCGACTTGAAAGGATGCATCCTTATAAACAATGACCTCAATATTCCACAGACACACTTTTAATTGAACATGTTATTGCTGCTTGCATAGCCAAACACTCCTCAGGGCGTATTCTACAAGGAAATCAATCTAAGTGACATTGCTAAGACCTTCTGTCCTGCTGTTCTTGAAGAGAACAAAAAGAACTGATCTAGTGTTGCAAAAGCATCCTAGAGTGGATCAGAGGAAAACCAACACATCAATATTCACAATATAAGGCTATCCAAGAAGTTTCTTCATTAGAACAGATTTAGAGAAGTTTTGCATTATATCACTTGCTCACCATTGGATCCTCCACAATGGGTGCCGTCAAAATGAATGAATATCTTGTTAAGTGAAAAGCTGCATATTTGTAAAAAAGCTTTTTCTTCTTAAGACATCAAATGACGGCTTAGAGTTGTGTTGTGGATTACTGTAATGTTTTTATCACCTCATTTTGCCGGCACCCATTCACTTTAAAGGATCTATAGGTCAGCAAGTGATGTAATGCTAAATTTCTCCAAATCTATTCTGATGAAGAAACAAACTCATTTCCCATTTGGATGGGTAAGTATATTTTAAGTACATTTTCATTTTTGAGTAAGCTATTCCTTTAAAGGTAAAGGTTGCAATTTCTATGCCAAATAAAACTGGCAACTACTTATGTATTCTTGTATGAATGGTAATTAGCATATTCAGAATAAAATAAAAAAGACACAGACATTCATTAACTGCTATTGTCTTCTGGAAAATCAGGAGATGCTCGCTTTTGCCATTCATCATGTTGCCTTTTTGTAATTCTGCAGAGTAATTGAATCAGCTCATTAATTCTCATTCATGTCTCTGACAACAGCGGACAAGAGAATGTCCTTGAGTCTTACTGTGCTTTTGCTTATCTGTTTATTTATCTGTTCAGGTCTTTTAACGCGTGTGATTAAATGTCTCTCTTCCTCACTCTATAAATGCGTTTCTTTTTAGACTTTTCTTAACTTCCTGTGTCAAATCAGCAATCTAGCTGACTGGTACATTTTCTCATTTACCTTGGCTCGTAGTCTGTAAAGCTAATTTTTGCCCTGCAAGCAAATTTTCCATTACAGTGAATATTCCAAACAAGGTTTTAAATTACATCACATCAGAATTATGATTAATACAAGCAGGGTTCTATAATCCATATTTTGGCACATTTGGTCATGTAAATCAAGTTAACAGTGCCCTCCAAAAGTTTGGAAACTCCCTAGACAAAGTGGGATCTTGGGCAATACCACATCTTTTGAAGCTATAATCATTTGTTATTAGTACTTAATATTCTTAATAATATAAACACTCAATAGTTCAATGTTTTTAAAACATCTTTTACATTAAGCAAGGTTTCTTTATTTTGATCAAACATACAGTAACATATTATTACAATTTAAAAAAACTATTCTTTTTTTAAATTTATTTTAAAATGTCATTTATTTTGCTTCACTGTCCTTCAGAACATGATCCTTCAGAAATAACCTTTTTACTGTTGTTGTTTTTTTTAAATAAATATAATGCATCTTTGCTGAATAAAAGTAACAATTCCTATACAGAACTATACAGATTTTGATCAATATTATAATTTTTTGAAGATAATTGAATCAGAACACATGTAACCTTACATTTTCATCTTTAGACAGATTATAAATGTATCTATTACTTCTCTGCTTTTATTTAACACATTTTAATTGTTTGTGTGATCCATTATCAATAGAAAAATTTATGAAGACACTAATACTGTCCAGGGCAGCATTTCCCATAAGCACTGTAAGCTTAAGTACATCATAGACCCATTGAAACCAACGGAGCTACGATCAACTTAGGCTTACGATGCTTTTGGGAAGCGCAGCCCAGAATGTCACATTTTCCATGGCATTTCCAAACCTTTCAGGTGCTGACCTTATGAACTTATCCATATTCTGTAATGAAATATAACCTAAATTCTAAGTGTGCATCACACAGCAAATTGAAAACAGCCTGCAAACAAAAGTCATCATTGTGGCTGCATTTCTCTAACTCTGTGAATCATTCCTCACTTAAAGTGAAGACTCTCTTCAAAACAAAATTTCTGACGTACACCAAACCTAGTGCAAATACTGAAAACCTGGCACTAGCATTCTTGTTGTAGGTTAAATCGTAGCCTATTAACAAGCTATTTCTCCACTCCGTGTTCTGTATGTCTATAATCAGACAGTGAGATTTTAAGAGCAGTTAAAAACAGTAATCACGGTGCACCACTTCCTGTGCTGGGGAGGACATCCCTCAGGCTGAATTGGCAAGAGCGATGTTTCTTTGTGCAGGCACACACTCATCGGCCCAAAAGATAGGGAACAGTAGGTGACTCAACAGTTAAAATATTCACCAGGTTTTCATGAATCATTTATAGCCCAGGACCACAGCAAATATATCCACCAAGAGCCAGGATTAATACCTATCCCAATGGCTTTGAAGCCGCCACTGGACAAGGTTCACTCAGCCTCGCTCAAAGGCTGGCCTCAGGCATTCAGAAAGGGACGAGAAGGGAGTTACATAAAGATCTGCAGAACAGCCAATACAATACTACAAAAAAAACAAAGACTTGTGTGCTGAAGTTAAATGGGGTCTGAAAGGTACAACTCAGCACTGCAGTTAGCCATGCCCAAATGTTAGCCTAACAATTTGCAAAGACCAATTAGAAATGGTTTCTTCATCAGCTAACTCAAACCCCGCTACCTGCCACGTGAATAGGAGTCCTCTCATATCCGTCCATCACGTCCTGAACGTGCCTGTCCTCACAGCCCTTGCCTTCCTGTGGTCGGCGTGTTGCCTCCCACCACTTGTTCGTTAAGCTGTTGTGTAACAGGAAAGCTGTTTTTAGTGCCAGTATGATGTGGAGGCAAGGACACTAGGTTAGGACTGCTGAACAATTCAGGTTTGTTCATTTACTTGACAAGTTATGGTATCATCTATCCACAGTACAACCATTTAAAGGGATAGTACACCCTCAAGGTGTTCCAAACCTGTATGAGTCTCCTTCTGTTAAACAAAAAAGATATTTCGAAAAATGTTGGCAACCATACACAGTACAGTCAACTGCTTGGTTACCAGTTTTCTTAGGTGAAAAAAATAAAAAATAACTCATACAGGTTTGGAACAACTTGAGTTACATAAACATTCAAACTGTATGCGCATCTAACTAAACTAAATCATAAATATAAAAAGTAATTTCACAATATTTGAATTTCCATTCAATTAAAAGTCTATATAAAAAGCTATATTTAAACTGACACTGAGCGAGAAAGATCAAATGTACAACAGGAAGATCTGTTTAAAAAGTGACTCCGTTAACAGCTGTGAAATGTAAACTGTGACACTTTTACTGACAAAGGGGATTTTAGAGTGGAAGCATCCAACCTGACTGAGCTCTGTGTATTACAAAGGACTGGATCTATGCTTAGTCCAAAGCAAGAGAGATTTTAAATAGATTTCATATGTTGCCTCCAGTGGACTCATCTTGCCTGGCACTACATTTTGCACATTAACTGGATCATGAATGGTAATCTATATGAAATGGAACCTAGAAGCCAGTTTTAAAAGCTTATAAAAGAATATTAAGGGGAAAAAAAGAGATTTGTTGGAAATTAGCATCTTATATAGAATTTAAGGTTGTGTTTACACTTGGACTTCGCTTCTCTAAGTTCTTTAGGTCTGAACAACATAAGAAAATTATACATTTAGTACTGCTTAACATTCACACTGTCATTTTTAACTGCTGTGTGCTGGGCTTAATGTGATTGTTATATGTGTGTACATAAGGTGCTTTTATAACCAGTTAATAACTCACAAACAGCTAATAAAGGAGTCAACAGCACCATGCACAACAGCACCATGAATTACTGCTGTAAGGAGATTGAGGTTCCACCTGTATCAGATCCAATGATAAGAAGAACTATGCATGCTTGGGCATTTTGTCCTTTTTAGGCAATCTTGTGTAAATATTGTTTTTAGTCCATTTAGATGTCTTTGTTCTCTGTTGTGTTTATACAGTAGATCAGTCAAACTGCATCACAGTTCAGGGCTCCAGGCTGCGCAGTGGTTGTAGTTACAATCAAAAATATTAATTTGCGAGTGACATTTTTGCTGAAGACAGTATAAAATTAGTTGTTAAGATTGTTGTTATGAAAAAACAACAACAACAACATTTCACTGAATTTGAGTGCCAAAATATAGACAGGAAAAGCAAAGACTATCTTTCCGCATCAGGAAATAAAAAATAACAGACTTTTTCAAACAATCAGGCCATCATCTCTGTTGACTACCAACTCTGATAACACACCTGCTGGGAAAAAGTCAGGTTCCAGTTGCGTCAAATTAAAATAAAAAACATCTAAGACAAAATTGCAAAAAGGCCATATTTTAAAAGTTTTGGATGCAGTTTGAGAAGTAGTGAAATAGTGGGGGAAAAAGAGATTTTATTACAGAGAGTGTGAGAAAACATAGAAACAGTCAAAACGCACTGCTGTTATTTTTCTTATAAAAGTCAATGGCTCCCTAACTAATATTTTTCTCCGAAGCCCTGGAGTCCACTTGTTTCGTGCGCAACAAGGTTAGGATCGCAGCGCCAACACTTACTCAAATAAACCACACTAACAGAGCATTCTGAGTTCTTTTGATTATTTAAAAAAGATTTTAGAAACATCCAAACACTAGAAGAAATCCTTCCAGCATCTAAGCACAAGACTTAAGTGTACCTTGCGATTGGTCTAAGCCAAACATCTGTTAGGCTTGTTTGATGAAGATGATGTAGCTTACATTGCATTTCAGATAGTCATCCATAAAGATCAGACTAAAAATAGTGCACAGATCATGTCGACTGACTTGGCTTAACCCAAATACCAAATCAGTTCTCCAACAACTATCCAGCAGTCTAGAGCACACAATATTTCTGAGCACCACAGACATATTTTAAATAGATGTTTACACAAGGGCAATTGACGCACATTTAGGAAGCTGACACTTCTTGTGGTGTGAAATGTTATACTCGTTCTAAAACCATTTGAAAAGATTTTCCTAATTATTTTATAATTACTATGCATGCATCTTTTATGATTTTGAAATAATGGAGATTCTAAATAGAGTATTTATATTTTTTTAAAAATACATTTGTCACACAGCAGGACCATTTTAATTGAACTAAAGGGCTACAAGGTTACAAACAAGAAAAACAATATTTAAAATATTAGTGTAAAAGTAACCGTTAACACACCAGCAGTGTATTTCTACTGTGACCTTTGTACCAAAGATTAGTAATCATCACAAAGAAATGTATTTATGCTCATATAATTTGAAATCAAAATTTTACATGAACACGAACAAGTGAACTAACATGAACAAGCAATGAGCAATCATATTTTTATGAACTAATATTTACAAAGATTAATAATATCTGTAAAAAATATATTGCCCATATTTAGTTTGCATTAACTAATGCACTAACAAATGAGAGGGTCAGAGAACTCTCGGAATCCATCAAAAATATCTTAATTAGTGTTCCCAAGATGAACGAAGGTCTTATTGGTTTGGAACAACAGGGTGAGTAAATAATGACAGAATTTTCATTTTTGTGAACTAGGCCAGTGTTTCTCAACTCGTGGGTCACAAGACTGTTCTGGGTGGGTTGCGGACTGTACAGGGGAAAAGAAAAAAACCTTATAACATCAACAACAAAAAAAGTAATTCTAAATGTCTGTTTCATCCTCTGATGCGAGACTTTAATTTTAAAAGAAGCCTTTGACGCTTCTGTCAGACGCAGTTTGAAACTGTCCCGATTCAGCATGCGGTCAGATGACATGTTGATCGGCTTAATGTCAGTGACATTGTTCTATCATTATTTCGTAACTTATGAAATAAGTTAATACATCTCTCACCTCAGAAAAACAAACCATCCTGTCCTGTCAGATATATGACGCTCTGAGCGTGTGCTCAATAGCACAATGTGGCGGCGCGCTGTATATCACTCCATTAAAGCGCAGAAACAATACAAGCAAGCAACGCGTGAAATAAAAGTACAGTAGCGTTAAATCACATAACTGTGTGTGTTAACAGGGAAGGATTTGCATGAAGGTATATTTGTTCTATTTAAGAGCATTAACAGTTCACGTTAGTATTATATATTCACCATGGTAACCGTTGCTTTCTTAACCCAAAAATATTTTTGTATATGTTTTGGTGGCTCATACCAACTTATTATTATATTAATATTATGACAAAACTAGTTTGGTACTGCTATTTAATAGCCTCATTAAACAGACTTTACTGTTTATGCAGTACTAGTCACATTCTTAACTCTCTGAGGTCGACGGTCACGCCGGCATGATCGGGGTCTTTTTTATCTTATCAGTCTCAACTTTGTGCAGCGGCGGAGTGGGGCACTAAAATCCACCGGGAAAATTTTGACCGCACCGGCCCACCCCCTTTTCATATCGTAATAACTGGCCCCTACATCGCACGACATTTAGTGACTATAAATGCAGGAGCATAGACAGAATAAGCCAATAGGAGGCAGCGCTGTCTTCCGCCTATTTATTAATACAACTAGATTATATACTTCAACATGCAAGGTAAGTCCCTCCCCTACACATCTCTCTCCATGACGGTAACAGTTACACTTTTATATAACAGAGCTGCAAATGAACCAAA
>JAUMHE010000061.1:11901890-11928529 GCA_032359235.1 Enteromius mattozi
TAAATTCAATGAAAACGATGAAGCTGTTCAGAATTACATAATGATTACATGGGGGGAAAAAATGTGTTCTAACACAGTGCACTCCAAAATGAAAATTTGTTGAAAATGTACTCACCCTGGAGCCATCCAAGATGTAGATTAGCTAGTTTTTCTTTGAAACAGATTTGGAGAAATCAAGCATTACATCATTTGCTCCATAATCAATCCTCTGCAGTGAATGGGTGCCGTCAGAATGAGAGTTTAAATAGGTGATGGAACCATCACAATAATGCAAAAATGATTGACACTCCAATCCAGACATAACTCCAGTCCATCAATTAACGTCTTATGAAGTGAAAAGTGACAAAAAAAAAAAAATTCTAAACAAATATGTCAGTGGACTCTGAAATGGGAGGACAAAAAGAGACGGACATTTTCAGCAGAGGAAGCGATTTTTATGGAATATGAGAACATACTTTGATGAGAAGCAACGGTTTAAGGCTAAAACACCTTAATGCTGGACTTGTTTCTTACAAGCAAGCAGCTTTGCACTTTATTAAATGTTAATTGATAGACTGGGGTCTCTCGTTCTGATGGCACCCATTCACTCCAAAAGGTGAGCAAAAATGACGGAATGCTAAATTTATCCAAATCTGTTCTGATGAATAAAACAAACTCATCTACATCTCAAATACCTGAAGGTGAGTACATTTTCAGCAAGTTTTCCTTCTTGTGTGAAATATTTCTTAAACTCTCTTCATGTGGTATTTATAAAATTGTACAAGAAAACACATTTACCATTTATTAATATTTAGCATATAACGTTGTTCCAAATTAAGCACATAAATGACAAACCTATGGTGAAATACGGCGGGCTGAAGTCCTGTAAAGACAGACTGTACACTGTGACTGGACGTGCAGGTTTAGCCTCAACCTCTTGACCTTGCTTGAGCAGGACAGACATGCGCTGGCCATCCTTCTTCAGTGCTGAATATCTTTAAATGCAAAATTTAGATTGTCTATGATGTCAAAATACATAATTCATTCAGATGTCTATGGAGAGTGTATTGTGCGTAAAGCAGAACAAATTGACTTACAGAGGTGGAACCTGCATAATTTCACCAGTAAACTGCTTCAGCTTCTCCTCAAAAGCATCTTTTGTGATGTGATCTGGGAAAAACAAGCACCGATCTTTATACACTGACTTCTGTGAAATATCCATTCCCTCATCACAAGAGCAGCCACAAAATTATGATTCTCACCGTAACTTTTCTCTTCAACAACATTCCCTGTGACGTCAAGCGTATCAGTGGCTTTGCCTAACTCTCCAACAGCTCTGTATTTCTAAGAAAAAAACATAGCATCAAATGTTACAGTAATAAAACATGTGGATGACAAATGTAGAAAAATACACAAACATTTTATGACCTACAAAATATTTACCTTTGATCCTGCAAGCATTGTGGTAAGCATTTTTGTTCCTTCACCAATTCCAACCACTGCAAAACATTAGGTTTAAGTAACATTCTTACATATTTTACACTATATCATACTCTTTCACATTTAGTTTGATATATGGTATTACAGTATATTCTACTTAAGGCAAGACGCTACATGTAAAATTTTTGTTTGATTACAATACCAAGTACACCAGAAGCATTGCTGTCCAGGGTGCCACCATGGCCAATTTTTAAAAGTTGCTTCTTCCTTTTGCGAGGATTGGGATTCGCAACACCTGCCTCTGTGTAAGGATAAACTCGTTACACAATAAAAATGAGCACTTATTAAGTTTATACATAATTTTAGGAGTGCTTCATTCTCCAATGCAAAGGACTGACATCTACTCCTGCTAAAAATGAATCTCTAGATGCCCTTGAAAGAACAAAAATCAAAAACGCGCCTACCTTTTAAAAGCGCCTTCTTCAGTGCGTTTAACACATCCGCGGAGGTGGGGCCCTGCTTCTTATAAATGGCAAATATACCATTTAAAGATTGCAGTTTGGATAGCGAACTGCTCTGTACAGCCATGCTTGTTGCTGTCGGCGCGATATGATGACGTCACGTGTATGCAGGCATTGTAGTTCTTTCCCGAGTGGCCGTTTGCTTGGGTCGGTTAGTTATGATAAGCACCTCGCATAATATCGCCGTCATTTGGATTTGTAATATTTGACGTTGCAAGAGCAGATTCATTCCCTGTATTCCACATAAATTCCTTCTGCGTGACTAATCGAGCGCATTCCTGAAAATCTGTCATGCCTCCAACTATATTTATGATCTCAGATCGCGATTATATGTTAATTACTGGCCACTGATTGTTGCTCCGGTATAAAGTTTGCAAATGCAGGTCTATGATCAGTTTCAGATAGCAAATAACATTTGAAATAAAATGAAATGCGAAAGCTGTGTGCACAGAGAAAACTGGGCCTTTGTTACATTTTTCTGCTTTCTTATAAAACATTATAAAACTCCTATAAAACTCGTATAAAAACAAATCCACCTGCAAAAGGTATTTTGATACATTATTCAAATAAATGCGACGAAGATTAAAGTTCATAGTAAAATAGTATAGTATCATAGTATAAAACCACATGATGGCGACATTTACCCATTATTACTGAAGAAGTATCAACATAGGATAAACAATAACAATGTGTCGGGTATTTGTTATAATAATAAGAATAAGGATTATGAATAAATATTATTATTAAAGTAGTAGGGTAGGCTATTAGTAATACGTAACCTAGGGTATTATGCAATATTGTTCATAGCTTACTAATAGAGAGTTTATTTCTTATAATAACATTATTATAATAAATCTGTTTATTTATAGATTTTTAGAAGGGTGTATTTTAAATGGTACATTAACCAAATACGACAATAACAAAATGCACAGACCAGGCAAATCACGGTGACTTTAGTCTTTGAAATGAAAGGGTCTTAAAGATAATATAAAATATAAAAACTTAAAAAGCAACTTCCTAATCTCTTAAAGTCAGAAAAACTTATTATTGAAGCAGGAGTGGCTAGTCAAAATGTAAGCGCTTCAGCGGTAACCGTAGCCACATACCGTAGCAGTCAGTCTATCGTGCAGGACACGCCCATTGTGTAAACCTCCGGTTCCCGTTATTCTGTAGCGCTTTGTAGTGATCACTGATGCCGAGAGCCAGAGCTGCTCCGCTGCTGATGGACATAGGGCTCGCACACTTTCTGCTTATCTGAAGTCGGGGAGCTGTATTTTGGGTCGAAAGGCACATTGCCGACCACCATCATCTTATTTCAGGAGGAAATCCACAGTTTTTATACTGCATCATGTCAACAAGAGGTAACCAGTTTTATATGTAGTTTTAAAAAAGGCATTTTCTAATTTGCGAGGGCAAACGTCTTAAAAGAGCTCAGTCTGTCTGACACGTGTTTCATTTTGCTGGGAATGAAGCTACCTTTAAACTTGAGACGCCATGAAACATTGCTGTCATGTCTCTACACCTGTCCTGAAACAGTTGTTTTGGCATATATCAAATCTGACTACTACATGTGAGTTAAATTAGTAATGCTACATGCATTATCCTATAGTTGTAGTCTACTACAAATGAACTTTTTCTGCTTTTGATGTGTAGGCTATTAAAATTGAATTTTGATTTGTTTCAGATTATTGATGCATTAACACAATTTGTTTAAAAAAAAAAAAAAAAGAAGAAGAAGAAGACGAAGACTCTAAGAGACAGTTTTGGCGAATGGTCACATTTTGTGTTGATAATTTTCCTTTTGACATTGCATAATATTTCACAATTTCTTCAGGGACTCCTGACAAGGTCTGGTTCCAAACTTCCCATTAATAAAAGCGATTGACTATTTATTATAGGCCTATATTCTTTAAAGACTTGAAAATGACCTGAAGACAACTAAAGGGTTAAATAAAGCAAATCACCTCCTTTTCTGAGTTCAAGAAAGGACACAGAGAAGAAACTTGACTAGTATATTATTTGCATTTTGTTCTTTCACTGTTGGATGCTCTTCTTTTCATATTAGCGTCACACGAGATGATGTTATGTATACGCCCACTGAATGTTTCTTCTTATTATTCTTGCTTTGACAGTTCAAATGGTTTCTGGACTTCAATTACAGACTCACCGCAACCACTGCAGATGATTTGTGGTGCTGAGTCTATTTAAAGAATCGGGCTACTGCTACCATGAGCCACAGTCAAAAGCCTGGACATGCTATAATTACAGCATGTGTTCAAAAACTTGTGTCTAAGAGGTTTTTCTTGAAAAGTGTTGCAATATTATTGATTTAGCTTTTGCGATTTTGTAAGTCTGAGACTTGCTTTTCTGTCTCTGCTAGGGAGGCCCGAGTGGATGAATGCCAGTATTACAGAGTAGGTTTTTTCATAATTATATAGTTGTTCTCAAGAATGGTGCTTTTCTTCAAATGGTGCAATCTTTTTGAATTAAATCTAAATGATGAAACCGGCAACCTAAACTGAAGTAGATGAAGTTTTGCATTTAAGTCTGGAGGTTTTTGGTCATAAAATTCCTGCATCAGACATTTTGGCTGGACGTGTGTTTAACTTTAGTCTTGAGTTTGCTTTCAGACCGTTGCATTTTGGTAAAGTCCTATTCCAAGAGCAAGTCCATGTTTATTTTGTTTTTTGGGGGGCATGTCCCTACGACCCGTAGTAGCCTAGAGTAATAGAGTACACTTTGAACTTTGCACTGAAGATTAGCAAGCGTTTTCCCAGTTGTCCAGACATTTCATTTTAATTGTTGAGGTCACTGGAGTGCAGTTATAACACCAGACATCTATAAAACTGGAATGAGTTATAATTTTTCAAAATCTTTTCAAAAAGCCTACATCTAAAAGTTTTCAGAAAGCCTACATCTCAGTAAATATAAGTTTTGTGATGAAGTAATTAATAATTAAGTGGCATGCACAAGCCAAAAAGCTATTTAATGGCAGGATCTGTTGTACAAGATTATAACATAAGTGCAACTGCTATTGGGGCATGTTGTCACAAAAAGGTTAATGTGTGTTAAATATCTTTTTTCCTGGCCAATAATAATGGAAATATTTGATTACTTTTATGTATCTACAATTTAAAGGTATGTAATTTTAAAAAATAAACCCTGAAAAAATATTTACTGAAGTAAAAAGTGACATATAGCTCTCTATTCAAAAGAACAAACATTTAAAAACTGGCAGATCTTCTTTACGTTATTCTCAATATCCTCCCTATTGTTCACTCATCTATTCATGGTGCATTCCCTCTTTCTCTCTGCATCTCCATTTCTTGGACCCAAGATCATTGTCGGCCCCTGGGGAAGCCCAGTTAAAGCTGTCAGCTGAAATCAGTGTGAAAATCTGAAAAGTAAACCGTCTCCAACAACATCCAGCGAGTAGGAACCTCTCAAGACTTGCTTTTCTTTGGGCTTTAATCAGAGCAGTGATACCACTGTTTTCCTTCCCAACAGCCCTCACGTATATTCAGTAGGAAAGACAAATTTGTGACAGCTCTATCACTTTCACCTTCAGAAACTGACAGTTTTTTTAAAATGGAAAAACAAACTGATGATGGTTCATTGTGTTTCTTAAAGGTATAGTTCTGCCAATAATTCATACTCTGACATCATTTACTCACACTCACAATTCCTTTAATGTGTTAAAACACAAGAAAATAATTCTAAATTACTAAATGATAACTTATTTCAAGACTAATTAGACTAAGGATTGTAAACGAGGTGTGCTCTACTTATCACTGTCCCAATTCAGGTCATCCAAGCCCCTTAAAGATATGTCTCTTATCATTGCTTTAAGTGGTTGTCAGACTCTGAGACTTGTCTCTTGATGGGGGTGAGCAGGATGGAGGCCAGAGCACTTGGAGATTTGCTGCAATAGAACCTACTCTGTTTGGCATGGCTTTTCTTTAGAGACATGGAAACACAATGACTTTACTTCAGCAGAATGACACATCATGATTCCTGCTGTCCAGCTCAATGCTACGCTTTCTTTGTATCATGCTTAGTCACTTGGGTCCAGTCAGAGTTGTTTTTGCTAGGTAAATAGTTTGAATCATTCCTGCACATAGCTTTAACACAGCCAATTAAGCTAAATAACAGGATCCAGCAAATAACTGTCTTGAATTTCTGATGTAAGGTAATGGCACTGTTTTATGAAGCTCTGAACTAAAAGGTGTATTAAGAGGTGATTATGATTAAGTAATTAATATTTTTGAAACAAACTGTAACATCTATTTTTGCTTCACTAACAAAAAGCTGATCCTTGATTATTACACTAGAATGAGAGTATCGTTCCAGATGGTGGCATTTCATTCCTGAATGAATCACTATTTTTAAATTGAATCACTTGAGTGAGTGGTTTAGTAGTCTTAAAGGGATACTCCACCCCAAAACAAAAATTTTGTCATTAATCACTTACATTCATGTCGTTCCAAACCCGTAAAAGCTTTGTTTGTCTTCAAAATATAATTTAAGATATTTTAGATGAAAACCAGGAGGCTTGACTGCCAAGTAAATTATACTGTCAAGGTCCAGAAAGGTCAGAAAATATCAAATGTAACATTTATTAGACCACTTAAATATACAGGAATTGAATAACATTTTCAAACACAAAATTTTAAATTAAAAAAGATAAATTCTCAAAGCTATAAAAGTTATTTATTTCCACTTTTTTATTTTGTTCCTTGATTATGTTTTATTTTTTGATTATAGTTATTAGGTTATTTGGCTGCTATTACTTTATGAGCTCCTGCTGCTAAACATGACGCAGATCTGACACGCATCATATTTTTTCTCGTCTTTACATTTTCTGACCTGCTTCAGGTCTGAAGGTCTCCATAATGAGTTGAATCAGGTAGATGAGGGAGACAGTACTGCAGTGCTCCAGGACAGTTTGCAAAACCACTGCATTTCTGAGATTTCTGAGACTCATATATGCTTACATACACAATTTTGAGGGAGCTTTAACCCCTTAGCATTCCTAATTTGTACCTCAGGAGGAACATTGTGATGCTAAGGGGTTAATCAGCTTTTTGGTAATTTCTTGACTTAACTGATGACATATCTAAATGGCACGCTCGTAGTTTCTTTCTCACTTTGATATGCAATGACACAAGCTTCAGGATGGACTGGAACAGTGTACTCGAGCACAGTACCATTCTGCTTGGCCACAAAGGAAGGAACTTGTTTTGTTCTTGAATCTCTATCTGGTTTGTGTGAATGACTGAATCATAAAAGCAGTTGCTTCTTTTATTTCTAAATGAATTAGTGGTTTTGAATGTGTCAGTTGAGTAAAGGATTCAATAACTCGATTAAAAGCAGTCATTTGTCACCACTTACTGCACAATAATGCATAACCTGCTAGTCTCACTAATAGCACACACTCACAGTCTGTTTAATATGTGCAAAAACCAAGCCAAATGCAAAAGTTTAAAAATTGGTTCTTTAAGAAGTCTTAATGTTATGCGTATTCTTTGAACTGCACAAGACGCTGACCTTTAGCCGCTGGCTTTGCTTCTTTGTGTGGACTTGGTGATGATCTGCACTACAGACCTGCCACCGTTAGGATGACCAGGGGAAGTGGAGCATGCTTGCTGATTGCTGGGGTTTCAGTCTCATGAAAGCCACAGGGCTTTAGTTGTTGTTCCAGGCTTAATTAAGCTTGATCCCACCAGGAAGCTGCCCCTCTGCCTCTCTCTGTTCCCAAGCCGCCCTCAGCCAGCCGAGCCCAGACCCACTACATTCCTATAACTAGGATGTCACCTCTCTTTGGATGAGCTGGTCAAGTGGAGAGGGGGAAGGGATGATGGAGGAACCAGTGGCAGGACTTGAACTTGCAGTCCTGGGTTATGTCACCAAGTTAAACTCTTTGACTTTTTCCTCTTTCTTTCTATGTCCCCCATTCTACTTCAGAGCTTTGGTGAGGTGCATATTGTTTAGAAGTTTCATGGAGATCCTGTATGAAGTCACATCAGTGGATCGGCTTCCCCTGAAACAATGGCAGGAGCTGGGCAGGAGCCAGAGGAATGAGAGTTAGAAACATTTCCATGTGTTCTGTTCAGTGGGTTTTGTTTTAGAAGTGTTTTACACCGCCCTGCGCTTATAAGATAACCTTGGTTTGAATTAGTCGAGACCTCATTTAGACGTCAGACGTCTCAATGTACCCTACCCAAAAAACACCAGCAGTTTTATAAATAATTCTGGACAGACAGTACAAAATGTTTTATAGTGATTTAAGAGGTCATACAGGGTAACTGTTGTATGTATGTATATATATATATATATATATCATGGACAGTAGATTCAAACACTGATACACCCAAAATGCTTTAACATACTTTAATATTTATCACATTTAATACAAAAAATAGGAATCCAAAAAATAGGCATCACATTACAAGTTGTTATGCAAAAGTAGCATTATTTGAAAATGATCCAGTGAGCATCTGACCTTTTTAATAAAAGAGTTTAAATAAAAAATAAAAAACAACTGATTTTTGGTCTCCTCTATATATGTACAGTGTACACACGCACTCTCTCTCTCACACACACACACATGCATATATATATACTGTATATATATATATATATATATATATATATATATATATATACTGTATATACACTGTATATATATATATACACATACCTTGCAGGTGTGTGAGCACCAGATGGAGGCCATCATTCTGATTCCAGCTGACCACACACTCCTGAGCTCTGTATTCCTAGTGGGCTGCTGATTCTGTGCTTCTGCACAAAAAAAAAATCCCCATCCTGACGAATGCTTCATCTGCGCTCAGCTCCAGAGACACTCCAGAGTCTACAGAATAAATGCTTAGCTTCAGTTGGGAATTTATCTTACCGTGTATTTGGCAGAATGTTTCAGGTCACGCTCTCCTGATGCCTGGTTCATGTCAAAGCCAGTTTGCTTTCCTTAATTTATCTCACTTTGTGGACAGAAGTCCAGTTACAGACCAGTGGGGGAAAGGGCTGCTGATATAACTGGCAACCAGCTGACTTTTGTCCCAATTATTTCCTGTGTTATTGTAGTAGATGTGGCTAAAAGTAAACCTAGAGATCCCTCTCAAAACAAAGGATCACTATGCTCTACACTGTAGTAAAAAAAAACTTAATCACAAAATCCAGATTGCATTTGATACCTTGCCTTCTTGACTCTTATGGTGACCTTGTGAAAATATAGAAGAAACATTTTTAGAAAGTGTTATTAGCTCAGTATTAAAGCAAAAGAAGTCAAGGTAAAGTCAATGCAATTCTACCGTTTTGGCCACGGTTTAAATTGCACAATCATCCAATTTATTGCATTTTCAGAGCATCTGTTTTTACATACTTTATTACATCAGAAAGCAGCTCACTCTGCTTTTCCTTCTTTTTTCATATAGTGGACTTTTTTTTTAACTGAGACAAGCTTTAGATATGCTTTAGAGTGGGTATATTTCTGTAAAATAAAGTCATAAATAGTTTGTATATATCTCTTGCATGGTGAATTTTGACATGGCAAAGCATTTTATCTGTGGGTTTTCCTGCTTTTTTAATAAGAAATAGTTAAATCACACATTAACATGTTTAAAAACCACAGAGTCTGCAAACTATTATCAAAGCAAACGCTTCTCAGAGTCAACTAAAAGAAGAAATGCCTCATTTAAAAGAAATAACTGATCATTCAAACCATTTTTTCAATAAAAAAACTGTCTACGAGACAATTGTGACAGTTTATTGTGGTGTGGAACAATGACAGTTATGCTTTCCTTCAAAATGATTGATTTGGCTTAGAGAGGCCGCCATTACATATACTCTGACTTAATGTTGGTTCAGTACATCACAGTAATAATCCTGATTGATCCACTTATGAATATTGATGCATGGACATCCACTTATCATAAACTGAAGACAGAATCCAATTAGAATGGAAAGATCCTGAGGCTTATTGTGAGAGCAATATTTACAGTTTTCCTGGCAAAGTGGGTTTGTGGGTCATTTACAAGGTCATGGCAGTATAAGGGCTTAATTGCTGCATCCGAAAAGACCACCTGCAGTAAGAGCAGAAGCAATCACATTAATTACTTCTTAGCAGGGCACAGTTGCATTAATAATAGCTCTCCAGACCGTGGCTTGGGAACAGCAGATGTAGGATCAGACATCACTGAAACAGTAGCATCCGTTTTGTTCCCCAGGCCAGCGCCCTGTATGTTTCTAACACTGTGTTGGACTCTCATGTTTACCCAGCAATCTGTCAACCCACGGGATATAGAAACTGACCTTTTGATACCACAACTGATGCTAGGGGAATCTCTCAAAGCCGAAATTTAGATATATGGAGCATTTGTCAAGGCATTTTAGCTTGCTTGCGGTGTCAGAATGGGTTATTTTAAAGCCTCCCTCCAGCTCAGAGAATGATCAGGCTTGCCTGAATGATGCACACTGACATGACATTCTGCGGGCTTTTTTAAAGGGGTCATTTTCAAATGCTAATGTTTTTTTTTAATCACATTTTAGTTTTCATGACCATTTTCGCTCCTTTTTTGTCCTTTATCCTCTTTGTTTAATATGATAAAACCATACCCTTTGCTGTTTCAACTGGCCTGGGAAATTAATGTCATTAAAAAAAACTGTATGTTTTTTCAATTTTATTTAATTTTATTAAAGAGATAAAAGAATATATAGATTTCACCCTTGCTTAATGAAAGTATTATTATTAATATTTTAATCTTACTTATTCCAAAGATTTGAATGGCTGTGTACTGCAGTTTTCACAAAAATAAATAGATAAACAAATAAATAAAATAAGTAGCAAAACTGTTTTCAATATTGATAATAAAAAGTAATGTTTCTTGAGCACCAATTCAGCATATTACAATGATTTTTGTAGGATCATGTTATGCTGAAGACTGTAATGGCTTCTGAAAAATTAAGCTTTGCCTTCACAAACATAAATTATATTTTAAAAATATATATTTTTTTAAATCATGTTTTAGTTTTCATGACCCTTTTCACTCTTTTTGATCCTTTATCCTCATATGCATAAGATTTTTTTTAGAAGCCAGACTGCAATGGCTTCTAAAAAATCTACTTGGCCAGCAAAAGCATAAAAGTATATTTTATATTATATTTAAGATCTGAGTTACAGTATGCTTACATTAGTGAAAGGGGAGCATGATGAGAAATGAATAGTGCTGTGTATGCGACAAGGCCATCGCCAGTGGCTACCTGACATCATTTTAGAGCTGCTGCTAACATGCAATCTCTGTGTGATTAGACCCTGAGAGAGCTTTTGCTTTTCTGTCACAGTCTTCTTACAGTATATCCAGTCACTGCACATGATATTTTGCAGTCACTTATTTTGCAAACACTGCTTTTTGAAGCGACATACTAAGTGGGGCATCAGCAAATAGATTTTTGAGTTATGAACCCACTCAAAGCTTTTAATGCCTGAGTGTTAAGATGCATTTCAGATGCAATTAGATGCTTTTATACAGTGTCCGTCTCCTCCTAACTGGGCATGAAGCAATAAAGTGGCAGGCAATAAAAGCAGGTTTTTTCTTTTTTAAAAAATAATAATTGGTTAATGCTTTAAAATGCTTATTCATTATTAATCTTTTAGTAATTTTTAAATGTAATTAATTAGTAATTTTTTAATTAATGAAATGGGTTTAATTATTTATGTTTATTCATTTCCGTATAAGTGATTTATCAATTTACATTTTTTTTAAACAGTACAGTCAAATCGCCATTAAAAGCATCCAAAATAAGTTTTTGTTTGCATAATATATGTATCTACTGTGTTTATTTATTATGTATAAATAAATACACACACACAATATATATATATATATATATATACACATGTATATACACTTACATATTTATATTATAATATGTATTCATGCATGTGTTTGTATTTATATATACATAATAAATATACACTGTACACATTCATTTATTATGTAAACAAAAATATTTTATATTATTTTAACTTAGAAAAATCTATTTTTGAATAAATATTCTAACAATTGGATTGACCCTCTATGAGTGACAGACTATTCAACCAATCACTTAATCTATTTCTGTTTTGTGCTGGGAGCCCCGCCAACAGTGAAAGCTTATGCTGTAACATTTATCATCAAATGTGTTTAAACCGGCTGTGTTGTAGAGCATGTGCAGTGCTTGTTACTTGTGGTATCACACCAGGTCAGAACACGGTGTTAGATTTGTTTTTGTCTTGCTTGCTTGCACCTTGTTCTCTCCAGAGACTTTGGTGCTATTTGCTCTGGTGCTCGTGGGTGTGTAATGGGACTCTCTTAAGGGCTAAGAGGGCTCCTAAGAGTTTGATTCTGAGGTTGGGTGAAGGTTTGAAGGTCGTCCAAACAAATAAACATCCCCACGATGTTTCCGAGCAATCTCTGATACCGTTGGCTGTTTGCATGGTAGACCATAATCGCCAGGAATATAACTTGAACCAGGCTCACGTAAAATACTGAGGGGAAAATAAAAAAAGAAAAACACTGGAAAGGATTACGACATTGTGAAAGAATTTCCCCAACATTTCCTCTTCAAGTAAGTCCAATGAGCATTGACAGAGCAGTTGTTGAAGACTTTTTTTTTTGTTACAATATTCTCTCAAGTGTAACCATTTAGCGCAAAGTTGATAAGGCTCTCTTTTTCTTCCTCTTTCTCACAGTCTCTCTCTGTGGTTGTTCGTGTCAGTGTGTGTTTGGATATTTTGAACTCTGGAACTGATGTGGCACATGACTAGTTTGCGGTGTTGCAGGGCAATTCACGATGAGCCAGTTTAATCAGCCAATGGGTGGAGCCGAACATACCGCTTCACCTTTATTGCTCCTGGAGAGCTTGCATCTGTTTGCAAGCCTGTGTGGGAGAAATAAAGCAGGGATGCAGTCATTTAATCCACACAGTGTGAAGAAACACGTCCTGTTCCATGTCGTAAATGTCAAAAGCACCTTGTTCTAGATTTCTCAACAGAGATGAATACGTGGTTTTAATAGCTAACGCAATTCTTTTGGAGTGATATTCCTTCAGGGATGTTGAATTAGGGTCACACAGCCAGAAAAAAAAAAAGTTGTATTCAAAGGATTTTGAGTTTTCGACTATTTGAGTATTCAATAATATTTTAATACTTTTCTATTTTGGATAAGATAAATAAGAAGGTGTCATTATGATAAGACTGTTTATTGTTGGCATCTAAATGTTAAGTTTGGGACACTTCCAACGTTGGGTTTACCTTTTGAAAACTGCACTGTTAGCACGTGTATGCAATTTTTATGGTGTGCATGCTTATACTTCATACTGTGAAGTGGATCTTGAGCTGGTAATTGCCATGGTGTGCAGTGGACTGTGTTTGATTGGATTAGATTTGCTGTATTTTTGGCCCTGGGTTTCATGTGTAACAAGTTATTTTCTTGCACTTTTCAGAGGTGCAGCTAGGGGGAGCAACACTTTACAAAATTTTACTTGCTGTTAGCTTATATACATCTTCCAGACTGACCTGGGACTTCAGCCATTTTTACACAAAGCACTCCTTGGTGGATAAATAGAGCAGGAATCCCCTGTTTAATATTGTACGATACACTCTACGATGACTTGCATATAGTAGGGTCAGATATGGTAAGACTTGTTTTTTTCTTTAGATCATGTCGAATTTGAATCTCAACACATTTAATGAATGGCTAGTTTTTTCTTACTTTTGTTATTTTATCTGAATATTAACCTTTAATCAGTCAAAACATTATTTAGATCAATTGTATTGATCTGAAAATAGTGATCTGTGAAATTTAATATACTGTATATATTATATATTAAAATATTTTGTGTTTATTTGTTTATGATGTTTGTATTTGTACAAACCTCATAAAATACAAAATATACTTACAAAAAAAGTGCAAAATACTGTTTTTATTTTGATGTGAAAGAAACAATACTGAAAAAATGCTGTAGGATTTACTTTTTTCAAAAACAGAAATTGCTAGTACATTTCACCAATAATTACAAAAAAATAATAATAATTGAACATTAAATAGTTTTTTTTTTTGTAAAATGTAAACCAATATTTTTTATTATTATTTTTATTCTATAATTGTTAAAATTATATTCCTTACATTCTTACCACATTGTTACCAGAATCTTACCCTAGTACTCTTTAAAGATTTTTACAAAATTATAAATGTTTCTATTTATTACTGTTAATAACACATTGGCCTATCATATAAATTAATTTCCATACTTTGTGATGTTTAGATTGCACAGCCATTAAAATAATCATATATTGTGATGCATCTAATGATTTCGCTGACTATACTTGAGTCTCAAAATGGAGAGAGGCTGAAATCTTAATGCATTGTGAATGGATGTTATATAATGCCAGCGTTCCTCGTCATGATGCTCTTTACATTGCCTGCATTCATCTATGAAGTGATTCACTCTTGCCATGAGAAATTCTATACGCCACATGGAGAAATGTTATGCAATGAGATGGCGATGAAAGGGAGTATTGTTTGATGTTTTGGAGGAAGGTTATTAAACCATGCATGGCTGGTTTAATAACCGTCCTCCAAAGGGAGCCGGAACAGATCCAGTACTATGTCCCATCGTGAGTTTTGCCAGTCCATGGATAACACATGCACATCCTTTCCTGGTCAAGTGTACGAATGCCGGTAGCATTATTAAGGAGGTTGAGCTTTTTTATTTATTTATTTTTTTTGTGGACAAGCCCCTGAGCGCTTCTCTGTGCAGATTAGTTGCTTGATTGTGTTGACCTTGCCTGAATCAGAACATATGTGTAATAGGCCATAAGGTGGACAAAAATGTGCATTTTACATCACACAAGAGTGACTAAACATGATATGTGTGCAGCAGTGGCTTTATATACCATCAGAGAATTCAGAATACTTTTACCTACTTGACTGTTGTCAGTATGCTTGATGGCTACCTTGCTTTCTTATTCTTGTCTAGAATATGTTAGACAGTAGATGGTGCTCTTTGGCCCTATGAATATTAGTTAAATAATCAGTCACTCTAAGAGAGCTGTAATTAATATTCCTGTATTTAAAATGCAAAAAATGTTGGTAGCATTTCATGAGGTAGCAGGTTAGAATATTGTCAAGTTCCAATTGCCTGAACCTGTATGCTCTCTACTGTCCCCTGGGGCTCCAAAATGTAACTACAAGTTGAAAGAAATTGAAATTTCATGAAACATTGTCAATAATATACTCAATTTATACTTAAATATTATACAAATACTAAACATTTTCAGATATTTTGAAATTGTGTGTGTGCATTTGTATTTATGTAGTATTATTTATATTTTATTATATATAATTAATATATTAATACAGTTCTAACTAAAACAGTTATTAATAGATACAGTTATTTTAAATTGCAGTAATATACTGTTTTGCTGTATTTTGATCTGATAATGCTTAGAAATGTTATTAATTAAAGTATTACTAGTCCATAGTGTTACAGAGCAAATATAGCCTATATTTTTTTACATTGGGTTCAGTCACCAGCATGACTGACTTGATAAAGATTAGAAACCTGTGCTGCAGATTGAAAACAGAAAGGCTATTAAAATACCTAAGAATGAAGGGAAAAGAAAGATGCAAATACACAACGTTTAGCATTCATTTCTTCACCTCTCGCCCACATTTGTCTCATCGCTGTGTATTGGTTTAACCTTCATGTTGGGAACTGTGAAGGGTGTGATAGAGGTAATGGATACTCTGTGGTGTTGTTCAGCACAGCCAGAGACTGAATGACAACACTGCGAAATGTCAGCAGGACTTAATCTGCCTCTCTGCTCTGTCATGTGAGGCATTTCAAGCATTTGAGCGCTGGTACCACGAAGGGATTCGTATGCTCAAATTATGGAAATTTAATTTAGCTTGTTAAAATGGTGCACTGCTAATATTTTGGGTTCTACTTTCTTAAACGGGCTACATAATAGATTTCAGCTAAGTGCTTTAAATTGTTTTGTCTATGTGCTTTGAGACATCAATCAAATCATGACAGTATCCTTATCCTAAAATAGGCCATGTGGAGCTTAATAGTGTCTTGTAGTATTAAAAGAAAGTGTGTGTGTGGATGGGTCTAGACATTTCTACATCTGCCCCAGAACTTTCTGTGAGATAATCATTGCTGCCAGTCTCGCAGAAATTACACACTGCACTTTTAAAGTGCCCCAACACACACTTTGCAGGTTGCGTCGGTGTAAGTGTGCTCTAGCACAGCTGACAAATGCTTTTTGCCCCACAGTTGGTAGACTATAGTCATCTCAAGCCCCCCTGGATGGAGACATAGATGGTCTGTGCACTTTGTTGTACTCTGCTATTAACTGTCATTATATATTATATTGTCTCCTTGCTCACATAACCTCCACCTGGGTCATACAAGGCACTGGTGAGCTGTATGCATCTCTAATGTCATAGTCATTATCTTAATGCATGAGGACACCCACAGGTTAAGAGATTTAGATGAAAAGCGCTAAGAAAAAAATATTAGCTGTCACAGAAATGGGAATGAAGGAACGTGTCGCATGAGGACCAAAGATGTTGTAACACTCAGGATGCCTGACTGTGTTTCCTCTGTGTCTTCGATTAGCAGTCAGAGTAATGTTACTTTTCATCCAGATTGATGATTTATATAACTGCTCTGAAATCATAGTGTGTGAATTATATATCTAGTTCAGCCATGAAACACTAGATGGCACAGCCTATACTTGCAATCTGCTGTCAGTCACATTGATTATACATCGCATGAGCTAATTGGCCTCTGCTGGATCTGCAGCCAATGAGATTGCATGCTCATCATTAAAATATTCTGGTTCAGTGTTCACAGTAATCTGGTCCTGCAGTGTGCCATCAGAGTTCTTCTAAAACCCTCCACTTCCCCAGTTCCACCTGTCTAGATCTGCTACAGAATTTATGTATTCTCTTACGGCAATACACAATAAAGCGCAATATAAATGCCTCATTCATTCATTCATGCAGGAGCAGCATATCTTACATGCTTATAGTTTGCCTAGACTAGATATATTATTCAATTCAATTACAAGCTTCAGGCTGGATCCAACCCTAAATTATCTGAGATGACCGAACACCTGAGAAGAGAGGATGTCAACCCTCTCAGGGGACCTCAGAGGATGCCAACCCTCAGACAACATACAGAATTACCAAATTTTTGCCATAGGTTGAATATTTTAAGTATCTACAATATATAAACATATTGTAGAAAATTAATTTCCTGTAAAGCTGCTTTGCACTGATTTGTATTGCTAAAAGTGCTATATTAATAAACTTGAATTGAATTGAACTGAATTGATTATATTAACTATCCTCTATATTCAGAGTTGTTATGATTGAAAGGAAAGTCAGTTTTATAAAATGATTTTTTATAAAGTGTTAATAAATAACAAACAATTAATAAATAAATATATATATATATATTTATCATAATTTACTCACCCTCTTGTCATTCTAAACCCTGCACTTATTTATTTTTTCTCTGGAGCATAATTGAAGATAATGTGGAAAATATCTCAGTATTTTTTTGAAAAGTGACTTGTTAATGGGAAAAAAAGAGGTGGGATACAAAATTATATTTCTGCATTGGGGTCCAATGTAGTTTTGGACCCCATTTAAAACAGTCTCTCCATGTGGTGTGTCATCATATGCACCTTTTTAAATAATATTTTGTATGCATGTTTTAAATATTCTAGTCATTTTAATTGAACTATGGCTTTAAAGTGTATGTGTGTGTTTCTTTGCTGTGCTGTGTGTGTCTGAGAGAAAGATAGCAGCCATAAAATTAGTGTATCGAACAAACAAGTATCGCACACTTTCTGCTGATGCGATCACTTGAATAAATGACCACTGTAACGACCTCAATGAAAATCGACATTTTTATATAACAGCTATCATATCTCTGACGGTGATACCCCTTTATGTCCTTACAAAGTAACTGCTGTACAAATAAGCGTGTATGTGAGTGATATTAGCGTCTCCGTACATATGGGACAGGGAAGCAGGGTTTATGATTCTAAAAGTACCACAGACAAGGTCCCCTTCATCAGCTTTGGTGACGTGCCATTTTAAATGCGGATGCTTGTTCGGCGTGGGTTTACAAACTCAGATAGAAGCAATTTGGGTCAGAGAGGATCTTTATTTTCATCAGAAATGTCAATTTAATCAAGCCGATGTATATTTTTTATTTTTTATTAAGTCCAGTATAAGGATGATGTTGCATTGTATTAAGTGAAAGCCATTCACATGATTTGATTTAAATATACGGCTGCAATACCATTCAATGTAAAACTTTATAATCTTCTTGAAGATGCCTCCAATCACAGAGCATTAGCCCGGGATGCATCTGTTTTTGATATTGCAACTTTCATCCGCATTGTATCAGATCATGATCCCATGACTGTCCCATGCAGGTGCTCTTTTTCCATCCCACTGAAGATAATCACTAAAAATACATCGGACCGTAATCTGCTTAAGTAAACCAGGAAGGAGCTCACAGCAGGGGCTCAGCGCTGCTTCACCAACAACACAAATAAACCCCTGCGATCTGGACGTTTAATCTAGTACCTGGGTTTGAGCTGTGACACAACTCACTATTGTGTGACCGGGTGATTTTTATGTTTATCTTGTATGGTATATACTCTAGTGATTAGAGGGGTCTCGCCATGCCAAACTTACCCAATCTTAATAGCTTTGGCAAACTGTGCGGCTCCAGCCGGAGCGACGACTCTGTGGTGCTGGACCGGGTGAAACGCAAGAACTCAGTTCGGAGAATGTCTATTATTGAAGATGGGAACGTGGCTGAGGTGCTCTACCTTATTCCTAAACAGTCCATGATGGAGCAGCTGCCCTTCTTAAACCCCAATGAGTATGTCATCCTGGAGAAAATGGCACCTCCTGACATGGGACCCGGTAAGGGAAGAGTAGGAAAGATGCTAGACAATTATATGCTACCATACAAAATATTTTCATTATGTGACTGCCTGTGTTCTGGTACAGTTGCGCAGAAAGTTATGTTGAAGCTAAACTAATTTAAGTATTCATAATATAGTATAGTATATTAGATAGTATTTTTTTTAAGATTTCAACACTACAGAACAGTAATTTGTATTGTTAACCCCCTTTGTTTTTAGGCATAAACTACAATATTTTGTAATATTTTACTTATTTAATTTTTGTTGTATTTCATTTAATTATTTTTAGTAAAATTACTTTGTTTTAAAGATGTTTAGATATTTAGAAAAAAAAATAATAAAAATCTTTTTTTTTTTTTTTCACAGTGAATTTAGTTTAAAAATTTGTAATTATTTCTAAACTGAGCTAAAAATATTTTTATTCAATGGATATTTTAGATTTTAGCATAGCAGCAGTTCCGAGTCATAGTGACCTAGTGATATTTGTAGAGGGGCATATTTGGATAGCACCAAGCCAAAATTGTAACATATTACAAAATAATTGAGGAGATGAACAGAGATGCTGGTATTTGTGTTTATAAGGCAGTGGGATGTGAGGCTAATCTAAAGTCTGAGCTGGATCATAGCACTATCCCGCTGGCAGGATTATGGCTGAAATGGTAGACACATTCCTGACAAATCGTCCCATTAGTCTGCAGAGGTCTCTTTTTTTACAATCACTCATCCTTATACCCCTTAAAAGGCTATATACTGGTATTGTTAATGTTTCATAATGTAGTTTTTTAGCAGATTTGTCATTGCATCCTGGAGTAACATGCTAACATATTTATTTATACAGACTTAGGACATAACTTGTGTCTTGGTACACATATTTCTATTTGTGTGTGCTTTAATCTACAACGTATATAAATCCATTCACATTAGTAGCTATATTCATTGTAAGTTTGCATAATATAGTGATTACCAGATACAGATGACATATGTGGTCTTACTGGATGTTCTGCTGCTTTATGTAAGGAAATATCTGCTTTATATTTTGAGAATTGTTATTTGAGAGATTGGAAAGAGGTTCTTCATCTGCATAGACGTGCATGGATGCGTAAGGCTGACTGTTAATGTTTGACACTTGTGCTCAGAGAGTGCCAGCTCATAGAAAAGAAACAGTGCATACAGTAATTATGGCTCCACTCAACCAATCAATCATTTATAGCCAAGGCAAGTCTGGATCCCCGCTGTGTGTAGCCCTTCAGGAAGTGGAAGTCAGAGATACCCTGAAGCCAAAGGTATCATAGTGTTATTCCTCAGTTCCACATGTGCCTCTTTTCCATAGCAATCCTGTGCTGCAGACATTTTAACGGTGTGGGTTTGTGTTTTTTGGACAATATGATGGGGAAAAAATCACTAAGGAACCAACTGAAACACCATAGCAACCATCCCAGAACATGTTAGCAATCACATAGAAACGTGAAAACCCCTCAGAAAATCAATTTGGTTCAATAACTATTATTCGCTATTCTGAAGCATTAAAGCATTCATATCTGTTGTAGCATTTTTTGGTGTTGTACATATAAATGGAGAGTAATGACAGTGGTCTAGCATGTGTTCTTGTTGCTTTGGCTCAGTTCCCTCTCTTTGCTCTTGCTTGTTGACAAAATATTCAGCTGTTTTCTTCTTTCTAATGATATAGACTTCAAGTTCCTCTATTTATCCAGCACCTGCTGTCTGTGGCCTTCTCATACTGACACCCTCTGTCTCTTTCTCTCACACACATCCTCCCTTATTTAAAATTCAGCTAATCTCCTTTAACCATATCAACCCATGCGACTGTTTCTTAGGCTATGGACACTTTTGGCCCTGTTGACTGGCTTGTCTTTAACAGTAAATAAATACATTTATTAAGCAAGGGCACTATAAACTGATTAAAAGAGATTCTGTGGTTTTGAAATTTCTACTTTTTAAAGCATCCTGAAAATGGATCACAGTTTACAAAAAAAAAAGTATATATATATATATATATATATAGCTGCCATTTTAACAGAAATATTATTCAAGAAATATTTTGTGTGCAGCATCAGCATATTGTAATGCTTTCTGAAGAATCATTGAATTCTGAAGTAATAGCTGCTGAAAATTCAGCTTTGCCATCACAAGGATACATTTTAAAGTACATAAAAATAGAAAAATAATATAGTTTAATAAATAATACCAATATTTCACAGCATTACTGTTTATACCGTTTTTGATGAAAAAAATGCTGCATTTGTGAACATATAAGACATTCAAAAACATAGAAAAACCAAACTTTAGAACAGTTTGTCTCAGTCTCATACAAAATACGGAGCTATATAAGTGTACACACGTACCACCTCTTTTCTGCGAGTACCAAGACTTCTGGGTAATTCGTCAGAGCAGCCCCATTCTCTCAGTACACGCTACCCCTAGTGACGCCAATGCACCGTTGTGAATATTAATAACGCCTCTCAATAAACTCCCCAATTCAATTGTCGGCCTAGTAATCCTATAATCTACAGCCATGACGTGTGGATAGTCCGGAGAGAGACTAGCTGATCCCTCAAAGGCCAGCGATAGCATATCACAGTTTTTCTGTTTCTCCTTAACGTGGGTCAATGAAAGTGAGTTATATTCTAGCTAATTCATCTGCACCAAACAAGTTCGAGTTGTAAAAGCAGCAGTCAGCATTTCACTGAAATAAACACAGCTAATCAGAGCATGTGATGAACAATGGGAGGGAGACAATATGTAAATGTGTGAGAGAGAGAGTGAATAGGAAAGAACAGAAATGTGCAGTATATTAAACTGAGTCACATGTGTCCGTCCCCTCCATCTCTCTTTGAAGAATTTAAGGTGGTGTCTCGAACTGGGAGGGATTACGGCTGTGGAATCTGCATTTGTCACACACGGCAGCTGCAACCTGGTTATTTCAGAAGAGCCAGGGCAGAGTCCACAAGCACACACACACACATGGTATGTGTGTGTATGAGGAGAGGGGGGGCTGCTCGAGAAACGAAGACCAAGCCAGCAGTTGCTGAGCGGCTGCTTAGTTTGAGAGAGCAAGCTCTTTCAATCCGTTCCTCTGCTGTCATCTTGCCGTTGCCTTGCTCTCCCTCTCTCTCTCTCTCTCTCTCTCTCTCTCTCGCTCTATCTTCCGTCGTCTCCTCACGTTTGGACTCAGTGGGGGAATAAAGCAGGAGAACCCAAGGAAGAAAGCAGGCAGGAGGAAGCAGCTCTCTCCCTCTGATCCTCCTCATCAGAGCCCCAGCAGACACTGAGGAGCCAATGGTCATGGTGAAGGAGAAAGGTAGCATGGCATTGCACAGCACTGGGTGGGGACCAGGAGAGAGAGCTCATGCAGAGGGAGAAAACCAGGCCAGCATGTGGGAGATTTGCGTGCGTGGTGGATGTAGGGAGGACAGTTTGCTGCTTTAGAAGGATTGCGGTGTATAAAAATGAATGAGATACTGCAGAAGGGAACATAGTGGTACTAGTGATAAACAGGGCGATTAATTGGTAGTCATTAAGCTATTTTGAGATTGTCGATAACTCTGCTTGATAGATTTCTCAACAGAAAGTAATATTTCACTAGTGTTAGTTTACAAATCTACTGACACTTTTGTCAAAGGATAGTGTGCATTTTTGTTTATCTTTTAATAACGTGTAAATCAAGTTAAACTTTATGCTGTCATTTTGTATTATTTTTAAGCATACATATTGTGTAAAATAAATGCAAAATAGTGCATGTTTTAAATAATTAAATGTTAATAGTAAAACTAATAATGCACTTTTTTATGTGTTTTATGTAAAACACTTATATTTTTCACAATTACTTTTGAGTATATATTTATATTGTGTATTTTAAGTGTAAAACACAATAAATTGTGTGTATTTTCTATGTCTAATAGGCTATGCATATTGTGTAAATTAGCCATAATGCGTTGTTTTATCAATATTATTTTATCAATATTATGTCGAATATGAGTCACCTTGCTCTCTAGATACCTGTATTGGCTTTAGGTGTTAAAAAGCTTGTGTGATAGTGGGGTGAATATGATAAAGCTTGTGTTTTTGTGTTTGTTTGTGATACTGAAGCTTGCAGTTTAATGTAATGCTAATTATAAATTGTAGTCTGTGTTTGTTTGTCTTGGGTTGGTCTTAAAGACGATTACTTTAAATCCCTTCTCGGCATGTGCTCTGCACATTGTGCTCTGCAAAAATAATGTGTGTTTATTATTATACAAAAGACCATTTTATAGACTTTTCTGTATAAATGACCATTTGTGTGGTCTGGTACATATTTTCCACATTCTAGTCTAAATAATACTTGGTTTATTGGTTGTGTGTAAATATGCATAACTTTTTGTGCAGGACTTTTATGCTCGGAGTTCTTTGCGAATATTAAGCGGCAGTAACTTCAGAAGTTTCATGTTATCTGATGAGGGAAGCCGCATTATAGCATGAACATCTGGTGAATCTTAAACGCTTCATTATCATGTTTACTCAGGCCTCAGGACCACACCGCCTGATTAAAACAATACTGTGAAAAGCACCCAAAATAAGACAAAAACTGACTGCTATTTAACAAAAGGAGCTTCTGATGGCACACTTTCTAGCAGAGATGTTGTGTAACACTATGTAGAAATTTAGCAGGCTATTGAATTATTAACTGAATGCAGGCAGTGCACAGTGCATTCCTGTTTGGGATTTCTCCGGAAAAAGGGTTGTTTCCCGAAGAAAGCCCTTGTCACGACTCGGAGACGGAGGCGAAGGATGTTTCGTAGCAGCGGTATGTGTGTGTGTTTTGAAAAGTAGATCATGCTTTAGTAAAAGCTAATAGTGGTCTGCGCAGGATGAGGGAGGGGGAGTGAGGGAGAGAGACATGAGAAGAGAGAGAGACTAAGAGAGAATGAACTCAATAATGCATTTAGCCTATCGCTGTAGCCATGGCAACTGGGCGATGACTGGTCTGTTGCTGAGGCCGTACCCCATGTGAATCACAGCACAACACTCGCTGCAAACCCACCTCACACACCTGTATTTACACACAAACACGTGTATGTCAGTGCTTTCATACGGATATGGCACATAATATGTTCATTAATACATGCATGGGTTTTTTTTAAACATTAACATACAGGCTAGCTGCCACAAGCTAACACACAAACAAATGCATAAAAGATATTTCTACAGTATTTAAAATGAAAAATCAATATTATATTGTTCATAAATCTATAATAAAAAATCTAAACCATATATTATTATGAATATTTGATTGAAATTGGTTTTATAATAGGAACATAAATTATTTGTGTACATTTGTTTTATTAAATTATGCATAAAACAATAACAAAAACAAAAACAATAATAATAATTGTTTGTTGTATTATTCATAACAAAATAGACATAGTATACAGTTCCTAGTTCTCATGGCATTCGCATTATACCCAAACCTGTATATAAAGTATTAATAAATTTCAAAATGACCCTGCCATATTGTTATAAAATATGTTTATATTAATTAATTGATTAATATATTAATTACATTTAAAATATATTACATTATTTTAAATATAGCATACAAATACTTTAATTAAAAAATCTGTTAATAATATAATCAAGACTTTATTTACTGAAGAAAAACCTTACTGCCTATTTTTTAATGTCTCATTAAATTTATTCAAATTTTATTCTACTGTATCACTAGCCAACTACAATCTCATTCCCCACTGTGCCAGATTTACAGATTGTCCATTTCCTCAACACATACAGCTGGGTAGTGTCTGAGCCTGGCTTAGCAGTGAAATCACACACACACACACACACATCCAAACTCCACTCAACATTTGCTTGAATACTCTCTGTTCTATCAGTGGTTAAATGGGAATGCTCACGTTGGACTCACGTCAAAGGCACATAACTCTGATAACCTTTCCATAAATGGTCACAGAGAGCTTTGCATGATTGTAAATGAGACTGTTGATCTAAAAATGTATTGTTCTGTATTAGAAGAATGTATATACTAGTTTCATAGCCATATTTTAGGACAGGATATTTTAGGATAATGATAGTTAGCCAAAGACATTGTCTCTAAGGACTGTTTCTGACTACACATATGAAAGGGTTATAGGCCTAGTATTCACATTGTATGCATAAACAGTTTGTCTGCTATTTTAGGACTTTTAAGAAGCAATATAAACTTTTAGAGTACCAGAAATTTAGAAATTTAAATACATATACTTAGCCTTGATGACAAACAAACACGTTTTATTGAGTAAATAATCCAGGTGATAAGGCAGTTTTTACAGCTACAGTTTGGAGTTTGAGTGTCATTATATGTCAATGAAGTACCAAATGAATGTAAATATGATCTTGCTCCTCATACGGAAGTATAATTTAGGACAATCAAGAGCATCATTTTATCCATAATTAAAGAAAATACTCAAAAGTCACCAAAAAAGTACTTAATTTCGTTATTATGCAGCAGACATATCCAGTTTAAAGCCTTTTGATTTTAATTTTAGCCTCATGATATCAATACAGGAATAAATAGCCCAGCTAACATCTGACCAAAATGTCAGTAATTTATTACTATTGCCCAACATTACTTCCTGATATGTCTTTTATTGGTCTTTTAATGTCAGGAAAAGATCAGAGTGACTGGGCACTCTTTAAAGGGAATTATAGAAATCTGTCAGCCACATTCAAAGCAGATATCAATAAGTCAGATACAGAGACTAATAAGTGTACATATGTGTGTCCATATCCCTTGGCTATTACACCTGAGGGTATGTTACATCAGTCACTTTATCTCAGAGGCCTCATAGGCTGTGGTACAGATATGCTTATCACATTTGCTTATCACGGTGGTATGTGTCCTTTGCCCGGATGGTGAGTTGGCTTTATGTATTGATGTGCATGCCAAAAAGGATATTTAACAATGATTTAATAATAATAATAATAATAATTTAACCTATAACTCATTAGTTATCTCTACTATCATATAGACAGCAAGTCAGATTTTAGCATATTTTATGAAAGACTACACTATCTACGAGTTCAGTGATGTTGAATCACATATAAATGTACACATCTAATGTAGACTATTTTGCTGAATTTATTTCAGGTATGTAAATTCAATCTATTGGAATTGATTCCCACTACAATATTCCAAAGCCCAGTATATGACACATTGCTGACTAAAACTATGAGATGTTATATTAGGCTATATAACGATACATATTTTTCCACAGCCAAAATATGATGAGTTATACTGATAATATTGCATTAGAGAGCACTGGTGCAGTGTTCTGCTGTATTTATTTCACTTTTTTTAAGAATTATTTTTACGGTGTTGGTTTTTGATATAGTGTATGTAGTCTTGTACCCATTGAGTAGATTAAGTTGTTCAAAGAGTATGATAGTAGCAGTTGCTACTACAATGATACAATCACTTGAAGTTGCATCTATTTTTCATGAATAGCAAGAAGTGCTTTCTTAGACAACACACTATTTTTCAAAAATTTGAGGTAATTTATTAATTTATTTATTTTGATTAAGAAATCAAAGATTTTATTCAGCTAGGATGCTATACATGGATCAGAAGTAACGGTAAAGACAAACACAATATTACAAAATACTTCTATTTCAAATAAATGCTTATTTTGCAC
>JAUMHE010000061.1:11946221-11975269 GCA_032359235.1 Enteromius mattozi
TCTTTCTCCTCTTCTCCTATATGTGTAACATATCCATACAGACACACACACACACACAGACAAGAACTTAAAGAGCCCTACTGAATATCTCTTCATGTTATGCTTGGCTGAATATTTGTCATCCACGAACCCCAAGAAATGATTTGAGGCTGATGAAAGTCTTTAGCCCAGATATGTGGTTTGTTTTTGGAAGGCTCTGATTGTTTCGAGCCATGATAATGCTGCTTTGGCAAACCCCACAAAGCTTTTACCGCGTGACACTAAAAATCTGCACTGAGTTTGATAGTTTAGATAAACCTCATGACAGGTGGATTGAACACAGGTCTCAACTTTCCCTTTTACTCTTTCTCAACACACATTGCATACACACACACAAACCCTCTGTGGGTCTCTAGCACACACACAGTGCAGGCAGAGGTTGAGAAAGCTTAAATGATGCATTAGAGTGCTAGATGCAGAGCAGTGCATTATATACTCTCCTCACTGTCAATGGTTACCATTATGCCTGGAGCAACATCAGCAGCGTCTAGGACCTCCCCGCCCCTCCGCATCCGTCCCTGCTTTTTAAAAAAGCTTTTGGGATTTCAGCCAAGGAACATAAATAGAAGATGACAACCATGAGCTATTTTTATCCCTCAGCCTTTTACACAGGTTATACGTGTATTAACTAAATTCCCTGTGTTGCTCCTAGAAGAAGCTCCATCTTGTGGAGGGAGGATGTTTGTTTTTTAGAAATGGTGCTGTAGGCACTTATTCAATTAGTCATGCAATATAATGATGATTCACTATTGATCTCTGCAGAAATTTTATAAATACAATATGCTTTGCTTGAAATTACTTCTGAGAGGCTGAATAATCAGTGCTGTGTGTTGTCGACCAACAGGCTTCAAAAAAGGAGGGTTTTTTTAGTTGACACTGACATCTAGTGGAGAAATGTATTTGTGCACAAGTGACCCCAAAAACTTAAAAATAAGTTTTTGCATCTTATCTGAATATGCCTGCCCTACTGTGTGTCATCGATGTTGCTAACTAAAACTATTTAAAACAGTTTTCGGTAATTAAAATTTATTTCATAAGAACTGAAATGAACAAAATTAAAACCAAAATAAAAATAACTGAAAGCTGCACAGCTTTAAAAAAATTGTTTTTAAATAATAATAATAATAATAATAATAAAAAATCTAGTTCGAAATATCAATAAATTCTATAATAGCATGTAAGTAACACTAAATTGCAATGTATTATGGGAAAAGGGCTAAATTAAATATATCTTGTGAATAGCGATTGCAAATCTTTCATGGCTAATAAATAAATATTTTGGGCTATAAAAAAGGCTGCTGTTCATGCTGTGTGTGTTCTCTTGCAGACTGTGCAGGATGTGGCAGGGATATAAAGAACGGTCAGGCTCTTCTGGCCTTGGACAGCCAGTGGCACCTCGGCTGTTTCAAGTGCAAGGCCTGTGGGAAAGTGCTGAGCGGGGAATACATCAGCAAGTGAGCTATGCCTTAATTATTTTTTATCTCTTGCCATCTCGTGCCTCCCGCTCTCTCTCTATAATTTCCCATCTCTTATCTGTCCTCTTTTCTAATAGCACTCAATTTTTGCTCTTATCCTGGTTTCACTGATGTGAAATAGAATACAGCAAAAAGATAAATCTCTCTTCTCTCTCTTCCTGTCCTGCTGTCTTTTTTAAGGGATGGTTCTCCGTACTGTGAGAAAGACTACCAGATCCATTTTGGCGTGCAGTGTGAGGCCTGTCATCAGTTTATCACAGGGAAAGTTCTGGAGGTGAGTAACCAATATGTGTATTTATTGTAGACTGAACCTCTCGGCTGTTTCTAATCCTACTGAGCTGTCTGCATACAGGAGGCCGTACATTAAGGTATCATAGCTGCGCTGTAGATGTGAAGGTGGTTGAAGCATTTGTATATTGCCTTCTAAAATATATGGGGTAGAATAAGCGATCTTTTTTGTCAAATAAATTTTTCTGAAAGACAAAAGATTTTGAAGATGGATTTGCCATCTTACATATTTCATCTGGAATACAAAGAATACAGTATTAAAACATTAAATTAACAAATGATGCATTAGTCCATAGGGTCCCCATCAAGGTAACAGAGAAAAGGTACTACTACTTCTTGGCTATAGTTAAACTGTGTTTAAGCAGTTTGTGATGTGCTCCTGATATTGAATGCATACATTTAGAAACTCAAGAATGAAAAGTGTGGGATCTGACTGCAGCTGCACCCTAAAAATCTCAGAAAGCACATCAAAAATTTCATTCCAATAACTCTGTATCGTGAAGCAAAAAATAAAATATGGGGCAAATCAGCATCTACTGAATTACATTTGTAAAATGAACAATGTAATCCCTTAATAATGCGTTGGGGATAAAGCAACAGAAATGTTGATGCTCATCTATTTAGAATTTATTACCAAGACATTAACTTTTTTTAAAATAAAAATAATATTACACAAAAATATTGTAACATTATAAAAAGCAATGTAATAAAAAATTATGTTATGCTATATACACTGCCATTAAGAAGTTTCAGGGTCAGTAAACTTGCACAGTTTTTTAATATGCTTACTTAACAAGAACACGTTCAAGTTAAACAAGTGAAGTAAAGATGTTTATAATTTGTGTCTGTTTCAAAATGCTGCTATTTTGAAATTTCACTTAAATATGGTTTCTACAACAATATTAAGCAGCATCTGTTTTCAACATTGATAACAATAAGAAATGTTTCTTAAGCACCGAATCAGTGTATTAAAATAGTTTCTGAAGTATCATGTGACACTGCAGACTTGAGTAATTGCTGCTAAAAAGTAGTAGTAATTAGTAATTAAGTAATAAGTAGTAATTTGGTAAGAAACCTTTGAGTTCAGATTGAAATTATTATCTTATCAGATTTGTAGATTTTTCTTCTGATGAGTTTAATGTTCTCTCAATTTAGTCCCATTGCTCTCTAGAAGATGCATTTGAGATATCCCTGATATCTCTATTGTGAGTTTTCCTTCTTTACGGATATTAAAAATGGTCCCTTGTGGATTTTCATTGTTTTATAGTCATGTCAGTATGTGTCAGCGTTCCAGATTCTTACACTTCCGCTCTCACTAAACATCTGGATCCCCTAAGAGTGGAGTCGTTAGTCTGACCCATGTCCACACACACATCTCAGCATCCCACAACATGGTTGAACTTACATCATTGCTCCATTCATGAAACATTTTAGAACTGACACCGGCCCAATGGGAATAGAGCAAAGCAGCGCCGCTGGGTGGATTCCAAGGTCCCGCCTAACTATTGTACACGGGACGGCCCCTTTGAGGCCGGGCCCCTCTGATAGGGTGGGAGAGCTGTGAGATAGAGAGGGGGGAATTTAGGTTTAAAATTCTCAAGAAAAGTCAAAGGGAAAACGTGCGGGACTGAAGGGAAATATTGGAGTCCTCTCGAACAAGAGAGTACAAGTGACAAAAGTGATTTAACTGCAAAGTCGCAGGGCTGGGGTGCCACACGAGCAGCCTGCCAGAGGTAATGTTTCTAATAGTTTCAGTAGAGGTGGTTTCTATCATTTTTTTTTTATTTTAAAGTGCTAGACATACTATTTGCAGTTATGTCACAGTATGTGTTCTGGTCAGTTTTAGGAGCAACTTGCCACTTGATGGTGTTTATCAACAGAGTGTCAATACTTCAGAGCTTTTTCTTTGCTGTTTGTGTGATCATGGTCAAGCTTTGTCATCCTGATTATGCTGACCTGTCAACAGTCTATTAGTTACCGGTTCTCATCAGTGCTTTCTCATTCACGGTCTGTTTGCACTTACACACTCAAGTAGACTAGTTGTGTTTATGGGGATCTGTGCAGCCACAGATGGTGGAAAGGAAGTGCGCTGGAATCTGACGCATGTGTGAGCGCACAAGATCAAAACCAGCTCTCTGTCTATATAAATCCAAGCTGATATGTGTAGAATCTCAATGTAATGTTGAGAGCAACAGATGCCACTGGTCTGCAGATGGCAGTGCGCCCATGCCAAGGAGGCCATTCAGATTTGATGAGGGATGAATAGTGCTTATAAACATTGCTGTGGGACTCTTATTTTAGGTTTGGCTAGGCCTAGAATTAAGACTTTGCAGTTAGCAGTTTGTTTTCTGTGTGCTATTAAACATTTATGTTGGGTAGACATGCTCACATGCTATTTTGTTCTGTGTAAGCTTGATTACTCTGGGCTGTCATCTTCTATATGTCAACCGTGGTTAAGTTATTTAACTGCAATGAGGTTTCACTCTCATTAAACCTCTCCAATAAGTGTCTAATGAGGCTATCCAGAAATGACAAGTCTGCCGCACCAGCTGGCCCTGCATTATCTCACTACACACATATGCATATCCAGAATATAGCAGACACCCGGAGGGAAATTGCTCAGAGGTTGTTCTTTTGAAGGTCACAAGAGCTATTGGAGTTGTGTGTAATATCAGTAACTTTATCTTACATATTGCCCTCTTATCTTTTTTTTTCTTGAAGAATGTAAATGAGAAAATTTCTGACAGAGTAAGACTACACAGCTATAAAATTAATATGGATGGCATAGCTCAAAGAATTTTATGGCTTTTGAGTGCAGACTTTATACAAATATTCTCATTATTAATTAACTATTTGCCTATTAGCGTGATTGTTATTAACATATTGGCTGTTTATAACTGCTTATAAAGCGTTTATTCTACATGGCCATATTCTATATCCCTAAATTTATCAGCAACATTACTAACTATTAATAAGCAGCAAATTATGAGTTTATTGAGGCAAAAATCATTTAATGGTTTGTTAATAGCTAGAATTGACCAAATGTTTCTGTAAGGATGCTTTAAATTAATCAAAAGTGATAGTAAAGACAAATCTATTTCAAATAAATGTTGTTCTTTTATACTTCCTATTCAACAAATATTCTTGAAATAAATGTAGTTCATTTTCTACAAAAATATTAAGCAGCTCAATTCAAAAATTGACCATCAAATCAGCATATTATAATAATGTTATGTTACACTGAAGACTGGAGGAATGGTTGCTGAAATTTCAGCTTTGTTTAAATTGCAAGAGTAATTAATATAATAAAATAGAACATTTAAAATTTTATTATACAGTATTTTGTAATTTTACTGTTTCTACTGCACTTTTGAAGTGCAGCCTTTGTGAGCATATAATAATTATTTTAAGTATCTTACCAACCCAAAACAAACTTCTAGCAATAATTATTATAACTTTTTCCGTTTTTTACTTTTCTTTTGGGATGTATTCTTTATACACTGTTTGACTGTTGGGTTTTGTTCACATGGTTAGTTTTTTTCTGTTTGCTATAGTATTGTCCTCTGTCTCAGCAAAACAGCACCTTGTCAAGATTCACTTGTCTGGTTCTTCCCTCAGTGGGCAGGTTTGTGGAGTGTAGCGTTTAAGTTCAGCTAAAGAACATAATACACAACAATACATACTGTGAGTCAGGCAGTACAACAGGGTTATGTAACTGACTGCAGATGAAAATGACTCCTACTGGCATTCATACACAGTGCAAATGTTAGCACCCTTATTGAAAAGACCAGTAAAAGTGTTGAATAAAGTTACATTTTAGTTCTAAAGTTTTGATAAACAACATAGTTACATTAGTTGCCCATTGATATCATGTGCATAGACATCTATCCAAGTACGTTCTGTTTTTTCTCTCAGTTTTGTACATTTTTTTGTTTCCCAGTCGTCATTAGCTCTTGCTGTTTTCTCTTCATCCCGGTCTCCCTCCCTCTCTCTGGCTCTGTCTTCTGTCCACACCCCTCCATCTGGGCTGAAGCAGAGGGCGTGGACTGTTCTTGGCCCCTTTCTTCAGAGTTCACTGCTCTATGTTTTCTGTTTTGGCTTCTTGTGATGCAATAGGAAATGACTGCTAGCCGTCTGTCTCAGACAGAGCGCTACACAGAGAGGTAGAACATGTTGTCACTCTGGTTTGTTTACTGGAAAACTGTTGCATGGCCTTGTTGCCATGGAGAGGAGGCCCGGGAGCCGAGGGGTCACATCTGTGTGAAATCATGCGTTTCAGCTGCATTGCCTCATAGTTCAAGACAGCAGAGGACCATGGGATGTTTCCCCTGCAGAGGAGCCAAATGGGCAACTCCCTCCTCAACACTCAGAGCTCCAGCTGATAGAGGAACAACAAAACAACTCAATTGTGTGACTGTATGAGAAATAAACAAAGTTTTTGGTTTTCTGGTGCAGTATAGCTTTCAAATAGAAAAAGTGCAAATGCTTTTTCTTTTTCTTTTTTTTTTGTAACAATTCACTCATTCCAAACCTTTTTGAATAAAATAAAATAAACTCATAAATTCACATAAATATACAAAAAAATCTTACCATGTAACTTTTATACATGATTAAAATTCAAACTAAATATTAGAGGTTTTTTTATTTTTTTTTATTATTATGTCTAAATACAGCTGATTTAGTTTTTTTTCAAAAGAGTCGGTATGGCTTTTGTTGTTCAATTTAGATTGCCCTTATTCACTTTAAATAAATTAATGAGAAAATTTAGAATATTCAAAAAAATATATGTTTTGCGTTCCACAAAAGAAGTAAGACAAAGTGTTGCCTCAAGAAAGAGAGTTTTACAGAGCTTTTGAAGGAGAGAGAGATGTCAGAACTGCAGGGCTCATCCGCATTCCCAGAGCCAACTAAAAGCTGCATAATGATGAAACAGTACTGCAGATGACTTACAGCTGTGGGCTACATGACCCAGAGTGATGATACACATTCACCACCATATGAATATCATGTGGAATGTACCGCACCTTTAGCTATGACTGGTATGCTTCAAAAGTTTACAGTCAGTAAGATGTTTATGAAAAAAGTATCTCACCAAGGCCGAATTTATTTGATCAAAAACAGGAGTATTGTGAAATAGTGCTACAACTATTTTCTGTTTTAATATATTTGTGATAAAAATATATTTCTTTAATGGCAAATCTGAACTTTTAGTTGACATTACTACAATCTCCAGTATAAAATAACAGAATTATTTTATCCGAAAGCGAATATAAATTTACACTATTGATCAAATTAATGTATCCTTGCTGAATAAAAGTATTAATTTCTTAAAAAAAAATTTTAATAGTAGTCGGTAAATGAAACCCCAAGATGTGACAAACTTTTGATTTTTCTGCTTGTGGTTGAGAATGACCTCCAAAGTTTAAAAGGACTGACAGACTGCAGTGTTTCTCAGGCTTGCAGCTCCCTGGTGAACCTCCCAGATCTCAAATATCAGCATTCCAGCCCATAGCTGTAGCAGACGGACCGTGTTGCGGTGGTTAGCACACGTGCATCTGACATGCAAAGCTGGGTGATGCAGGTTCACATCCAGTTTGCAAGATTATATAGCTGCCTAAGACTACTAAATAAGATCTGTTGGTTGATGTTAAGTGTGTATATGTGTATGCCTTTGTTACCCTGACCTGGAAGCATCCGGAGGTCTGGAGGGTATTTTTGTGTGTTGGGGTAAGGTAATACAGGATAGTGTGCTGCGCAAACAGTGACTCTGCTGATCTTAACAGAGGTTCATTCATGATTATGGAGCGATGAGAGCAAAATACAAAGAATGAAGGAAGAGGAGAGAAAGAGCCTTTTTTTTAGAGGAAGTGAAGTGTAATGAAGTGTCAGCACACCTGCTCTGTCCCCCAGACTTTTACGCTTTGTTACAGATGTTAAGGAATTTCAGTATGTTTTGTCCAGTGTCTCCCTGGAGTTTTTTTATTGTGTTTCTTATAAATAATGTTGACCTTTGCCCCTGACAGGCAGGAGATAAGCACTACCATCCAAGCTGTGCACGATGCAGCCGATGCAATCAAATGTTCACGGAGGGAGAGGAGATGTACTTACAGGGTGAGCACAACACTTTAATGCTACCTTTAATTCAGAGATTTGAACCATTGCTGTTACTTCACACAATAAACTACAAAATTACACTTTACACAACTAATTTGAAACTAGTTTGAAATGGCGTTCATATTCAGAACACAACTTAAGATGTTTTTGATAAAACTGGAGAAATATCTGACCCTCCATAGACAGCAACACAACTGAAATGTTCCCACATCCAGAAACATAGGAAATACATCGGTAAAACAGTCCATGTGACATCAGTGGCTCAACTTCAGTTTTGCAATGCTACGATGCTTAAATTTAATTTAATTTAATTTAATTTAATGAAAAATTTAATTAAATGTAGCAGTTATTAAAAAGAAATGGTAAGAGACCATGTGGTAAAAGAATTCTGATAGAACCATCTATATTTAATTTGAATTTCTCTCTCTATGTCTCTCAGGTTCTACAGTATGGCATCCAGACTGTAAGAACAACAGTAGAGTGGAAGAGAAGTACAGAGTGAGTATCTATCTAAACACTTACTATAAGCCAGACAGTCACTTAATCAACTTCTCTCTGCATAAAAGAGAAAACTCTGCTGAGCTCCTCCCTCATAGTATTCCCAGAAACAACAGTCTGCAAAACCTTGGGAGATGTTTAAAATGCTCACATTCTTTAAAGCGCATTTTAAAATCTCCCTCAGTGGCTCCGAAGTTAAAATGAGGTCTCAGGTGCTCTATAGCTGAAAAGAGAATGTATGTTTGTGTTTGTCAGTGAGTATTTTGTCCATTCTGTTGTGATTCTCCTCCTTAGGCAGCTTGGCAACATCCTAAAGGAAAACCCAGTCCATTTGATATCTTTTACCCCCAGTCTCAGATTCAGAGCCGGGGCCCAGGTGGCTCTCGTTTGGGCCGGCGTCCCCTGGGCAGTCGTGAGGTTTGCAGTCTTCTGCTCTGCACTCCCTCCAAACTGCAATGCTTCCGGCTAACTCAACTTTCTCAGAGAGTCCTGCTTTACTTCGAAGCAAGACTGAACAGCTGTGTGTTTTTTTTTAGCTTCATATTTGTTAACATATATCCCCCACAGCGAGACCAAATATGCTTTGCTCTCTCTCCTCCCTCAAGTTAGGTCATAATCCTCATAGAAATGTATTTCAATTCACAAAAAATAACCTTATATCCCACAATATCCGGATATGCCTGCATGCGTAAGATAGCAAGCAAGGCTGCAAGTAGGTAATTATGGATGTAGTGCTTGAGTTAGATGACCGCTGGCTAAGTTGGATGACTTGAGTGTTTTGTTGAGTGTGATGTCATATCCTGTGATGCCTTTTCCTTCACAGCCCCTTCCACCCTCAGTAACATCTCTGCACCAATCAGAAAGGCAGGTACTGTATTCTGCTTCTGGCAGCAGATTGAGGAACCCAGAGTGTGTTTTGCGGCAGTTGCCTTTGCAGTCACCCACCAGGAGAGGGCTTTCCTTCCTCGCCAACTTCCCCATAACAAGCCTGTGTGTGAACCATTACGCTTTTCACTGCTGCAGGCATGTGGCTCAAGCCCTTCCAGTGCTCCATTCACCATTACAGGAATGACGTCTCTTTGACTCTTCATGCAAAACCATCTCAGATATGAGCTCACTGTGTAGCGTACAGAACCGGCCTCTCATGCAGAATATTTCTCTTATGGTCGTGCAATTTGGGTGTTTTTTTGGTGACATTTGATTAAGAGTCATATCTGAGGGATTTGTCTGCACTGGCTGCATATTGTATGGTATGAAAGAGAATGCATCTTGGGAAGGCTTGCATTGGAGTATGAAGCAATAGGAGCTGGAAAATCCTGTGGCTTTCTAATTTCTGCTGAATGAAAGCCTATAAGATATATGCCTCCTACGCCCAAAAATATTAATTTTGTCATCATTTACGTGTACATCATTCATTGTCATTTCTTTAAAACCTGTATGACTTTCCTTATGAAAAAGTGTGCTTAGTTAGACTGAACATGCATTTGTAGTGTACTTCAAATCCTAAGTGCATTTTTTAAAGTTTTACTTTAAAGTACACTTTTAAATCATTGCATTTTAGTAATATTTTATCTGGCTTTAATAAGTACACTCAATATTACATTTAAAGTTTATACATTTTAAATGTACTAAATTTCAAATTCATCATTACAAGTTTGCAATAACAAATTAAAAGTTTATTTGCAAAAACAGATTTTTAACAGATTTTCAAAAATCATGTTTTTTAGTATATTATCATGTTTTATTGCATTTATTGTGTTAGTTAGCTGTTTATTTAGTATTATTTTACTTTAGTTATTTATTTTATTATTTTATTAAAGTTATTTTTTTACTTAGTCAAAATAACCCAACTGCAATTTGATTAAGATTAATTGGAATGCACAATGAAAAAATATGTGACGTAATTATATGAGTTTAGCAGTAAATTCAGAAATACTTTTATTAAATATATACATGAAATTAGAAGTAATTATGAAATTGCATATAAAGATAGGTAGATTTAAACTATAGTTGAAATTAAGCATCCAGAAACATTAAAATATTCAAATTTCAGCTAAAATATCAGTATGTTTCACAAAATAAATCAATTGTATGGCTTTGGAAGACTTTATGATGTTCACATTAATTGTCCACTTTTGTCGCTTGAAAGGCCAAGTTTCCATGTACATCCAATTTATGAAAAAGAGCAACTTCTCCTTTACTGTTAAATTGAAAAAGGAAAGTCATATAGATTTGGAATGACGTATAAGTATCTGTTGACAAAACGTAAATTTTTAACTCACCTACCCCTTTAAGCTTCCCACAGGCATTTATGAGTGTGTTTGGGAATATTTATGTGCATTATTTTCAGCTTATTGCTAACACAACATCTCATTCTCCCGCAGCCCACAAGGTCATCGTCTGAGAGTATCTGTTCGAGACCTGGCTCGAGTATCCCTGGATCTCCAGGTCACACCATCTATGTGAGTCCCACTCATCGACGCCCTCAATCGTTTTCCGAGTCTGTCAGATCCTACCACTCAGTTCACAACGGATTCTGATGCTGGTACACTCCAGGGTCAACGTAAAAAAAAACATGCAGGAAAAGCACAGGAGTTTGCTTCAACTTCTCTCCGCTCTTTGCCTTTGCCTTGTATTTGATATCTATAGCATCGTTTCAGTATGTAACCGAATTTAGAGAATCATTTACAATAACACTGTTAAGCAAATGTTAAGCCAAGTAGCTTTTCTCATGAGCATGCCTCCAAAAACAATCCAAATAAGTGTACGTTCACCCTGTGTGATGACCTTTGTGACGGCTGTAGCTTTGTTTGGATGTGGATGACCTTTGACCTGTGCCCTGACCTTTTCCTCATCAACACCTTTTCTCCCTGTGTTTCTCCACCTATGTGTTCCCCCCCTCTCCTGTGTCCCTCATCCTCTCCTTCCTCCAGGCAAAAGTAGACAATGAGATTATTGATTACAAGGACCTAGCAGCCATCCCCAGAGTCAAGGCCATTTATGATATAGAGCGTCCAGACATGATATCCTATGAGTCTCTCCATTCCACCTCCTCCGCCCTGGAAAGACAAGGAAGGCACAGCCCTGGAGAGGTAACCCGAATTGAAAACTTTTAGTGTCTTTCTAATAAACAAACGATGTGCTATTATGACTAATATGAGATATATAGCCACTGTATGGCTGTGTAGGCATTATGATGTTACAGATTTATGCTTATATATTTATTTATTCTTATTTTTTTGGAAAGGTGTGGCTTTCATAAAAGCAAACTTTAGCTCTTTTACCTCAAATCAGACAGTGCATCTGCCTACAATTATAAGAACAGCCATACTCTATTCATTTAACATCTTTGTACGTCAATTTGGAAATCTGCTAGTCCAGTGGTACTCAGCCTTTTTAACTCTAGGGCTCCATCGCCCAATACAATATTTGAAGGCCCACTTCATATATACTAAGCCATCTTTAGTATTTCAATAGTAATTATGACAGAGCTGATATTTTTTATACTTTTTTATTGATATATTGCATTGATTCACATGGTTAATTAAATAAATTAACTGTGCTGGCAATGATTAATTGCATCCAAAATAAACATTTTTGTGCATATAATATAATATGTGTGTGTTCTGTGTATATTTATTACGTATATATAAAGACACACTCGTACAGTATATATCTAGAAAATATTTTACATGTATATAATTATATTCATATAATTTATATTATATAAAAATATATTTAATATATAAACATAACCTATTTTCCTTGAATATGTACATGCATGTGTGTGTATTTATATACATTATAAATATACACAGTACACACATATATTATCAACACAAAAACTTTTGTTTTTGGATGTGATTAATCGCAATTAATTGTTGGCCAGCACTAAAATTAACTAGTTTATTTTCTCTGTTTAGCAGAACGGCATATTGTTTATTAGAAACAATATTTCTAGTTAAGTATATATATAAAGATGTGTAATTTCAGTACATTTTTATTGTTTTATTAAATTAGTGAATTACAATTAATTTTGTGATTCCAGAAGTTATGTTCTTAAATAAATTACTGTTATAAACAATAAACAATAGTTATTGAGTAAAAATAGATTTACAATTTCAGTATACATCTTTATTAATTTATTATTATTATTTTTTTAATTATAAATTTAAATTTGATTTTTTTGTTTTGTTAATATATTAAGAGTAATGTATTCATTTAAATATATTAAAGACTTCTTGTGGCCCCCTTGGAAGTTTGCTGAGGTTGGGCCCTGGCCCCGGGGTTAAGAACCACTGGTCTAGTCTCCACTACCAAACCAGCTCATGGGTTTTGCCACTTTGGCCAGCTAGCTGCTACCAGACTACCCCTAAATAACAGACCCAATCCAGCCAATGCTCCATCTTTGTGATAATACCATCCCATCCCCAGGTCCGTACTCTTGTCACAGTAACCATATTAGCTCTCTGACCCCATGATCCCATTAGTGTTTCAAAAAACACTATTGGTTGAGGCTCTCAGGCCGCAGACAGAGCAGATGTGAGCAAGTTCGTGTATTTGCTCATTTGTCTGTATGTGATCATGTGCATTGCATGTATTCCTGTCAACATGTTGTATGTCTATGCATGAAAATAATGTATGAGAGATGTTTTTTTTTTATTCTCTGTGACTGCTCTTTGGTTCCCTTTGTCTATTAAACATTGTTCTGCTGTACCTGAAAACGGCTGTGCGCCCTCTCTGTGTAGAGATAGCAGTGTCACAGCGCCACCTGGTGACTAGAATCAAAATATCAGACAATCTGCGGTGATGGAGATGCGTGTTAAAGGGATATTTCCGGGTTTTTCATCTGCCTCTGTGGTTGATTGCCAAAGGCAATAATTCAGTCTTGTCCTTGACCGTGTTAAAACAAAGTAGAAAATGTATTTACAATTACACACTTACAATTGAAGTCTATCAAGCAATGGGCCAGGGGGTTATAAGTAGAAATGTGAAGCTCACATTTTTGTTTGCATTTACAGGGATTATTGATTACAATTTTTATATTTTTTTATTTTTTTTTTTATTTATTTATTTATTTATATATATATATATTTATATATATTTTTTTTTTTTTTTTTTTTTTGGTGCTATAAATTAGCCTAAATCAGGAGAAACTCATTTTTAGGTGTAGAAATGCATTACCAATAAAGAAAATACAGTTACATTATACAATATATTATACAATTTTATTGATAATGTTCCTGAAAGCATTTAATTTTTAATGTTCTTCAAAGAAATTTCTCACAAGGGTTACACTGATTTGATTATAAAAATCATTAAAAGTAGTAATATTGTAAAATATTATAACATTTTTGTTATTTATTATAAAAAATCATTAGACTGTTTTAAGTAATAAATATTTGTATTTATTATTTTATTATTTTATTTATATAACTTATTTCATTATATGATAATTATTATTATAAATTATTATTATTATTATTTGATATAATTACTGTTTTCTGATATAATATATTAATATATTGTTATAATATATTTTTAAATAATAAATGTACATTTTCAGCAGCCATGACTCCAGCAGAAATCATTTTTTGTTAAGTTCAAGTTGTGTATTTGTGCTTCTTAATGTTTTTGTGACAATTGTGATCTTTTTTTTAAAATAAAATTTTTAATTAGATTTTTTTTTTTTTGGTAATACAGTTGAAAATGACCAAGAGTATTCCTTTAATGCATACCATATTATTGAGCCACCGACAAGTTCATAGAGTAACCAAACTCAACCCCTTTCCTCCTCTACAGCCTGTCAAAGCCTCAGGTGGCAGCCCTCCCAGAGGCAGAGCCACAGTAAGTGTAAGCAGGATAGAAATAAGGCTGCTGACATAACCAATTAGTTTGTGGATCACCACCCAAACTAATAAGAACACAACTAACATACTCATTTACAAAACCTTACCTAATCAAATAAGCATGAACATCTAATGCCTCTTAAACCTAGTTCTCTCATCTCACTGGCTGAACTCTGAACTGTCATCTGAATAGCCACTCTGTACTTTATATTAGTTTGCTAGTGACAGTAACTTTGAGTGTGTACTCAAGAACCCAGGTGTAGATTCATACCAAACTGATATGATTTTCCCAGAAAACATAGCCTATAGCTGATCTGTGTCACATCTTTAGCACGTGACAGCATCTTACATTCAAAACAAACACTGCAAGTGCTTTCTTACAATTCTTCTTTCACCTTCATTATATTCATTTAATTTAAAACATCATCCAATGCATGTTGGGTCACTGAAAACACAGCTGTTTCCATGACGCATAACATAATGTTATTTTTAGTGATTTTAATTCTGTGTCCACATTCCCAGACCCTGCCACAAGACCCCTCCTCACTGTCCGCAGAAACAGTAAGTTGTCAGTGACCTCCCTCTGAACCCTGCCACAGCTGTGGCCACAGTTCTCTATGTGCTCATCATGAAGATGGCACTGAGCTTCAGCTGACTCTTGAGCACTGGAAGAAGTCCTCTGTTTAATTAATGGCAAATACTCAAAAGTGTTATGCTCGAGTGTGTGTGTGTGTGTTCATGTTTGTAATGTCTGTCTGTCTGTCATTGTCCCAGCTACAGCTGAGTGAATCTCACAAATACACACACAAAACTGTTTTGTATTTAATGAATTAATTCATAAATTTTTCATTTAAAGGTTTGAGGTTAATAAAAAAGTTGTTCATGTTACTTTTATACAGAAAGGGTGGATTAAATTGATCAAAAGTTAAACATAAACAGAAAAAATCTTACTTTGTGCTTTTAACACAAAGGTGAACATTTGTGTGATATTCACTCATAACACAACTTGCCTAGTAATATACAAAGTAATTCCTGGGACTTAAAAGCATATACTGTACCACACTGGCATTCTTCCTTTTCCTAATCATACCTTTTAGTACTGATTCTGATTAATACTTACTTTTTTTTTTATTCCTGTTCTCTTTCAGTCTCCAAGGACACTGTCTCCCACCCCATCTGCTGAGGTTAGAGGCTGGTGCTTAGTCTTCTTTAATGCTATGGAGCCAATAGTACATCAAAAATGAAAATTCTGTCATGATTTAGCCAACCTCATTCTTTCTTCTGTGGAACACAAATATATTTTGCAAACAGTTTCAGTTGAGTTCCATAAGTAAATGATAACAGAATTTTCATTTTTGTGTGGACTGTCCCTTTAATGCATTTAGTAATGTGAATGTGTTTGGAACCTTCCCATACAGTATGTAATGTTATGTGTGCATGTGTATGATAGGGCTGTTATGACATGAGAGAGCGCATCATGCAGAGATCCACCAGTCAGGGCTCCATTGGCTCTCCGGTCTACCACCGCCATAACTACATACCCCCTCTGTCCAAGTCGCCCCAGCACTTCCACAGACCAGGTGAGTCAAATAAAATGATCCAAATCCTCCCTCCATAGGATTTCAGTGGAGCGTATGGATGAGCAAGATCTCCTTACAACATTTTGGCCGTTTCTTGCTTTCCGTTTCCTCCTGAGCTTGTAACCTGCCTCCCTCCTCTGCTCACATGTGCTCCTTCCATCCTCTTTTTTCCTTCATCCTCCTCTTCTGTTCCTCTTCCTCTTCTCTGAGCGGCCGGCAGGAATGCTGAAGCTCTGCTCCTCTTTGCGCTCCAGCGACACGCGCCCTACCTCCCCTTTCCGACATCACTTCCTCCCCCATAACAAAGGTAAGGTCTCTCTGCTCCCCGTTGCCCGACCTCTTCACCTCATTCAGTGTCAGTATCGTTCCGTAGATGCAAATCCACCCCCCTCCTTTGATTTAGGCCTGCTGAAATGTCTTGACTGTGATTTTTTTAGCTTGTAAAGCTGTGCTTTTTGCGGCTTTGTTTGAGAAATTCACAAGTCCTGGAGTTGAAACGCTTGAATGGCACTCTTATGAGGTCAAGAGCTGCGTTTTGATCTGTAAATCCAACTGAAGCACCTCTAATGCAAGTTGCTAATGCACAGTTTACTAATCACATGCTCATGTGTGTAATGTCCCTCTGTCCTCTCCACAGATTCTTTCTGCATAGGTATGTCTTGGCTTCATGGCTGTTGTTGACTCTGTGTAGAGTAATTTGGTGCCTGTGGCAGTTCAGAAGCATGCTTGTCCTGTGTTTTGACCATTTAGAATTTGGTTTCTTAGACAGTTAATTAACAAACAAGTTATGTGACAGTCCAATAACTAACTTTTAAACAAGTCACTGTGATATTACTAATACTCTTATACTAATAACTCTGTTCCAAAACATAGTGAGCTTCCTTGCTACTTACTGCATAGGCAGCTGACTACTAAGGCCACATTCTAACTGAAATTAAACTTGTATTTTAAAACACTGCATCACTAATAATTCTGGGTATCATACATTTGCATGTCTGTCTATTATATAATTTTCAACAATCAAGCATATCCCCCAAATAATGATAATAATATTTTTTTCAGAATTATGATTATTAGCATTATATATTATATCATTGTTATTAGATAGGGGAAATACTTGATTGCCATGAAAATAGATAATTGAATATCATAAAAATTGTAAAGAAATGTTCTCAAAATTAAAATAAAATAAAAAATCAATTGCGTACAACACATAAATACTACTAATATTACTAATTATTATTATTAACTCAAAATTAAAGTAGTACAATAAATAATAATAATTAAAATTTTAATTATAAATCCTCTTAGTATTTTAAAAGCAAAAAGTAAAAAATCTTTAAATCAACATTTCTCAATTTTTCCACCTTTATGGATTAATGGAGATTGTTTCAGTGCCTGGTGATATTGCTCTCTCTGAGAGTATATTTTTGGAGACAACATAAATGCTTACCTTTTGTAACAGCAGGGGAGCATGTGATGCCTTGAAATGCTGTCTATATAGGCAGCCCACTATTTTTTGGAACATGTACATGTTGCATGCTTACATTTGTTTCCTCACAGGCCTAAACTACCCTTTAAAGGATATTCAGTAATATTTCCATCAGACACAAAGGCTTCCTAACAATGTGAATCTATCTTTTATGGTGGTGGTGAATGTTACCGTGTTTGTGACTGTTAAGTATTTGCATGCTGCTTTCCTGAGGCATTCCTCTTTTTCCAATCTGTATGTCTTTCAACACCTGTTCTCTTTGTGGGGCTGACCCACACGGTCCAGTCCGTCTCTCTGTCACCGCTCTGTTGAAGCCCTTTTCTGTTCGTCCATCTTTCTGTCAGTGAAGATTTATTCCGGCATTATTCTCTCTTTCTTTCCTTCTTTTACTCTTTCTTTCTTTTTATGTTCTTTTCTTTCTCCCGCTTATTCTGCTCTTCTTGTTTGGAGGCACTGAGCCATCCAGTGGCCGGAGTTCTCCCCTTTCCTCTCGGCCGGCCACCCCGACCCTCTCTCTGACCCCTAAACATTTCCACATCCCAGGTAGGAGCATCATCTCCCTGTTTTTCTTTTCTTCAAAGAGTTTTTCTGCTCTGTCTCTTTCCCTCCATTCTTTCGTTTCAATACCCTCCATAATGCATCTATGCTTTTCTTATTTATTGTTTTGATGATAGATTCTGTTTACCTCTTAGGCTGAGTACATGTACTGCCACAAATAATTCAGAAATTTTGGTCATCCTTTACATGCATCATTTCCCCAAATCATAATCATAACTGAAACGATTTGTAACTTAGGTGGTATTAAAAATGTGTTTTTAAAACTAGATCTTTATTTTCTAATTCACAGACCAAGGCATTAACATGTATAGAAAACCACCAATCTACAAACAGCATGGTATGGTTGCTTCAAATTTTAAGCATAATCTATCTATCTATCTATCTATCTATCTATCTATCTATCTATCTATCTATTTTACACACCAAAAAAGTTTTTTGGTGCCTGTCATTATGGTTTGTGTGCAAGCATGATTTCTGACAATTATTTTTATTATTATTTATATTTATATGTTTGTTTATGTGTGCTGATTCCATCCATCCATTAATATGTGATTATGATGCTATGATCACATCCTATGTTCACATGTAAGTACCATTTCACATCATAAACTTTTCTCATCTTCGAGACTCTTTCAATTTCTTTAAAGGCTTTCTCACAACCAATTGCCCATAACAACTAAAATCCTTTTTTCTTTACTAATCGCCATAAAACTTCAATTCTGATTTTGCCTTCTAATTGCATGGAGTTATAACCTGCAAAATCCCATAAAAAAATCTATGACACCTCACAATGACTCTGCTTTGGTCTATCTTGCATACTCTGTAAATCTACATCTCAGGCTTAATTTTATACAAATCTATACGTTTGCAATAGCATGTGTGCTCTATCCACTTTATACCGTCCTGTACTAGATGTAGTACTGGCCATTGACATTCAAAGCTTTTGATATCTCTGAATAATACACCATATTGGTGTTTTACTTTAAAAAAAAAAGCAACAAATTAAAAATGTATTAATTGCAATGGTTTTTTTTTACATATAAAAATCCTGAAAAGCTTTGAACTGAATGCCCAGCACTACACTTATTGCCAGCCTATATATGAGAGTCCGTCACTGATAGTCCAGTTCCCCTCAAAATACCGATTCAGATTCAGCTGCACTGGCAGCCCAAAGCAAGTCCGCTGATGACATCATCAAATCATCCAAGTTCCCCGCTGCTCATGCCCCTCGGCCGGACGAAACCCCAAAGATCGAGACCGACTACTGGCCGTGTCCTCCATCCCTTGCTGCTTTAGGTACGCTCCTGCTGCTGGCAGTAAACAAAAACTAATGGAAGCCATCTGTGTATTCAAACGATGCTCTGTGGATTGAGAACTCTTGGATTGCAGGTGCTCCCATCTGACTGGTCCTAGAGTTTTAGTGGCAGTAAATCTTAGGAGAATTATACATTGGCAGGGACATAGATTTGCCAATGCTAAAAAAATCAAATACATTTTCAATCAAAAATCATTTCACCACTCAATCCGATCATGTTTTTATTTTTTATGATCTGCTTTTATATTATTTAACTCATCGTCATTGTTTTTCATGTGTACAACTGAACTCTTAGGTTCCGTTGCAGGACACAGGGGTACAATGCCATGACAATGTTGCAATCATCTCAATATTTTTTTCCCTATGTTTTATTTGAAAATCTTTTTTGGTCGTGGACGACCAGGCTCAGACGGCAGGAGTCGGTCACGGGACGAAGAAGAGGAAGAGCAACTAAAACGCAGACAACTTCAGGAAGAACATCTCAGCAAGGTCAAGTGTATTAAAGCTTAAAGTGTCATTTATTAGTCAAAGCAATTATTTGAATGCCAAATTGTGCTGCATTGCAGTTATTTACACATACAGTCACTAAAATAATTAAGTGAATAATGCTAATGAATGCAGGCTTAAAGCATTCTAAAGTGGAATGCATTCACCTGTGTGTGTTTGTACTTTCAGTACTCACATGCTTGTGTTTAATTGCAGATCCAGTCTGGACTCGGGAAGCTCATTCTGAAGGAGGAGATGGAAAAGGAGATGAACAGAGACAGATACATACGAAGTGTGGCCGCCCAGCGCTTTGACTCCCAATATGCTAACTGTACCACAGGTATAAAGCCAAATACTTTCAAAGCAACCACAACAAATGTAACTTTATTCTGACATTAGTACACAAAAGTATTCTATCCTCTGCTATAGACTCCCAGACCATAAAAACATCATCTCTGCCTGGATATGGACGGAATGGCCTCCATCGGGTAAGTCTTAGTTAATCAGCTGTTATTTAGCTATATTTAATAAATGCATGCAATTACAATGTAATTTATTTCTTTTTATTTCTAACCATTTCTCTAGTGTTCAATGTCACATGTTCCTTTAGAAATCCTTCTAATATGCTGATTTCTTATTATTATCGATGTTGAAAACAATTTGATCAAATAAATGCACTCTTGGTGAGCACAAGAGACTTCTTGAGCATGTGGAATAAATTAGGCCACTATAACTAGATTTTCTTTTTTGTCTATGCTTCCAGCCCCAGTCTACAGAGCTCTCTCAGTATAACAGTTATGGGGATGTGTGTGGAGGACAAAGAGGTAAGTTGCAATACGTATAAAAATACTTCTAATAACCTTAAAAAAGCTGCATAATGATATAGTAACATTTGGGAATTTGTCTCTTTCCGATTTACACAGATTTCAAGGTATGTGACTGACCCGCAGTATTTACTGAGCATGTGCATCAGCGCTCATCCACATATGAAAATCAAATCACGCTACATGTAACCGGAATGGCACTCATGCCCTCATTGCTATGCTTGTGTCTGAGTTTGAGCCATGGGGAAAGACAAGAGCACAGTCAAGGGTTTGATATGTTGAAAAACGCCCCCACCCCTGAGAACACATCACATGGATAGTGGCTGGATCCACTTTCCTTTTCCGAGAACTTGATACAGAGCAATAGCTGTTAGGACTTAGATCCAGACTATTTCCCAAGGTTCTGAATTCTTGCAAACAGTTTCTGCTTTCTTTTCTTATCATTTGCATCACGTGTATGTGTTCTGTTCTATAGCCCACCCAAGATGCCCAAGATTCCATTACGAGAATGGACAGGGGAATGTCTATGCCTAATATGTTGGAATATAAAGCAAGTATCCCAAATATTTTCCAAAATGATGTTTCTCTTCTCTCTTCCGTCTCTAAATGCTCTTCTGTGTTCAATAAATAACCCCCCCTCCCTCCCAAAACCAAGATTATTCCGTCAGGACTGTAATTTTGGCTCATCTTTACAGGCGATGGTCAGTGGGAAGAACAAGACTAGCATAACTTGTATATCTTCCCGTGCTATGAAATGATGTCATCACATGACATACTCTGTTTTAGCAGTGCATAGTTTGAGATCATTCAATCATTCTGAACTCCTGGTTCTCGTTAAAGAGGCTTCACGGTTACATATGGGAATATTTTGTAAAAGTGGTTGCTTTAGTTACCCAGAAGCCTGATTCTCCAGGGCCGAACTTAAAGTTAGGGTTAGGGTTCGCCCTTGCTAATAGTTATTGGCTAGATTTAATAGATTAGGACTTAATAGGTTTTCCAAGCAATGTAAGAAACAATAACTGGCATGACTGCAGACTGTTTGTAGAAGTGCTAGCATTAACAGCACTATAATTCCTTCCTGTAGATACAGTTGGCAAAAACGCCCAGCCAGCTGTAGGGGAAAACCAATCTCTGCTACCCTTTCATTTCAGAGGGGAAAATAAAAAGATTTTTTTTTTGGAAAGCACATTGATTAATGGAAATATTTGTCATTAGATTAGATACAACTGTTAATATATTTTATTGTTAGTTATTACCATTAAATTGATTAAAAGGCAATGGTAAAGACTTCAAAATAAACACTGTTTTTTCACTTTCTGTTTATCAAAGAAGGCTGAAAAAAATATATATCCCACAAAAATATTAAGCAGCACAACTGTTTTCAACATTAATAGTTATAAGAAATGTTTCACAAATGCAAATACATAAGGAAAACTAGTAAAAACTTTCTTTACTAGTGGGTTTCTGCTGGTTTATCAGGTCAGACAATAAAAGCAACCCACAGAGACCACCGGAGACCATTTAAACTAATTTTATATAGTTTTCAGCTGCATTTCAGTGGATGCGAAACATTTTCTGACATGCACTTACTGCATTTGCTTATTTAAAATATTCATTGTGATGTCTGTTGCTGTTTTGTGCCAAAAACAGATACTTTTAGTGTTTTTTGAGAGTTGTATTTATTTCCCCCATACAAATGAATATGGTACAGGATTAGTTTTTCTCCATGCCAATGTTTAAACCATATCCCCAGTTTATTATGTGTTGCTAACCGAATTTTGCACTTGAAGCATTGTATTACTTCTATCCAACATGCCTTTCCTATATTGAGTAACACAGGCTTTCTGCTTTGGAAATAGAGTACATGCTCACACTCTCTCACACACAAGGCTCACCTACTGTTTGTTGCTCTGCATGCTCTGACCTCCTCCTGCATACTCACTCTCTCACTTGCATCGTGTGCTGTATTTTGGCAAGAGTTGGTGTTTGTGTGCCGTGTTAGAATGTAATGACCGTGCATTATTCCCTCGTCCATTTGCTTTCAGCAATTCATTGTGTTTGGCAAATGCCTCGCATAGCATTCTCCATAACAACACAATCCCTCCTTTTGTAAAGGTGTACCCATATGAAATGCTCACTGTCACCAACAGAGGGCGTACTAAGCTCCCGAGGGATGTGGACAGGACGAGACTGGAGGTAAATAGCACTCACTGAAGAAAAACTGAATGAAAGAAAATTACACACGGATGTGCATTTATTTTCCCTAGTTTGCTACCTGAAAAAATTGACCCCTGTGATTAGCTTAAATCCGAGGAAAGAAAATTACTGCGTTTTAAAATACATTCAAAATGCTTTTTTTGTTTTGTTTCGTAAAACATAATAATAATAATAAGAAGAATAATATAATACAATAAGAATAAGAAAATTAGAAATATAGTGTTGTTATTGTTAAATACACACTTATTAAATAATAAAAATATTGTGTATATAATATTAATTATTATTATTATTAACAGTAATAATACTGTAAGTGCTATAATACTACTGTACAGTAAAAATGACCATTTAATAAATATGATATTAAATATTAATATTAGTTTTGCTAACTCAAACTCTTATTAAATAATACAAATATTGTTTACAATACTAATAATATAATTTCAAAGAAATAATATTATTTAAATGGTTAAAAAATATATTGCTATTGTAATATACTATTGTACAGCGAAAAAATGTAATATTTAATAAAATGATGATAATAATTGTTGTTCTATAGTTATATCATATGGGGGTGAAAGTTCACTTTGCTATTAACTGATCACATACCTGATGACTTACAATTTTTCTCTCTCCTTATTTATGTACAGCGTCACTTGGCTCCCGAGACATTCTTTGACATTTTTGGGATGGAGATCCACGAGTTTGACAGACTTCCTCTTTGGAAGCGCAACGACATGAAGAAGAAAGCCAAGCTGTTCTAACTAGCTGATGTGCATGTTTTAATTTATCAGCCACTCATATGATGTATTAGAGCGATAGTCCTATTTTTTTCCCTTTTTTTTTTTTTTTTTTTGCATCAATCACATGCACAAAAAAGTTTTATTTAGCTTCAAAAAGACCACTTTTTATTTTCCCAAAGCTAGATATCTTTATCTTTAAACGAGTGAGTGTTTGAATAGGAACAAAATGCGGTGACCCCTAGATGCGAACACACGAGCGAGAGGAGCCGATGGTGTGCCTGCACTCATTAAACCTGCCTCCAGGACCAGAGAGATTTATCCTCCTCCCTCCTGGCCCTCTTGTAAAACAGGACTGTAATTTTTTAGATGGGGACCGGGGGGCTGTCAGCAGGGATCTCCCTCTAAACAGGCCGTTAGGTGGTGGAGTTGTAGGGATCCCAGGGGTCCCCCTGCTGTTGCGGACCTAACGAGACCTTTGAAGTGCGTTAAAAGCGGGAAGTGAGAGCTACTGAAGATCCTCCACCTGCGGAGCAGAGCTTCTGGAAGGCATTAGAAACTGAAATCGGCGTCCTGTCCCACCAGCACTCTGCTGCCTCGTCACAAACCTAAAAAAAAACATCCTACATGTAAAGTAGCAAGCATGTTCATCACAACCAAAGCCCAAAACAGCACCTGAAATAGATAAGTTCTTTATCCAAAATCCACTAGTCTGATAGCCAGAAGAGGCGGTGGTGATTTATTATTATTATTATTATTTCGAAAATTAAACTTCAATTATTTTGAAAAATTATTTTGAAATGTCGCCACTAGAGGTCAGACGTGGGACGATAACAGACATCGAACCTCTCTGATACAGCTTCGTCTGAATCAGACAATCTGTTTATTGTGACTTCCGGTTTTCTGCAATATTAAACAGCGTTCTTATTTTAAATTAAGCAAGAAAAGCCTTTGAAATGACTGCCTCAGGCTAATGATACACAGGGCACCTTTTTGAGATATGTTGGCAACTAGGTGAGACACGCCGATCTAAATGAATTTTCAATGGCAGTGTTGCCAATTTAGCTATTTTGTAACTAGATTAGTGACTTCCCTGCCCCTTTTGAGACTTTTTTCAAAAGTTTAGGGACAAATATAGCAACTACTTATCTAAGTTCTCATCTGCACACTGATCCAAATTCATCTTCATATAGAGCAGTGAAATCTAGTGACATTTAGCTACCAGTTTTAGCTACTTTCAACTGAAGGTAGTTGGCAATGCTGCTCAAAGGCAAGCAACATTGCTCAAAAAAATTTGCCCTGTGTATCATCAGCATCAGAGGTGTTTCAATACTGCCACTGTGTTGACTTGGGATTGTCGGAGCTGTAGCCATAGCATTTGTGCCAGGTGTAGACTCGATATCAGGGCCGTATCTCTGTCGTTCATTTATATTGCTGCCGAATAATGCTGTTCCCATAGACACTGTCTCGACTTGCAGATGTATTATGGGCCGCCGTCGGTTATTATTCCCAGCAGTTTCCTGTGTTACTAGCAGGGTTAATGACAGAGAACTAGGACATATAACAGCATTGTGCTTTTATAGTATCACAAAACATATGACTATAACGAGTGTGATTACTAGAAACAGACCTGTATGTCACTTTAAAACCGAATGGAGAGTTGGTTTTGATACCCCTACTGTGTACCTCACCTTTTTCTGTCTTTTTTGAGGGAAAAGATTTGATGAAAACGGTGTATAAGCTCTGCTGAGTAATAAAACTCTGCTTCAGATCATATTGTCTGATGTAGTTATTACTGTGTGGTGCACTTTACATGAAATACAAGCCCCTGTGCCGTGAGGGGGCCGTTACAAGTGGGAGGTCCGCCTGTTGAGTCACTTGGAAATCCCTGGGTGCTTTCCTTCATGTTCTCCGCTGCCTGATAAATGTACCCGGTGGTATGACCTCTTTCCCAAAACACTTTCCTCCCAGGCTCCAGAGTCAGTTGAATTCAAAACAAACCTCGGCACTGTGTTACTCTACAATGGTTCCACTCTGAATTGTAGAGGTATTTGAGCAAGAGAACGAGTGTTTATTGGTGTTTCTGGTCATCCATACCACTGTCATCCTCCTGCACAGTAGGAAGAGAAAGACACATTTATCCATGTTTGACAGACTGTGACAGACTCATCAGGACAAGAAGATATGCATGAAAGAAATGAGTCAGGGATGTGATTTAATTGTATTTCAAAACCCATTATAGATTTATCGCATCCAAAATAAAATATTTTGTTTACATAATATATGTATAATACTGTGTATATTTGTTATGTATATATTAATACATACACATGTATATATTTAAGAAAAAATTAATATATATGAATTATATTTATATATAATATAAATTACATAAATATTAATGTATTAATGTAAATACATGAATTCACTGAATACATAAATATTTTCAAGATATATACTGTAGGTGTGTGTATTTATGTATACATAATAAATATACACAGTACACACACACACAAATATAACAAACAAAAACTTTTATTTTGGATGTGATTAAACGTTGGACAGCACTAATAATCCATTATTATTAAATAGAAATTCTTTTTTTTTTACACAATTGTTTGATTTTTACAATTTAAATAATAAAAATAAAAAAGTTTTTGAACAATAATTGTTTAAAATTATTAAAATAAAATTATTAAAATAGGTTTTATTGCTGTTCTATTTATTTAAAAGTGTGTAATTTATTAATATAATTTAATATTTAGTTTTAATATTTTTTATATTCATATTAAATGTAATATTTATGATCATATATATTATTAAATGCTAATTTATTTGTAATTAATTTATTTGTAATTATGCACTCGTTTCTCCTTATTTGTAGCAACTCTGTTTAGGGATCGCAACAATATTGATTTGTTTAATTTTATACTGTAGATATTAAAATATTTAAATTGTTTTAAACTCGTTTTTTCAGTACACATTTACAGTATGTATTTGATTATATTTTTACATTTCTATAAAGCAGAATTTTATAAAATTCTTTATTCAGTGTTTTTGGGCAGAATTATCAGAGAGCCCTCTCCTTTGGTTAAAAAGCAACCCCACGCATGGATTGTCTCAGAATTAGACAAAAAGTCTTTCGAAGATTTAACTTCTTGCAAGAAAAGGTCAGCAGGCATACAGATTGGCTAGAGTGTGACCCTAATCAAATTCAGATACTTCTATCTTGTCCAGTTATACCACATGTTCAACAAATATGTCCATTTAAGGTATCTAACTATGTCCCCTATATGCAAAACTCTTAAGAAGCTAGGTCCAAAATAAAATTTAACACTTGTCTTGTGCACACAAATATCACATAGACTTCCTGTTATGTCTCAGCTCATCAAAAACTCAAGCATGTTAATCAAGCATCAAGAAAGGCAAGGAACACTCTTTAGTAGAGTAGAGCAAAAAGAGATAATAATAATTAAAAAAAAGTTCTACTTACAAATTAAAAATTAATAACACAAAAACATATTTTGAAGGGAGGTTTGCCTGTTTGTCCAGCTTTGACTTGTAGAATGGGAGTATATAAGCAAGAAAATACAATTTTATTGGTGTTTCTTTTCACTCGTACAATTGTCATCCACATTTTGAACAAAAAGAGACTTTTTTCCATGTTCGACAGACTGTGACATGGACACACTAGTACCAAAAGATACACATACACACAAGGTTTGAATCCTGTGGAGCTCATTACCAAGCTTGGCTTGATTCGCTTTTTAGGACGCCTATTCATTACGATTTCAAATGTTTTCCTGTGCAGACTTTTCCTTCTGGCAACTCATGCCTGGTTTGTGTTTTGACATAATCCTCATCCATGCCATCTCACTGCCGTATCCAATGAACATTTAGGGCAGTTATACGCCGGTCTTGAATTTCAGACCCCACAAGCCCTGTCAGTATTTCCTGACGAAAATGTGACCGTAATGAGGGGCTTTGCCTCAATACGTGCCACCCTGAATGTTCTCAACAGATCATTCTCACACCTAAAAAAATGTTTTTTCTTGTATAAACTAGACCAAACCTGATCGCTCGGTGTGGGAGTGGCAGAATAATATTATTTTATGACATAACGCTCTCCTCTCGAGGATCCATGGGAGCTCAGAACCGAGTTTGATCAGGTGCCTTGCTTTCCCTGACTGAGCGAAAAGCTACACCGACTTGCCAAGGTGGGTTACTGTCAACAGTCAGCAAGATGGCACAGTAGGGAAGAACTTCAGAAGAACATGTATATGAAGCTTTTAGACCAGGTATTCCATCTTCTGTCCTTTTATCTGCCTGGCGGTCATTTATTGTGCTCAGTGACGGATAGCAGCTCATCGCCCCGTTGCTCTGACTGATGTACTTGGCACATCCTGAGCACCTCTTTGTGTACAAAGACTGTAATGGTGTTTTGTGAGTGTAGGTCTATGTGTGTAACATGGGAAAGGTCCTTGAATCAAAAGGCCCCAGTGCTGGGATGGGGCTGAATCAGTGACCCCCTGCTCTCTGACTCACAGCTGTGGAATGTTCTTTGTGCTTCAACCAGTAGCAGCCAGGAGGATCTGCCAATGTCTGAACCCACACCATCCAGCTGATACACAGCATCCAAACAATGTTCCCACAATGCAAGCCTTTCAAGCATCTGAGCTGCATTCCAGATTCTTCATAAATGTGATACCTGTTGAACTTGAATCTTGAAGTCCGTTCAAAAGTGTTTTCCCATTGTTCCTTTTATGCTCCGTGAGTTTGAACAATATGACTCCCCTCATTTTTTCCTCTACAAACAAACTTTTGGGAAGCAGACCACCCTCCGTCAGGCCCCCTTCCCACACACGTCTCACAGACAGTTTTTCATTCACACATCCAACTCTAAAGCCACAGGATCAGCTGAGTCTGAAAACTGACTGGAAACCTGGTAGATTAACAGGCAGTTTGTATAGGGCTTCCCATACTGACTGAGTTAGAGGGGATTACCCTGTCGCTCAGACATGAGTAACCACTGTCGCTCAAGAACATTCCCACATCCAGCTTGGATATTGAAAAATAATGTTTTAACGCACATCATGGTGGGGTTTTCCATGAATGCCAATTTCAAATTCGTGTCATGAAAAATGAAAGCATTTTAGTTCAAGATTCAAAACAGTGCCTGCAGCTTTGATGTGTAATTTTAGCAAAAGGAAAAACAAAAGGAAATGAAAAGGAGTTTCAAGAGTGGGGAAATAAAACTAAAAGTAAAAAGAAATTTTATCACAGATAAATAAATGACATTGGTCATATTTTGTCAATAGTTTCAGTTTTCAAAGGACTGATGTTAAGACGGGTAAGGTTAAAAAATACAGTAAAAACAGTAATATTGTGAAAATTTGTTGCAATTTAATAACTGTCTCCAGTGTAAATTGATCCAGAAATCATTCTTATATTGACTCTTCTTAATATTAGCAGTGTTCAAAACAGTTATGCTAACTTTTTTTTTGTGTGTGTGGAAATCATGATACATTTTCATGACTCTTTGATGAACTAAAAGTTAAATTCTTATTTATTTT